>OVBN01000088.1:0-28035 GCA_900406565.1 Turritis glabra | reverse complement strand
TTTGGTAAAGCTTTGCTATTCATTTTGATTAGTGGTCTGCAGGTTGAGGGTTGTGTTTACTCGGTTCACTGAGGATGAGAGAGTTCCCGTGTTTTCAAACCCTTCTCTTTCACTTGGTCTTGAATTTGTTTGAGGACAAACAAAGATCTAAGTCTGGGGAATTGATATAATACGTTTTTGACGCATTCTAACCTTTGTTTTGTAGGTAATTATCGAGTCTTTTATTTTATTTTGAGTCATTTTAGGTCTAAAAGGTGGCTGGAATGGAGGATTGAAGCTCACGGAGAGACTTGGCGAAAATGGAGGAAAAGTGGTTTAGAGAATGTGGAACTCAAATGGACCATTCTCTCTTACAATTTTGTGCGATATCCTGCATCCTCTACGAGCGCCGGGTAACCCTTAAACACTCTGAACTTCACCTCTCAATAGCCTTAAATCCCTTAGCGTCGTCTACCCTGAATAGTGCTTGTAGCGAGAAGCTCACGCAACCTTTAATGAATGTGAAGAGTTTATGTTTGGAAAATGAAACTAGGTTGAGAATGTGTTGAGAGGTTTTGGTAAAGCTTTGCTATTCATATTCTGGATTATGTGGTCTGCAGGTTGAGGGTTGTTTACTCGGTTCACTGAGGATGAGAGAGTTCCCGCGTTTTCAAACCCTTCTCTTTCACTTGGTCTTGAATTTGTTTGAGGACAAACAAAGATCTAAGTCTGGGGGAATTGATATAATACGTTTTTGACGCATTCTAACCTTTGTTTTGTAGGTAATTATCGAGTCTTTTATTTTATTTTGAGTCATTTTAGGTCTAAAAGGTGGCTGGAATGGAGGATTGAAGCTCACGGAGAGACTTGGCGAAAATGAGGAAAAGTGGTTTAGAGAATGTGGAACTCAAATGGCCCATTCTCTCTTACAATTTTGTGCGATATCCTGCATCCTCTACGAGCGCCGGGTAACCCTTAAACACTCTGAACTTCACCTCTCAATAGCCTTAAATCCCTTAGCGTCGTCTACCCTGAATAGTGCTTGTAGCGAGAAGCTCACGCAACCTTTAATGAATGTGAAGAGTTTATGTTTGGAAAATGAAACTAGGTTGAGAATGTGTTGAGAGGTTTTGGTAAAGCTTTGCTATTCATATTCTGGATTATGTGGTCTGCAGGTTGAGGGTTGTTTACTCGGTTCACTGAGGATGAGAGAGTTCCCGCGTTTTCAAACCCTTCTCTTTCACTTGGTCTTGAATTTGTTTGAGGACAAACAAAGATCTAAGTCTGGGGAATTGATATAATACGTTTTTGACGCATTCTAACCTTTGTTTTGTAGGTAATTATCGAGTCTTTTATTTTATTTTGAGTCATTTTAGGTCTAAAAGGTGGCTGGAATGGAGGATTGAAGCTCACGGAGAGACTTGGCGAAAATGGAGGAAAAGTGGTTTAGAGAATGTGGAACTCAAATGGACCATTCTCTCTTACAATTTTGTGCGATATCCTGCATCCTCTACGAGCGCCGGGTAACCCTTAAACACTCTGAACTTCACCTCTCAATAGCCTTAAATCCCTTAGCGTCGTCTACCCTGAATAGTGCTTGTAGCGAGAAGCTCACGCAACCTTTAATGAATGTGAAGAGTTTATGTTTGGAAAATGAAACTAGGTTGAGAATGTGTTGAGAGGTTTTGGTAAAGCTTTGCTATTCATATTCTGGATTATGTGGTCTGCAGGTTGAGGGTTGTTTACTCGGTTCACTGAGGATGAGAGAGTTCCCGCGTTTTCAAACCCTTCTCTTTCACTTGGTCTTGAATTTGTTTGAGGACAAACAAAGATCTAAGTCTGGGGAATTGATATAATACGTTTTTGACGCATTCTAACCTTTGTTTTGTAGGTAATTATCGAGTCTTTTATTTTATTTTGAGTCATTTTAGGTCTAAAAGGTGGCTGGAATGGAGGATTGAAGCTCACGGAGAGACTTGGCGAAAATGGAGGAAAAGTGGTTTAGAGAATGTGGAACTCAAATGGACCCATTCTCTCTTACAATTTTGTGCGATATCCTGCATCCTCTACGAGCGCCGGGTAACCCTTAAACACTCTGAACTTCACCTCTCAATAGCCTTAAATCCCTTAGCGTCGTCTACCCTGAATAGTGCTTGTAGCGAGAAGCTCACGCAACCTTTAATGAATGTGAAGAGTTTATGTTTGGAAAATGAAACTAGGTTGAGAATGTGTTGAGAGGTTTTGGTAAAGCTTTGCTATTCATATTCTGGATTATGTGGTCTGCAGGTTGAGGGTTGTTTACTCGGTTCACTGAGGATGAGAGAGTTCCCGCGTTTTCAAACCCTTCTCTTTCACTTGGTCTTGAATTTGTTTGAGGACAAACAAAGATCTAAGTCTGGGGAATTGATATAATACGTTTTTGACGCATTCTAACCTTTGTTTTGTAGGTAATTATCGAGTCTTTTATTTTATTTTGAGTCATTTTAGGTCTAAAAGGTGGCTGGAATGGAGGATTGAAGCTCACGGAGAGACTTGGCGAAAATGGAGGAAAAGTGGTTTAGAGAATGTGGAACTCAAATGGACCATTCTCTCTTACAATTTTGTGCGATATCCTGCATCCTCTACGAGCGCCGGGTAACCCTTAAACACTCTGAACTTCACCTCTCAATAGCCTTAAATCCCTTAGCGTCGTCTACCCTGAATAGTGCTTGTAGCGAGAAGCTCACGCAACCTTTAATGAATGTGAAGAGTTTATGTTTGGAAAATGAAACTAGGTTGAGAATGTGTTGAGAGGTTTTGGTAAAGCTTTGCTATTCATATTCTGGATTATGTGGTCTGCAGGTTGAGGGTTGTTTACTCGGTTCACTGAGGATGAGAGAGTTCCCGCGTTTTCAAACCCTTCTCTTTCACTTGGTCTTGAATTTGTTTGAGGACAAACAAAGATCTAAGTCTGGGGAATTGATATAATACGTTTTTGACGCATTCTAACCTTTGTTTTGTAGGTAATTATCGAGTCTTTTATTTTATTTTGAGTCATTTTAGGTCTAAAAGGTGGCTGGAATGGAGGATTGAAGCTCACGGAGAGACTTGGCGAAAATGGAGGAAAAGTGGTTTAGAGAATGTGGAACTCAAATGGCCCATTCTCTCTTACAATTTTGTGCGATATCCTGCATCCTCTACGAGCGCCGGGTAACCCTTAAACACTCTGAACTTCACCTCTCAATAGCCTTAAATCCCTTAGCGTCGTCTACCCTGAATAGTGCTTGTAGCGAGAAGCTCACGCAACCTTTAATGAATGTGAAGAGTTTATGTTTGGAAAATGAAACTAGGTTGAGAATGTGTTGAGAGGTTTTGGTAAAGCTTTGCTATTCATATTCTGGATTATGTGGTCTGCAGGTTGAGGGTTGTTTACTCGGTTCACTGAGGATGAGAGAGTTCCCGCGTTTTCAAACCCTTCTCTTTCACTTGGTCTTGAATTTGTTTGAGGACAAACAAAGATCTAAGTCTGGGGGAATTGATATAATACGTTTTTGACGCATTCTAACCTTTGTTTTGTAGGTAATTATCGAGTCTTTTATTTTATTTTGAGTCATTTTAGGTCTAAAAGGTGGCTGGAATGGAGGATTGAAGCTCACGGAGAGACTTGGCGAAAATGGAGGAAAAGTGGTTTAGAGAATGTGGAACTCAAATGGACCCATTCTCTCTTACAATTTTGTGCGATATCCTGCATCCTCTACGAGCGCCGGGTAACCCTTAAACACTCTGAACTTCACCTCTCAATAGCCTTAAATCCCTTAGCGTCGTCTACCCTGAATAGTGCTTGTAGCGAGAAGCTCACGCAACCTTTAATGAATGTGAAGAGTTTATGTTTGGAAAATGAAACTAGGTTGAGAATGTGTTGAGAGGTTTTGGTAAAGCTTTGCTATTCATATTCTGGATTATGTGGTCTGCAGGTTGAGGGTTGTTTACTCGGTTCACTGAGGATGAGAGAGTTCCCGCGTTTTCAAACCCTTCTCTTTCACTTGGTCTTGAATTTGTTTGAGGACAAACAAAGATCTAAGTCTGGGGAATTGATATAATACGTTTTTGACGCATTCTAACCTTTGTTTTGTAGGTAATTATCGAGTCTTTTATTTTATTTTGAGTCATTTTAGGTCTAAAAGGTGGCTGGAATGGAGGATTGAAGCTCACGGAGAGACTTGGCGAAAATGGAGGAAGAGTGGTTTAGAGAATGTGGAACTCAAATGGCCCATTCTCTCTTACAATTTTGTGCGATATCCTGCATCCTCTACGAGCGCCGGGTAACCCTTAAACACTCTGAACTTCACCTCTCAATAGCCTTAAATCCCTTAGCGTCGTCTACCCTGAATAGTGCTTGTAGCGAGAAGCTCACGCAACCTTTAATGAATGTGAAGAGTTTATGTTTGGAAAATGAAACTAGGTTGAGAATGTGTTGAGAGGTTTTGGTAAAGCTTTGCTATTCATATTCTGGATTATGTGGTCTGCAGGTTGAGGGTTGTTTACTCGGTTCACTGAGGATGAGAGAGTTCCCGCGTTTTCAAACCCTTCTCTTTCACTTGGTCTTGAATTTGTTTGAGGACAAACAAAGATCTAAGTCTGGGGAATTGATATAATACGTTTTTGACGCATTCTAACCTTTGTTTTGTAGGTAATTATCGAGTCTTTTATTTTATTTTGAGTCATTTTAGGTCTAAAAGGTGGCTGGAATGGAGGATTGAAGCTCACGGAGAGACTTGGCGAAAATGGAGGAAAAGTGGTTTAGAGAATGTGGAACTCAAATGGACCATTCTCTCTTACAATTTTGTGCGATATCCTGCATCCTCTACGAGCGCCGGGTAACCCTTAAACACTCTGAACTTCACCTCTCAATAGCCTTAAATCCCTTAGCGTCGTCTACCCTGAATAGTGCTTGTAGCGAGAAGCTCACGCAACCTTTAATGAATGTGAAGAGTTTATGTTTGGAAAATGAAACTAGGTTGAGAATGTGTTGAGAGGTTTTGGTAAAGCTTTGCTATTCATATTCTGGATTATGTGGTCTGCAGGTTGAGGGTTGTTTACTCGGTTCACTGAGGATGAGAGAGTTCCCGCGTTTTCAAACCCTTCTCTTTCACTTGGTCTTGAATTTGTTTGAGGACAAACAAAGATCTAAGTCTGGGGAATTGATATAATACGTTTTTGACGCATTCTAACCTTTGTTTTGTAGGTAATTATCGAGTCTTTTATTTTATTTTGAGTCATTTTAGGTCTAAAAGGTGGCTGGAATGGAGGATTGAAGCTCACGGAGAGACTTGGCGAAAATGAGGAAAAGTGGTTTAGAGAATGTGGAACTCAAATGGACCCATTCTCTCTTACAATTTTGTGCGATATCCTGCATCCTCTACGAGCGCCGGGTAACCCTTAAACACTCTGAACTTCACCTCTCAATAGCCTTAAATCCCTTAGCGTCGTCTACCCTGAATAGTGCTTGTAGCGAGAAGCTCACGCAACCTTTAATGAATGTGAAGAGTTTATGTTTGGAAAATGAAACTAGGTTGAGAATGTGTTGAGAGGTTTTGGTAAAGCTTTGCTATTCATATTCTGGATTATGTGGTCTGCAGGTTGAGGGTTGTTTACTCGGTTCACTGAGGATGAGAGAGTTCCCGCGTTTTCAAACCCTTCTCTTTCACTTGGTCTTGAATTTGTTTGAGGACAAACAAAGATCTAAGTCTGGGGAATTGATATAATACGTTTTTGACGCATTCTAACCTTTGTTTTGTAGGTAATTATCGAGTCTTTTATTTTATTTTGAGTCATTTTAGGTCTAAAAGGTGGCTGGAATGGAGGATTGAAGCTCACGGAGAGACTTGGCGAAAATGGAGGAAAAGTGGTTTAGAGAATGTGGAACTCAAATGGACCATTCTCTCTTACAATTTTGTGCGATATCCTGCATCCTCTACGAGCGCCGGGTAACCCTTAAACACTCTGAACTTCACCTCTCAATAGCCTTAAATCCCTTAGCGTCGTCTACCCTGAATAGTGCTTGTAGCGAGAAGCTCACGCAACCTTTAATGAATGTGAAGAGTTTATGTTTGGAAAATGAAACTAGGTTGAGAATGTGTTGAGAGGTTTTGGTAAAGCTTTGCTATTCATATTCTGGATTATGTGGTCTGCAGGTTGAGGGTTGTTTACTCGGTTCACTGAGGATGAGAGAGTTCCCGCGTTTTCAAACCCTTCTCTTTCACTTGGTCTTGAATTTGTTTGAGGACAAACAAAGATCTAAGTCTGGGGAATTGATATAATACGTTTTTGACGCATTCTAACCTTTGTTTTGTAGGTAATTATCGAGTCTTTTATTTTATTTTGAGTCATTTTAGGTCTAAAAGGTGGCTGGAATGGAGGATTGAAGCTCACGGAGAGACTTGGCGAAAATGGAGGAAAAGTGGTTTAGAGAATGTGGAACTCAAATGGACCCATTCTCTCTTACAATTTTGTGCGATATCCTGCATCCTCTACGAGCGCCGGGTAACCCTTAAACACTCTGAACTTCACCTCTCAATAGCCTTAAATCCCTTAGCGTCGTCTACCCTGAATAGTGCTTGTAGCGAGAAGCTCACGCAACCTTTAATGAATGTGAAGAGTTTATGTTTGGAAAATGAAACTAGGTTGAGAATGTGTTGAGAGGTTTTGGTAAAGCTTTGCTATTCATATTCTGGATTATGTGGTCTGCAGGTTGAGGGTTGTTTACTCGGTTCACTGAGGATGAGAGAGTTCCCGCGTTTTCAAACCCTTCTCTTTCACTTGGTCTTGAATTTGTTTGAGGACAAACAAAGATCTAAGTCTGGGGAATTGATATAATACGTTTTTGACGCATTCTAACCTTTGTTTTGTAGGTAATTATCGAGTCTTTTATTTTATTTTGAGTCATTTTAGGTCTAAAAGGTGGCTGGAATGGAGGATTGAAGCTCACGGAGAGACTTGGCGAAAATGGAGGAAAAGTGGTTTAGAGAATGTGGAACTCAAATGGACCCATTCTCTCTTACAATTTTGTGCGATATCCTGCATCCTCTACGAGCGCCGGGTAACCCTTAAACACTCTGAACTTCACCTCTCAATAGCCTTAAATCCCTTAGCGTCGTCTACCCTGAATAGTGCTTGTAGCGAGAAGCTCACGCAACCTTTAATGAATGTGAAGAGTTTATGTTTGGAAAATGAAACTAGGTTGAGAATGTGTTGAGAGGTTTTGGTAAAGCTTTGCTATTCATATTCTGGATTATGTGGTCTGCAGGTTGAGGGTTGTTTACTCGGTTCACTGAGGATGAGAGAGTTCCCGCGTTTTCAAACCCTTCTCTTTCACTTGGTCTTGAATTTGTTTGAGGACAAACAAAGATCTAAGTCTGGGGAATTGATATAATACGTTTTTGACGCATTCTAACCTTTGTTTTGTAGGTAATTATCGAGTCTTTTATTTTATTTTGAGTCATTTTAGGTCTAAAAGGTGGCTGGAATGGAGGATTGAAGCTCACGGAGAGACTTGGCGAAAATAGAGGAAGAGTGGTTTAGAGAATGTGGAACTCAAATGGGCCCATTCTCTCTTACAATTTTGTGCGATATCCTGCATCCTCTACGAGCGCCGGGTAACCCTTAAACACTCTGAACTTCACTCTCAATAGCCTTAAATCCCTTAGCGTCGTCTACCCTGAATAGTGCTTGTAGCGAGAAGCTCACGCAACCTTTAATGAATGTGAAGAGTTTATGTTTGGAAAATGAAACTAGGTTGAGAATGTGTTGAGAGGTTTTGGTAAAGCTTTGCTATTCATATTCTGGATTATGTGGTCTGCAGGTTGAGGGTTGTTTACTCGGTTCACTGAGGATGAGAGAGTTCCCGCGTTTTCAAACCCTTCTCTTTCACTTGGTCTTGAATTTGTTTGAGGACAAACAAAGATCTAAGTCTGGGGAATTGATATAATACGTTTTTGACGCATTCTAACCTTTGTTTTGTAGGTAATTATCGAGTCTTTTATTTTATTTTGAGTCATTTTAGGTCTAAAAGGTGGCTGGAATGGAGGATTGAAGCTCACGGAGAGACTTGGCGAAAATGGAGGAAAAGTGGTTTAGAGAATGTGGAACTCAAATGGACCCATTCTCTCTTACAATTTTGTGCGATATCCTGCATCCTCTACGAGCGCCGGGTAACCCTTAAACACTCTGAACTTCACCTCTCAATAGCCTTAAATCCCTTAGCGTCGTCTACCCTGAATAGTGCTTGTAGCGAGAAGCTCACGCAACCTTTAATGAATGTGAAGAGTTTATGTTTGGAAAATGAAACTAGGTTGAGAATGTGTTGAGAGGTTTTGGTAAAGCTTTGCTATTCATATTCTGGATTATGTGGTCTGCAGGTTGAGGGTTGTTTACTCGGTTCACTGAGGATGAGAGAGTTCCCGCGTTTTCAAACCCTTCTCTTTCACTTGGTCTTGAATTTGTTTGAGGACAAACAAAGATCTAAGTCTGGGGAATTGATATAATACGTTTTTGACGCATTCTAACCTTTGTTTTGTAGGTAATTATCGAGTCTTTTATTTTATTTTGAGTCATTTTAGGTCTAAAAGGTGGCTGGAATGGAGGATTGAAGCTCACGGAGAGACTTGGCGAAAATGAGGAAAAGTGGTTTAGAGAATGTGGAACTCAAATGGCCCATTCTCTCTTACAATTTTGTGCGATATCCTGCATCCTCTACGAGCGCCGGGTAACCCTTAAACACTCTGAACTTCACCTCTCAATAGCCTTAAATCCCTTAGCGTCGTCTACCCTGAATAGTGCTTGTAGCGAGAAGCTCACGCAACCTTTAATGAATGTGAAGAGTTTATGTTTGGAAAATGAAACTAGGTTGAGAATGTGTTGAGAGGTTTTGGTAAAGCTTTGCTATTCATATTCTGGATTATGTGGTCTGCAGGTTGAGGGTTGTTTACTCGGTTCACTGAGGATGAGAGAGTTCCCGCGTTTTCAAACCCTTCTCTTTCACTTGGTCTTGAATTTGTTTGAGGACAAACAAAGATCTAAGTCTGGGGAATTGATATAATACGTTTTTGACGCATTCTAACCTTTGTTTTGTAGGTAATTATCGAGTCTTTTATTTTATTTTGAGTCATTTTAGGTCTAAAAGGTGGCTGGAATGGAGGATTGAAGCTCACGGAGAGACTTGGCGAAAATGGAGGAAAAGTGGTTTAGAGAATGTGGAACTCAAATGGGCCCATTCTCTCTTACAATTTTGTGCGATATCCTGCATCCTCTACGAGCGCCGGGTAACCCTTAAACACTCTGAACTTCACCTCTCAATAGCCTTAAATCCCTTAGCGTCGTCTACCCTGAATAGTGCTTGTAGCGAGAAGCTCACGCAACCTTTAATGAATGTGAAGAGTTTATGTTTGGAAAATGAAACTAGGTTGAGAATGTGTTGAGAGGTTTTGGTAAAGCTTTGCTATTCATATTCTGGATTATGTGGTCTGCAGGTTGAGGGTTGTTTACTCGGTTCACTGAGGATGAGAGAGTTCCCGCGTTTTCAAACCCTTCTCTTTCACTTGGTCTTGAATTTGTTTGAGGACAAACAAAGATCTAAGTCTGGGGAATTGATATAATGCTTTTTGACGCATTCTAACCTTTGTTTTGTAGGTAATTATCGAGTCTTTTATTTTATTTTGAGTCATTTTAGGTCTAAAAGGTGGCTGGAATGGAGGATTGAAGCTCACGGAGAGACTTGGCGAAAATGGAGGAAAGTGGTTTAGAGAATGTGGAACTCAAATGGCCCATTCTCTCTTACAATTTTGTGCGATATCCTGCATCCTCTACGAGCGCCGGGTAACCCTTAAACACTCTGAACTTCACCTCTCAATAGCCTTAAATCCCTTAGCGTCGTCTACCCTGAATAGTGCTTGTAGCGAGAAGCTCACGCAACCTTTAATGAATGTGAAGAGTTTATGTTTGGAAAATGAAACTAGGTTGAGAATGTGTTGAGAGGTTTTGGTAAAGCTTTGCTATTCATATTCTGGATTATGTGGTCTGCAGGTTGAGGGTTGTTTACTCGGTTCACTGAGGATGAGAGAGTTCCCGCGTTTTCAAACCCTTCTCTTTCACTTGGTCTTGAATTTGTTTGAGGACAAACAAAGATCTAAGTCTGGGGAATTGATATAATACGTTTTTGACGCATTCTAACCTTTGTTTTGTAGGTAATTATCGAGTCTTTTATTTTATTTTGAGTCATTTTAGGTCTAAAAGGTGGCTGGAATGGAGGATTGAAGCTCACGGAGAGACTTGGCGAAAATGGAGGAAAAGTGGTTTAGAGAATGTGGAACTCAAATGGACCCATTCTCTCTTACAATTTTGTGCGATATCCTGCATCCTCTACGAGCGCCGGGTAACCCTTAAACACTCTGAACTTCACCTCTCAATAGCCTTAAATCCCTTAGCGTCGTCTACCCTGAATAGTGCTTGTAGCGAGAAGCTCACGCAACCTTTAATGAATGTGAAGAGTTTATGTTTGGAAAATGAAACTAGGTTGAGAATGTGTTGAGAGGTTTTGGTAAAGCTTTGCTATTCATATTCTGGATTATGTGGTCTGCAGGTTGAGGGTTGTTTACTCGGTTCACTGAGGATGAGAGAGTTCCCGCGTTTTCAAACCCTTCTCTTTCACTTGGTCTTGAATTTGTTTGAGGACAAACAAAGATCTAAGTCTGGGGAATTGATATAATACGTTTTTGACGCATTCTAACCTTTGTTTTGTAGGTAATTATCGAGTCTTTTATTTTATTTTGAGTCATTTTAGGTCTAAAAGGTGGCTGGAATGGAGGATTGAAGCTCACGGAGAGACTTGGCGAAAATGAGGAAAAGTGGTTTAGAGAATGTGGAACTCAAATGGCCCATTCTCTCTTACAATTTTGTGCGATATCCTGCATCCTCTACGAGCGCCGGGTAACCCTTAAACACTCTGAACTTCACCTCTCAATAGCCTTAAATCCCTTAGCGTCGTCTACCCTGAATAGTGCTTGTAGCGAGAAGCTCACGCAACCTTTAATGAATGTGAAGAGTTTATGTTTGGAAAATGAAACTAGGTTGAGAATGTGTTGAGAGGTTTTGGTAAAGCTTTGCTATTCATATTCTGGATTATGTGGTCTGCAGGTTGAGGGTTGTTTACTCGGTTCACTGAGGATGAGAGAGTTCCCGCGTTTTCAAACCCTTCTCTTTCACTTGGTCTTGAATTTGTTTGAGGACAAACAAAGATCTAAGTCTGGGGAATTGATATAATGCGTTTTTGACGCATTCTAACCTTTGTTTTGTAGGTAATTATCGAGTCTTTTATTTTATTTTGAGTCATTTTAGGTCTAAAAGGTGGCTGGAATGGAGGATTGAAGCTCACGGAGAGACTTGGCGAAAATGGAGGAAAAGTGGTTTAGAGAATGTGGAACTCAAATGGACCATTCTCTCTTACAATTTTGTGCGATATCCTGCATCCTCTACGAGCGCCGGGTAACCCTTAAACACTCTGAACTTCACCTCTCAATAGCCTTAAATCCCTTAGCGTCGTCTACCCTGAATAGTGCTTGTAGCGAGAAGCTCACGCAACCTTTAATGAATGTGAAGAGTTTATGTTTGGAAAATGAAACTAGGTTGAGAATGTGTTGAGAGGTTTTGGTAAAGCTTTGCTATTCATATTCTGGATTATGTGGTCTGCAGGTTGAGGGTTGTTTACTCGGTTCACTGAGGATGAGAGAGTTCCCGCGTTTTCAAACCCTTCTCTTTCACTTGGTCTTGAATTTGTTTGAGGACAAACAAAGATCTAAGTCTGGGGAATTGATATAATACGTTTTTGACGCATTCTAACCTTTGTTTTGTAGGTAATTATCGAGTCTTTTATTTTATTTTGAGTCATTTTAGGTCTAAAAGGTGGCTGGAATGGAGGATTGAAGCTCACGGAGAGACTTGGCGAAAATGGAGGAAAAGTGGTTTAGAGAATGTGGAACTCAAATGGACCCATTCTCTCTTACAATTTTGTGCGATATCCTGCATCCTCTACGAGCGCCGGGTAACCCTTAAACACTCTGAACTTCACCTCTCAATAGCCTTAAATCCCTTAGCGTCGTCTACCCTGAATAGTGCTTGTAGCGAGAAGCTCACGCAACCTTTAATGAATGTGAAGAGTTTATGTTTGGAAAATGAAACTAGGTTGAGAATGTGTTGAGAGGTTTTGGTAAAGCTTTGCTATTCATATTCTGGATTATGTGGTCTGCAGGTTGAGGGTTGTTTACTCGGTTCACTGAGGATGAGAGAGTTCCCGCGTTTTCAAACCCTTCTCTTTCACTTGGTCTTGAATTTGTTTGAGGACAAACAAAGATCTAAGTCTGGGGAATTGATATAATGCGTTTTTGACGCATTCTAACCTTTGTTTTGTAGGTAATTATCGAGTCTTTTATTTTATTTTGAGTCATTTTAGGTCTAAAAGGTGGCTGGAATGGAGGATTGAAGCTCACGGAGAGACTTGGCGAAAATGAGGAAAAGTGGTTTAGAGAATGTGGAACTCAAATGGACCCATTCTCTCTTACAATTTTGTGCGATATCCTGCATCCTCTACGAGCGCCGGTAACCCTTAAACACTCTGAACTTCACCTCTCAATAGCCTTAAATCCCTTAGCGTCGTCTACCCTGAATAGTGCTTGTAGCGAGAAGCTCACGCAACCTTTAATGAATGTGAAGAGTTTATGTTTGGAAAATGAAACTAGGTTGAGAATGTGTTGAGAGGTTTTGGTAAAGCTTTGCTATTCATATTCTGGATTATGTGGTCTGCAGGTTGAGGGTTGTTTACTCGGTTCACTGAGGATGAGAGAGTTCCCGCGTTTTCAAACCCTTCTCTTTCACTTGGTCTTGAATTTGTTTGAGGACAAACAAAGATCTAAGTCTGGGGAATTGATATAATGCATTTTTGGCGCATTCTAACCTTTGTTTTGTAGGTATTATCGAGTCTTTTATTTTATTTTGAGTCATTTTAGGTCTAAAAGGTGGCTGGAATGGAGGATTGAAGCTCACGGAGAGACTTGGCGAAAATGGAGGAAAAGTGGTTTAGAGAATGTGGAACTCAAATGGACCCATTCTCTCTTACAATTTTGTGCGATATCCTGCATCCTCTACGAGCGCCGGGTAACCCTTAAACACTCTGAACTTCACCTCTCAATAGCCTTAAATCCCTTAGCGTCGTCTACCCTGAATAGTGCTTGTAGCGAGAAGCTCACGCAACCTTTAATGAATGTGAAGAGTTTATGTTTGGAAAATGAAACTAGGTTGAGAATGTGTTGAGAGGTTTTGGTAAAGCTTTGCTATTCATATTCTGGATTATGTGGTCTGCAGGTTGAGGGTTGTTTACTCGGTTCACTGAGGATGAGAGAGTTCCCGCGTTTTCAAACCCTTCTCTTTCACTTGGTCTTCAATTTGTTTGAGGACAAACAAAGATCTAAGTCTGGAGAATTGATATAATGCATTTTTGGCGCATTCTAACCTTTGTTTTGTAGGTATTATCGAGTCTTTTATTTTATTTTGAGTCATTTA
Organism: Turritis glabra; assembly: GCA_900406565.1. Classification (NCBI taxonomy): domain Eukaryota; kingdom Viridiplantae; phylum Streptophyta; class Magnoliopsida; order Brassicales; family Brassicaceae; genus Turritis; species Turritis glabra. Next base: position 14,469 of record OVBN01000088.1, on the reverse strand, counting down.
GGTCTAAAAGGTGGCTGGAATGGAGGATTGAAGCTCACGGAGAGACTTGGCGAAAATGGAGGAAAAGTGGTTTAGAGAATGTGGAACTCAAATGGACCCATTCTCTCTTACAATTTTGTGCGATATCCTGCATCCTCTACGAGCGCCGGGTAACCCTTAAACACTCTGAACTTCACCTCTCAATAGCCTTAAATCCCTTAGCGTCGTCTACCCTGAATAGTGCTTGTAGCGAGAAGCTCACGCAACCTTTAATGAATGTGAAGAGTTTATGTTTGGAAAATGAAACTAGGTTGAGAATGTGTTGAGAGGTTTTGGTAAAGCTTTGCTATTCATATTCTGGATTATGTGGTCTGCAGGTTGAGGGTTGTTTACTCGGTTCACTGAGGATGAGAGAGTTCCCGCGTTTTCAAACCCTTCTCTTTCACTTGGTCTTCAATTTGTTTGAGGACAAACAAAGATCTAAGTCTGGGGAATTGATATAATGCATTTTTGGCGCATTCTAACCTTTGTTTTGTAGGTATTTATCGAGTCTTTTATTTTATTTTGAGTCATTTTAGGTCTAAAAGGTGGCTGGAATGGAGGATTGAAGCTCACGGAGAGACTTGGCGAAAATGGAGGAAAAGTGGTTTAGAGAATGTGGAACTCAAATGGACCCATTCTCTCTTACAATTTTGTGCGATATCCTGCATCCTCTACGAGCGCCGGGTAACCCTTAAACACTCTGAACTTCACCTCTCAATAGCCTTAAATCCCTTAGCGTCGTCTACCCTGAATAGTGCTTGTAGCGAGAAGCTCACGCAACCTTTAATGAATGTGAAGAGTTTATGTTTGGAAAATGAAACTAGGTTGAGAATGTGTTGAGAGGTTTTGGTAAAGCTTTGCTATTCATATTCTGGATTATGTGGTCTGCAGGTTGAGGGTTGTTTACTCGGTTCACTGAGGATGAGAGAGTTCCCGCGTTTTCAAACCCTTCTCTTTCACTTGGTCTTCAATTTGTTTGAGGACAAACAAAGATCTAAGTCTGGGAGAATTGATATAATGCATTTTTGGCGCATTCTAACCTTTGTTTTGTAGGTATTTATCGAGTCTTTTATTTTATTTTGAGTCATTTTAGGTCTAAAAGGTGGCTGGAATGGAGGATTGAAGCTCACGGAGAGACTTGGCGAAAATGGAGGAAAAGTGGTTTAGAGAATGTGGAACTCAAATGGACCCATTCTCTCTTACAATTTTGTGCGATATCCTGCATCCTCTACGAGCGCCGGGTAACCCTTAAACACTCTGAACTTCACCTCTCAATAGCCTTAAATCCCTTAGCGTCGTCTACCCTGAATAGTGCTTGTAGCGAGAAGCTCACGCAACCTTTAATGAATGTGAAGAGTTTATGTTTGGAAAATGAAACTAGGTTGAGAATGTGTTGAGAGGTTTTGGTAAAGCTTTGCTATTCATATTCTGGATTATGTGGTCTGCAGGTTGAGGGTTGTTTACTCGGTTCACTGAGGATGAGAGAGTTCCCGCGTTTTCAAACCCTTCTCTTTCACTTGGTCTTCAATTTGTTTGAGGACAAACAAAGATCTAAGTCTGGGGAATTGATATAATGCATTTTTGGCGCATTCTAACCTTTGTTTTGTAGGTATTTATCGAGTTTTTATTTTATTTTGAGTCATTTTAGGTCTAAAAGGTGGCTGGAATGGAGGATTGAAGCTCACGGAGAGACTTGGCGAAAATGGAGGAAAAGTGGTTTAGAGAATGTGGAACTCAAATGGACCCATTCTCTCTTACAATTTTGTGCGATATCCTGCATCCTCTACGAGCGCCGGGTAACCCTTAAACACTCTGAACTTCACCTCTCAATAGCCTTAAATCCCTTAGCGTCGTCTACCCTGAATAGTGCTTGTAGCGAGAAGCTCACGCAACCTTTAATGAATGTGAAGAGTTTATGTTTGGAAAATGAAACTAGGTTGAGAATGTGTTGAGAGGTTTTGGTAAAGCTTTGCTATTCATATTCTGGATTATGTGGTCTGCAGGTTGAGGGTTGTTTACTCGGTTCACTGAGGATGAGAGAGTTCCCGCGTTTTCAAACCCTTCTCTTTCACTTGGTCTTCAATTTGTTTGAGGACAAACAAAGATCTAAGTCTGGGAGAATTGATATAATGCATTTTTGGCGCATTCTAACCTTTGTTTTGTAGGTATTTATCGAGTCTTTTATTTTATTTTGAGTCATTTAGGTCTAAAAGGTGGCTGGAATGGAGGATTGAAGCTCACGGAGAGACTTGGCGAAAATGGAGGAAAAGTGGTTTAGAGAATGTGGAACTCAAATGGACCCATTCTCTCTTACAATTTTTGCGATATCCTGCATCCTCTACGAGCGCCGGGTAACCCTTAAACACTCTGAACTTCACCTCTCAATAGCCTTAAATCCCTTAGCGTCGTCTACCCTGAATAGTGCTTGTAGCGAGAAGCTCACGCAACCTTTAATGAATGTGAAGAGTTTATGTTTGGAAAATGAAACTAGGTTGAGAATGTGTTGAGAGGTTTTGGTAAAGCTTTGCTATTCATATTCTGGATTATGTGGTCTGCAGGTTGAGGGTTGTTTACTCGGTTCACTGAGGATGAGAGAGTTCCCGCGTTTTCAAACCCTTCTCTTTCACTTGGTATTCAATTTGTTTGAGGACAAACAAAGATCTAAGTCTGGGGAATTGATATAATGCATTTTTGGCGCATTCTAACCTTTGTTTTGTAGGTATTTATCGAGTCTTTTATTTTATTTTGAGTCATTTTAGGTCTAAAAGGTGGCTGGAATGGAGGATTGAAGCTCACGGAGAGACTTGGCGAAAATGGAGGAAAAGTGGTTTAGAGAATGTGGAACTCAAATGGACCCATTCTCTCTTACAATTTTGTGCGATATCCTGCATCCTCTACGAGCGCCGGGTAACCCTTAAACACTCTGAACTTCACCTCTCAATAGCCTTAAATCCCTTAGCGTCGTCTACCCTGAATAGTGCTTGTAGCGAGAAGCTCACGCAACCTTTAATGAATGTGAAGAGTTTATGTTTGGAAAATGAAACTAGGTTGAGAATGTGTTGAGAGGTTTTGGTAAAGCTTTGCTATTCATATTCTGGATTATGTGGTCTGCAGGTTGAGGGTTGTTTACTCGGTTCACTGAGGATGAGAGAGTTCCCGCGTTTTCAAACCCTTCTCTTTCACTTGGTCTTCAATTTGTTTGAGGACAAACAAAGATCTAAGTCTGGAGAATTGATATAATGCATTTTTGGCGCATTCTAACCTTTGTTTTGTAGGTATTTATCGAGTCTTTTATTTTATTTTGAGTCATTTTAGGTCTAAAAGGTGGCTGGAATGGAGGATTGAAGCTCACGGAGAGACTTGGCGAAAATGGAGGAAAAGTGGTTTAGAGAATGTGGAACTCAAATGGACCCATTCTCTCTTACAATTTTTGCGATATCCTGCATCCTCTACGAGCGCCGGGTAACCCTTAAACACTCTGAACTTCACCTCTCAATAGCCTTAAATCCCTTAGCGTCGTCTACCCTGAATAGTGCTTGTAGCGAGAAGCTCACGCAACCTTTAATGAATGTGAAGAGTTTATGTTTGGAAAATGAAACTAGGTTGAGAATGTGTTGAGAGGTTTTGGTAAAGCTTTGCTATTCATATTCTGGATTATGTGGTCTGCAGGTTGAGGGTTGTTTACTCGGTTCACTGAGGATGAGAGAGTTCCCGCATTTTCAAACCCTTCTCTTTCACTTGGTCTTCAATTTGTTTGAGGACAAACAAAGATCTAAGTCTGGAGAATTTATATAATGCATTTTTGGCGCATTCTAACCTTTGTTTTGTAGGTATTTATCGAGTTTTTATTTTATTTTGAGTCATTTTAGGTCTAAAAGGTGGCTGGAATGGAGGATTGAAGCTCACGGAGAGACTTGGCGAAAATGGAGGAAAAGTGGTTTAGAGAATGTGGAACTCAAATGGACCCATTCTCTCTTACAATTTTGTGCGATATCCTGCATCCTCTACGAGCGCCGGGTAACCCTTAAACACTCTGAACTTCACCTCTCAATAGCCTTAAATCCCTTAGCGTCGTCTACCCTGAATAGTGCTTGTAGCGAGAAGCTCACGCAACCTTTAATGAATGTGAAGAGTTTATGTTTGGAAAATGAAACTAGGTTGAGAATGTGTTGAGAGGTTTTGGTAAAGCTTTGCTATTCATATTCTGGATTATGTGGTCTGCAGGTTGAGGGTTGTTTACTCGGTTCACTGAGGATGAGAGAGTTCCCGCATTTTCAAACCTTCTCTTTCACTTGGTATTCAATTTGTTTGAGGACAAACAAAGATCTAAGTCTGGAGAATTTATATAATGCATTTTTGGCGCATTCTAACCTTTGTTTTGTAGGTATTTATCGAGTCTTTTATTTTATTTTGAGTCATTTTAGGTCTAAAAGGTGGCTGGAATGGAGGATTGAAGCTCACGGAGAGACTTGGCGAAAATGGAGGAAAAGTGGTTTAGAGAATGTGGAACTCAAATGGACCCATTCTCTCTTACAATTTTGTGCGATATCCTGCATCCTCTACGAGCGCCGGTAACCCTTAAACACTCTGAACTTCACCTCTCAATAGCCTTAAATCCCTTAGCGTCGTCTACCCTGAATAGTGCTTGTAGCGAGAAGCTCACGCAACCTTTAATGAATGTGAAGAGTTTATGTTTGAAAATGAAACTAGGTTGAGAATGTGTTGAGAGGTTTTGGTAAAGCTTTGCTATTCATATTCTGGATTATGTGGTCTGCAGGTTGAGGGTTGTTTACTCGGTTCACTGAGGATGAGAGAGTTCCCGCATTTTCAAACCCTTCTCTTTCACTTGGTCTTCAATTTGTTTGAGGACAAACAAAGATCTAAGTCTGGAGAATTTATATAATGCATTTTTGGCGCATTCTAACCTTTGTTTTGTAGGTATTTATCGAGTTTTTATTTTATTTTGAGTCATTTAGGTCTAAAAGGTGGCTGGAATGGAGGATTGAAGCTCACGGAGAGACTTGGCGAAAATGGAGGAAAAGTGGTTTAGAGAATGTGGAACTCAAATGGACCCATTCTCTCTTACAATTTTGTGCGATATCCTGCATCCTCTACGAGCGCCGGGTAACCCTTAAACACTCTGAACTTCACCTCTCAATAGCCTTAAATCCCTTAGCGTCGTCTACCCTGAATAGTGCTTGTAGCGAGAAGCTCACGCAACCTTTAATGAATGTGAAGAGTTTATGTTTGGAAAATGAAACTAGGTTGAGAATGTGTTGAGAGGTTTTGGTAAAGCTTTGCTATTCATATTCTGGATTATGTGGTCTGCAGGTTGAGGGTTGTTTACTCGGTTCACTGAGGATGAGAGAGTTCCCGCATTTTCAAACCCTTCTCTTTCACTTGGTCTTCAATTTGTTTGAGGACAAACAAAGATCTAAGTCTGGAGAATTATATAATGCATTTTTGGCGCATTCTAACCTTTGTTTTGTAGGTATTTATCGAGTTTTTTTTTATTTTGAGTCATTTTAGGTCTAAAAGGTGGCTGGAATGGAGGATTGAAGCTCACGGAGAGACTTGGCGAAAATGGAGGAAAAGTGGTTTAGAGAATGTGGAACTCAAATGGACCCATTCTCTCTTACAATTTTTGCGATATCCTGCATCCTCTACGAGCGCCGGGTAACCCTTAAACACTCTGAACTTCACCTCTCAATAGCCTTAAATCCCTTAGCGTCGTCTACCCTGAATAGTGCTTGTAGCGAGAAGCTCACGCAACCTTTAATGAATGTGAAGAGTTTATGTTTGGAAAATGAAACTAGGTTGAGAATGTGTTGAGAGGTTTTGGTAAAGCTTTGCTATTCATATTCTGGATTATGTGGTCTGCAGGTTGAGGGTTGTTTACTCGGTTCACTGAGGATGAGAGAGTTCCCGCGTTTTCAAACCTTCTCTTTCACTTGGTCTTCAATTTGTTTGAGGACAAACAAAGATCTAAGTCTGGAGAATTATATAATGCATTTTTGGCGCATTCTAACCTTTGTTTTGTAGGTATTTATCGAGTCTTTTATTTTATTTTGAGTCATTTAGGTCTAAAAGGTGGCTGGAATGGAGGATTGAAGCTCACGGAGAGACTTGGCGAAAATGGAGGAAAAGTGGTTTAGAGAATGTGGAACTCAAATGGACCCATTCTCTCTTACAATTTTGTGCGATATCCTGCATCCTCTACGAGCGCCGGGTAACCCTTAAACACTCTGAACTTCACCTCTCAATAGCCTTAAATCCCTTAGCGTCGTCTACCCTGAATAGTGCTTGTAGCGAGAAGCTCACGCAACCTTTAATGAATGTGAAGAGTTTATGTTTGGAAAATGAAACTAGGTTGAGAATGTGTTGAGAGGTTTTGGTAAAGCTTTGCTATTCATATTCTGGATTATGTGGTCTGCAGGTTGAGGGTTGTTTACTCGGTTCACTGAGGATGAGAGAGTTCCCGCGTTTTCAAACCTTCTCTTTCACTTGGTCTTCAATTTGTTTGAGGACAAACAAAGATCTAAGTCTGGAGAATTTATATAATGCATTTTTGGCGCATTCTAACCTTTGTTTTGTAGGTATTTATCGAGTCTTTTTTTTATTTTGAGTCATTTTAGGTCTAAAAGGTGGCTGGAATGGAGGATTGAAGCTCACGGAGAGACTTGGCGAAAATGGAGGAAAAGTGGTTTAGAGAATGTGGAACTCAAATGGACCCATTCTCTCTTACAATTTTGTGCGATATCCTGCATCCTCTACGAGCGCCGGGTAACCCTTAAACACTCTGAACTTCACCTCTCAATAGCCTTAAATCCCTTAGCGTCGTCTACCCTGAATAGTGCTTGTAGCGAGAAGCTCACGCAACCTTTAATGAATGTGAAGAGTTTATGTTTGGAAAATGAAACTAGGTTGAGAATGTGTTGAGAGGTTTTGGTAAAGCTTTGCTATTCATATTCTGGATTATGTGGTCTGCAGGTTGAGGGTTGTTTACTCGGTTCACTGAGGATGAGAGAGTTCCCGCATTTTCAAACCTTCTCTTTCACTTGGTCTTCAATTTGTTTGAGGACAAACAAAGATCTAAGTCTGGAGAATTATATAATGCATTTTTGGCGCATTCTAACCTTTGTTTTGTAGGTATTTATCGAGTCTTTTATTTTATTTTGAGTCATTTTAGGTCTAAAAGGTGGCTGGAATGGAGGATTGAAGCTCACGGAGAGACTTGGCGAAAATGGAGGAAAAGTGGTTTAGAGAATGTGGAACTCAAATGGACCCATTCTCTCTTACAATTTTGTGCGATATCCTGCATCCTCTACGAGCGCCGGGTAACCCTTAAACACTCTGAACTTCACCTCTCAATAGCCTTAAATCCCTTAGCGTCGTCTACCCTGAATAGTGCTTGTAGCGAGAAGCTCACGCAACCTTTAATGAATGTGAAGAGTTTATGTTTGGAAAATGAAACTAGGTTGAGAATGTGTTGAGAGGTTTTGGTAAAGCTTTGCTATTCATATTCTGGATTATGTGGTCTGCAGGTTGAGGGTTGTTTACTCGGTTCACTGAGGATGAGAGAGTTCCCGCATTTTCAAACCTTCTCTTTCACTTGGTCTTCAATTTGTTTGAGGACAAACAAAGATCTAAGTCTGGAGAATTTATATAATGCATTTTTGGCGCATTCTAACCTTTGTTTTGTAGGTATTTATCGAGTCTTTTATTTTATTTTGAGTCATTTTAGGTCTAAAAGGTGGCTGGAATGGAGGATTGAAGCTCACGGAGAGACTTGGCGAAAATGGAGGAAAAGTGGTTTAGAGAATGTGGAACTCAAATGGACCCATTCTCTCTTACAATTTTTTGCGATATCCTGCATCCTCTACGAGCGCCGGGTAACCCTTAAACACTCTGAACTTCACCTCTCAATAGCCTTAAATCCCTTAGCGTCGTCTACCCTGAATAGTGCTTGTAGCGAGAAGCTCACGCAACCTTTAATGAATGTGAAGAGTTTATGTTTGGAAAATGAAACTAGGTTGAGAATGTGTTGAGAGGTTTTGGTAAAGCTTTGCTATTCATATTCTGGATTATGTGGTCTGCAGGTTGAGGGTTGTTTACTCGGTTCACTGAGGATGAGAGAGTTCCCGCGTTTTCAAACCCTTCTCTTTCACTTGGTCTTCAATTTGTTTGAGGACAAACAAAGATCTAAGTCTGGAGAATTGATATAATGCATTTTTGGCGCATTCTAACCTTTGTTTTGTAGGTATTTATCGAGTCTTTTTTTTATTTTGAGTCATTTTAGGTCTAAAAGGTGGCTGGAATGGAGGATTGAAGCTCACGGAGAGACTTGGCGAAAATGGAGGAAAAGTGGTTTAGAGAATGTGGAACTCAAATGGACCCATTCTCTCTTACAATTTTGTGCGATATCCTGCATCCTCTACGAGCGCCGGGTAACCCTTAAACACTCTGAACTTCACCTCTCAATAGCCTTAAATCCCTTAGCGTCGTCTACCCTGAATAGTGCTTGTAGCGAGAAGCTCACGCAACCTTTAATGAATGTGAAGAGTTTATGTTTGGAAAATGAAACTAGGTTGAGAATGTGTTGAGAGGTTTTGGTAAAGCTTTGCTATTCATATTCTGGATTATGTGGTCTGCAGGTTGAGGGTTGTTTACTCGGTTCACTGAGGATGAGAGAGTTCCCGCGTTTTCAAACCCTTCTCTTTCACTTGGTCTTCAATTTGTTTGAGGACAAACAAAGATCTAAGTCTGGAGAATTGATATAATGCATTTTTGGCGCATTCTAACCTTTGTTTTGTAGGTATTTATCGAGTCTTTTATTTTATTTTGAGTCATTTAGGTCTAAAAGGTGGCTGGAATGGAGGATTGAAGCTCACGGAGAGACTTGGCGAAAATGGAGGAAAAGTGGTTTAGAGAATGTGGAACTCAAATGGACCCATTCTCTCTTACAATTTTGTGCGATATCCTGCATCCTCTACGAGCGCCGGGTAACCCTTAAACACTCTGAACTTCACCTCTCAATAGCCTTAAATCCCTTAGCGTCGTCTACCCTGAATAGTGCTTGTAGCGAGAAGCTCACGCAACCTTTAATGAATGTGAAGAGTTTATGTTTGGAAAATGAAACTAGGTTGAGAATGTGTTGAGAGGTTTTGGTAAAGCTTTGCTATTCATATTCTGGATTATGTGGTCTGCAGGTTGAGGGTTGTTTACTCGGTTCACTGAGGATGAGAGAGTTCCCGCGTTTTCAAACCTTCTCTTTCACTTGGTCTTCAATTTGTTTGAGGACAAACAAAGATCTAAGTCTGGAGAATTTATATAATGCATTTTTGGCGCATTCTAACCTTTGTTTTGTAGGTATTTATCGAGTCTTTTATTTTATTTTGAGTCATTTAGGTCTAAAAGGTGGCTGGAATGGAGGATTGAAGCTCACGGAGAGACTTGGCGAAAATGGAGGAAAAGTGGTTTAGAGAATGTGGAACTCAAATGGACCCATTCTCTCTTACAATTTTGTGCGATATCCTGCATCCTCTACGAGCGCCGGGTAACCCTTAAACACTCTGAACTTCACCTCTCAATAGCCTTAAATCCCTTAGCGTCGTCTACCCTGAATAGTGCTTGTAGCGAGAAGCTCACGCAACCTTTAATGAATGTGAAGAGTTTATGTTTGGAAAATGAAACTAGGTTGAGAATGTGTTGAGAGGTTTTGGTAAAGCTTTGCTATTCATATTCTGGATTATGTGGTCTGCAGGTTGAGGGTTGTTTACTCGGTTCACTGAGGATGAGAGAGTTCCCGCGTTTTCAAACCCTTCTCTTTCACTTGGTCTTCAATTTGTTTGAGGACAAACAAAGATCTAAGTCTGGAGAATTATATAATGCATTTTTGGCGCATTCTAACCTTTGTTTTGTAGGTATTTATCGAGTCTTTTTTTTATTTTGAGTCATTTTAGGTCTAAAAGGTGGCTGGAATGGAGGATTGAAGCTCACGGAGAGACTTGGCGAAAATGGAGGAAAAGTGGTTTAGAGAATGTGGAACTCAAATGGACCCATTCTCTCTTACAATTTTTGTGATATCCTGCATCCTCTACGAGCGCCGGGTAACCCTTAAACACTCTGAACTTCACCTCTCAATAGCCTTAAATCCCTTAGCGTCGTCTACCCTGAATAGTGCTTGTAGCGAGAAGCTCACGCAACCTTTAATGAATGTGAAGAGTTTATGTTTGGAAAATGAAACTAGGTTGAGAATGTGTTGAGAGGTTTTGGTAAAGCTTTGCTATTCATATTCTGGATTATGTGGTCTGCAGGTTGAGGGTTGTTTACTCGGTTCACTGAGGATGAGAGAGTTCCCGCGTTTTCAAACCCTTCTCTTTCACTTGGTCTTCAATTTGTTTGAGGACAAACAAAGATCTAAGTCTGGAGAATTTATATAATGCATTTTTGGCGCATTCTAACCTTTGTTTTGTAGGTATTTATCGAGTTTTTTTTTATTTTGAGTCATTTTAGGTCTAAAAGGTGGCTGGAATGGAGGATTGAAGCTCACGGAGAGACTTGGCGAAAATGGAGGAAAAGTGGTTTAGAGAATGTGGAACTCAAATGGACCCATTCTCTCTTACAATTTTGTGCGATATCCTGCATCCTCTACGAGCGCCGGGTAACCCTTAAACACTCTGAACTTCACCTCTCAATAGCCTTAAATCCCTTAGCGTCGTCTACCCTGAATAGTGCTTGTAGCGAGAAGCTCACGCAACCTTTAATGAATGTGAAGAGTTTATGTTTGGAAAATGAAACTAGGTTGAGAATGTGTTGAGAGGTTTTGGTAAAGCTTTGCTATTCATATTCTGGATTATGTGGTCTGCAGGTTGAGGGTTGTTTACTCGGTTCACTGAGGATGAGAGAGTTCCCGCGTTTTCAAACCCTTCTCTTTCACTTGGTCTTCAATTTGTTTGAGGACAAACAAAGATCTAAGTCTGGAGAATTATATAATGCATTTTTGGCGCATTCTAACCTTTGTTTTGTAGGTATTTATCGAGTCTTTTATTTTATTTTGAGTCATTTAGGTCTAAAAGGTGGCTGGAATGGAGGATTGAAGCTCACGGAGAGACTTGGCGAAAATGGAGGAAAAGTGGTTTAGAGAATGTGGAACTCAAATGGACCCATTCTCTCTTACAATTTTGTGCGATATCCTGCATCCTCTACGAGCGCCGGGTAACCCTTAAACACTCTGAACTTCACCTCTCAATAGCCTTAAATCCCTTAGCGTCGTCTACCCTGAATAGTGCTTGTAGCGAGAAGCTCACGCAACCTTTAATGAATGTGAAGAGTTTATGTTTGGAAAATGAAACTAGGTTGAGAATGTGTTGAGAGGTTTTGGTAAAGCTTTGCTATTCATATTCTGGATTATGTGGTCTGCAGGTTGAGGGTTGTTTACTCGGTTCACTGAGGATGAGAGAGTTCCCGCGTTTTCAAACCCTTCTCTTTCACTTGGTCTTCAATTTGTTTGAGGACAAACAAAGATCTAAGTCTGGAGAATTATATAATGCATTTTTGGCGCATTCTAACCTTTGTTTTGTAGGTATTTATCGAGTCTTTTTTTTATTTTGAGTCATTTTAGGTCTAAAAGGTGGCTGGAATGGAGGATTGAAGCTCACGGAGAGACTTGGCGAAAATGGAGGAAAAGTGGTTTAGAGAATGTGGAACTCAAATGGACCCATTCTCTCTTACAATTTTGTGCGATATCCTGCATCCTCTACGAGCGCCGGGTAACCCTTAAACACTCTGAACTTCACCTCTCAATAGCCTTAAATCCCTTAGCGTCGTCTACCCTGAATAGTGCTTGTAGCGAGAAGCTCACGCAACCTTTAATGAATGTGAAGAGTTTATGTTTGGAAAATGAAACTAGGTTGAGAATGTGTTGAGAGGTTTTGGTAAAGCTTTGCTATTCATATTCTGGATTATGTGGTCTGCAGGTTGAGGGTTGTTTACTCGGTTCACTGAGGATGAGAGAGTTCCCGCGTTTTCAAACCTTCTCTTTCACTTGGTCTTCAATTTGTTTGAGGACAAACAAAGATCTAAGTCTGGAGAATTTATATAATGCATTTTTGGCGCATTCTAACCTTTGTTTTGTAGGTATTTATCGAGTCTTTTTTTTATTTTGAGTCATTTTAGGTCTAAAAGGTGGCTGGAATGGAGGATTGAAGCTCACGGAGAGACTTGGCGAAAATGGAGGAAAAGTGGTTTAGAGAATGTGGAACTCAAATGGACCCATTCTCTCTTACAATTTTGTGCGATATCCTGCATCCTCTACGAGCGCCGGGTAACCCTTAAACACTCTGAACTTCACCTCTCAATAGCCTTAAATCCCTTAGCGTCGTCTACCCTGAATAGTGCTTGTAGCGAGAAGCTCACGCAACCTTTAATGAATGTGAAGAGTTTATGTTTGGAAAATGAAACTAGGTTGAGAATGTGTTGAGAGGTTTTGGTAAAGCTTTGCTATTCATATTCTGGATTATGTGGTCTGCAGGTTGAGGGTTGTTTACTCGGTTCACTGAGGATGAGAGAGTTCCCGCGTTTTCAAACCCTTCTCTTTCACTTGGTCTTCAATTTGTTTGAGGACAAACAAAGATCTAAGTCTGGAGAATTATATAATGCATTTTTGGCGCATTCTAACCTTTGTTTTGTAGGTATTTATCGAGTCTTTTATTTTATTTTGAGTCATTTAGGTCTAAAAGGTGGCTGGAATGGAGGATTGAAGCTCACGGAGAGACTTGGCGAAAATGGAGGAAAAGTGGTTTAGAGAATGTGGAACTCAAATGGACCCATTCTCTCTTACAATTTTGTGCGATATCCTGCATCCTCTACGAGCGCCGGGTAACCCTTAAACACTCTGAACTTCACCTCTCAATAGCCTTAAATCCCTTAGCGTCGTCTACCCTGAATAGTGCTTGTAGCGAGAAGCTCACGCAACCTTTAATGAATGTGAAGAGTTTATGTTTGGAAAATGAAACTAGGTTGAGAATGTGTTGAGAGGTTTTGGTAAAGCTTTGCTATTCATATTCTGGATTATGTGGTCTGCAGGTTGAGGGTTGTTTACTCGGTTCACTGAGGATGAGAGAGTTCCCGCGTTTTCAAACCCTTCTCTTTCACTTGGTCTTCAATTTGTTTGAGGACAAACAAAGATCTAAGTCTGGAGAATTGATATAATGCATTTTTGGCGCATTCTAACCTTTGTTTTGTAGGTATTTATCGAGTCTTTTATTTTATTTTGAGTCATTTTAGGTCTAAAAGGTGGCTGGAATGGAGGATTGAAGCTCACGGAGAGACTTGGCGAAAATGGAGGAAAAGTGGTTTAGAGAATGTGGAACTCAAATGGACCCATTCTCTCTTACAATTTTGTGCGATATCCTGCATCCTCTACGAGCGCCGGGTAACCCTTAAACACTCTGAACTTCACCTCTCAATAGCCTTAAATCCCTTAGCGTCGTCTACCCTGAATAGTGCTTGTAGCGAGAAGCTCACGCAACCTTTAATGAATGTGAAGAGTTTATGTTTGGAAAATGAAACTAGGTTGAGAATGTGTTGAGAGGTTTTGGTAAAGCTTTGCTATTCATATTCTGGATTATGTGGTCTGCAGGTTGAGGGTTGTTTACTCGGTTCACTGAGGATGAGAGAGTTCCCGCGTTTTCAAACCCTTCTCTTTCACTTGGTCTTCAATTTGTTTGAGGACAAACAAAGATCTAAGTCTGGGGAATTTATATAATGCATTTTTGGTGCATTCTAACCTTTGTTTTGTAGGTATTTATCGAGTCTTTTTTTTATTTTGAGTCATTTTAGGTCTAAAAGGTGGCTGGAATGGAGGATTGAAGCTCACGGAGAGACTTGGCGAAAATGGAGGAAAAGTGGTTTAGAGAATGTGGAACTCAAATGGACCCATTCTCTCTTACAATTTTTGCGATATCCTGCATCCTCTACGAGCGCCGGGTAACCCTTAAACACTCTGAACTTCACCTCTCAATAGCCTTAAATCCCTTAGCGTCGTCTACCCTGAATAGTGCTTGTAGCGAGAAGCTCACGCAACCTTTAATGAATGTGAAGAGTTTATGTTTGAAAAATGAAACTAAGTTGAAATGTGTTGAGAGGTTTTGGTAAAGCTTTGCTATTCATATTCTGGATTATGTGGTCTGCAGGTTGAGGTTTGTTTACTCGGTTCACTGAGGATGAGAGAGTTCCCGCATTTTCAAACCGTTCTCTTTCACTTGGTATTCAATTTGTTTGAGGACAAACAAAGATCTTAGGCTGGAGAATTTATACAATGCATTTTTGGCGCATTCTAACCTTTGTTTTGTAGGTATTTATCGAGTTTTTTATTTTATTTTTAGTCATTTAGGTCTAAAGGGCTGAATGGAGGATTGAAGCTCACGGAGAGACTTGGCAAAATGG
>OVBN01000085.1:0-438708 GCA_900406565.1 Turritis glabra | reverse complement strand
CCGGCTCATAATAATCAAAAATCGACAAATAGCTTAAACAATTTCACCAACACATCCCATATGAGACTTATTGAAAGGAAGAGAATACGAAAGATTGCGAAGACAAACCAAAAGCCGGCCAACTCCAGTTAAATAAACCAGGAGCTACCACGGAGAGCCGGTCATCTCTGTTACAGAAGCCAGATATGTCAGACAAAAAACCCGACTAAATCGGAAAGGACAATCGCTGGAAACGATCCACCCAGCAAAACAACACTGATTGAAATTTCTCTTTCTAAATGATGCGAGAGAGAGAGAAGATAGAGAATTCATGCATATCTTATTATATAAATCTTAGTTTTCAAAGTTGCTAACTCACATGATCGTGATATGTGTTAAGTCAATCAATAAGATTTTGACACATGTAAATTTGTTTAACCAATTAAATTTAGACATATATTAACATAAATATGAAAAATTTCAAATATAAAAAGTTATGCATGCTTAGAATTAAAAAATGTAATAAATATCTTCTTCATTCTCAAATTAAATTAAGTAATGCAATCAATTACTAATCTTAAAAAGATATAAAAAAAAATCAAAAGATCATTTTTAATTTAAAAGAAAAAAGAAAATCACTTTATTTTACATCTTATTATATAAAGAGTTATATAAAGGTTGGTTTTCAAAATTAGTCAATCGATCATATTTGGCATGTTAGGTCAATTTTTTACGCACGAAATGCTATATGTAATATATCGAGAGAGAATAATGCTCACAGCCTTATAAAACATAATTTTGGAGTTCTGGAAGAAATGATCTTTACAGCAAAAAGTTAGTGTCCTTTTGAATTGTAATTTAAACGATATAAATTTTATATTATAAAATATAAATATAAATTGTAATTATAAAATATTTGAACAAATATAAATACATAAGTATATAAGTAAAAATTTGATAACATATGTCTTTGAGTGATATATTTAAAGAATAACTATTAAATATTTAATATAATGGTTATTTAAATTAAACAAATGAATTTGATCAAATTAAAATTAAATTAAATTAAAAATAGAAAATTAACAAAAATGGAAAAAATAAAAATTTATAAAACAAATTTAGTAGTTTAAATTAAAAAATCTGTAAAATCTTTGTAAAGTTATGTTATATATTTCTCTTCTTAAAACCCCCTAATCTATTTTACACTGTTCAATTCCACCTCTATAATTCAAAAAAAAAATCGAGTTTAATAGACAAAATCACGTTTACAAAACAGTGATTGCCCACCCAAAATCACGTTTAGGGACGTTCTTAGGTTTTAAATCTTCTCTCTACTGCTACAGAAAAAATCTCTCTCTACTGTGGGTCATAAAGGTTTGGAGTGTGAGAGAGGAAAGGATTATTTTTTTTTTTTGACATCGAGAGGAGAGGTTATTGGTGTTTGATTTTGCATAATGGAGAAGTACGTCCAACTTGTTCTCAGGTATAAATGAGATTCGACGACTCCGTACTTCAATAAGGATTTTGATTTTTTGGGTAAAAATAACAGAGATGAATGATATTTGATTCTGATATTATTTTTTTGTTGTTTTTGAAAACAACAGAGATGAGGCATACGAAAGTGATCATTACAAAGATGAGGTAGATGAAAATGAAAATCACAGAGATGAGACATTCGAAAGAGACAACAACATAGATGAAATCGAGATCGAAGATGGAGGGGTGGGTGACGAAAGTGAGAGTGAGGAAAACACGATGTCTGCAAGCAACAAAAAAAGAGGTTTGATGAGATGCTTACTGTGAGAAATACAATACCAGAGAGTTCGGATGATGATACTGAGGATGAGATGGATTTGAGAGAAAAGAGAATGAGAAGTAGAACAGGAGATAAGTTAGCTTTGTGAACTAGTTACTATACAGTTTATGAGTTCAAAGAGGCTGTCTTAGAGTATGCTTTGAGCAAAGCAAGAAACATAAAATAAGATAGGTGGGATAAGACAAAAATTTCATATGTGTGTGGCATGGGTGGCAAATGTAAATGACGGCTTTATTGCTCATATGATAAGGATAGCCAGAAGTGGTTGTTGAAGACTAAGCACAGATATCATAGTTGCACTCCAAATGGTCAATGCAAGCTTTTGAAGAGTCCAGTAATTGCAAGGCTGTTTTTGGGCAAGCTGAGGCAGAAAGCTGATTTAATGCCTGAAGCAATTCAAGATATTATCAAGGAAAAGTGGAAAATAGTTAGTACGAGGAATCAATGTCAGAGAGGGAGACTTTTACCTTTAAAATGGCTTGAGAAGGAGTATGCAGAACAATTTGCTCATCTTCGAGGATATGCAGATGAGATCATGTTTACAAATAAGGGATCAATAGCCATTGTAGACACTTATCCAAATGCAAATGGCAAAGATGTCTTCAGTCGATTTTATGTTTGTTTTGCAAATCTCCGAGACACTTGGAGAGAATATTGTAGGCCAATAATCGGAGTTGATGGCACTTTCTTGAAGGTTGCTGTTAAAGGGTATTGTTTACTGCAGGTGGACATGATGCAAACGATCAAATCTATCTGATAGCTTGGGCGGTGGCACAATCTGAGGATGCAGATAATTGGTTATGGTTCATCAAGCAAATAAAAAAAGACTTAGTTCTTCAAGATGGCAATAGGTTTGTCCTTATTTCAGATAGATCAAAGGTAAAGAGTTTTGATTTCATTGTTTCTTTGTTTCTTTGTGTTCTTATAGTTTGAGTGGTTATTTAAACAGATATACTTCACGATTGTAGGGCTTAAAGAGTGCTGTAGCGGCAGAATTACCAAATGCGGAGCACAGAAAATATGTTAAACATATTGTGGAAAACTTGAAGAAGGACCATGGAAAGAAGGATCTGATGAAGCCAATGATTTGGGCCATTGCTTGGAGTTATACAAAAACAGAATTTGATTATAACATACGGAAGTTGCGAGCATACGATTTGGAGTTACACAATGCTGTGATGAAGGAGGAGTCGAGTACTTGGTCTCAGCCATTTTACAAACTTGGAAGCTTTTGTGAGGATGTTGACAACAATTCCATAATCTTTTAACTCGACTATCACCAAAGCAAGAGCCAAGGCAATGGTACCAATGTTGGAGATGATAAGGAGGCAAGCAATGGAGCGAATTGCTAAAAGACATAAGAAATCAAATAGGCATGAGAGAATGTGTTCAAAATATGTAGTTAAGATGCTCGCCTTGGAAAAAGGTTACTGATGAATGTAGAACAACGCTTGCGACCCGTGGAGAGTACGAGGTTGATGTCGACACCAATTCTCACAATGTCAACACGATAAGACATACTTGTTCATGTGGTAAGTAGCAAATAAGTGGGATTCCGTGTGAGCATGCTTATGGAGCAATGATAAGTGCAGGCTTGAATGTTGATGACTATGTATCCGCCTTCTTCTCGACTGATATGTGGTAAAATACTTACAACACGAATCTCGAACCAGTCAGAGGACCAAGAGTTTGGATGAGGCCTGGTTTGCGGTTGATAGTGGCTCCTCCTGAGCCTGAATTACCTGGGAGGAAGAAAAAGAAAAAACAAAAGAAGTTCCCTAGAATCAAAGGAAAACACAAGTCACCAAAAAAGAAGAAGAAGAAGAAGAAGAGAAAGCAGGTAGAAAAGCTCGGAAGAACTGGTCGCACTGTCCATTTTCTAACTGTGGTGAGGCAGGCCACAATTTAGTTGGTTGTACAGTACATCCAAAAAAGAAGATGAAGAAGACTCGAGAGACATTTGAGGAGGTACAATCATTTAGGGACCAATAATTATGATAATTTTATACTTTTTTTTGGTTGATTGGTATGATATGCGTTTGTTAAATGTTATACTTTTCCGGGTGCTGCATCATCTCAAGTGGCGATGTGATCTCACAATCACAGCAAACTCAAAGTAGCAAATGAATGACTTTATATTGCTCATTTCAGGCTGTGAATTTTGTTTTAGACTATGCATTATGTATTCAAATTTCGATGTGACTTTGTTTCACTGCAATTATAATTTGTGTTTCGTTCAGTGAATGTCCTAATGCTTTGTCACTTGTGCAAATGTTAATCTGTCCAAAAATGGAAACACATGCTCACATATCAACTTGGTGTTTACTACAAGTCGAAGAAGAGGAAGAAAGGAGTTAGAAAAATCGTTGGAACATTCAGCTTCTGTTTCATCTCTTTCTCTATCTTTTGAAGCATTGTTTTTGAGTCTCAAAGTTCTCCATCATGCTCTTTCTCAAATCTTTCACCTCTTCTAAAGTCTCTTATGCTTGTCATCTACCATCCTTATCTCATTCATCAATACAAGTTTCTCATCCTCTGTCAACTGCGTTAGAACCGAAGTAGCTCGTCAGGTTACAGAAAAAAATGTCTCGTGTATTAAGTTTAACTTTGAACAGTTCTATGTATAAAGAAGAGTTACAAAACCAATCAAGAAAATTTCACAAGTTGGCCATCCTTCTCCACTATGCAATACGACTCACGGTAGAGAGAGTTAAAACCAGAGAACCCTAATTTTATATTTTCCCCCAATTCGATATTTGAACTGATTTACTAGGTTTTGGGTTTGGATCAGAGATATGGGTTTGGGTTTATGTCATTCGGGTTTGTGGGCAATCGCTGTTTCGTAGACGTGATTATTATCTTTGAAACTCGATTTCGTTTTTTAATCATAGGGGTGGAATTAAGCAGTGTAAAATAGATTAAGGAGCTTTAAGAAGAGAAAATATACGTTTGGGGGTTTTATATAGAAACTCATAGTTTGGGGGGATTTAAATAGGGTTCTATAATTTGAGGGGGTTTAAGCAGAAACCCTTGTGTTTTTAATTTTACTTTTCAAACTTTTAAAATAATAAGTAAATATTAAGATTCACAAGTTTTTTAATGGCATATTATGTAATTAAGTATATAACACCGGTTTTATTCAAATTTTTATTTATTTTAATATAATACATTTTCACAGATGATTTTATTTTATTTTTTAAAATTTTTTAGTTAAATTTTTTTATGAATTTTAAAATATTATATTATAACCTGTATATAAGCAGGACATAATCTAGTATATATATATATATAAATAAGTCTTAGAAGTTAGAAATACCAAAACATATCATTGGATTGTTCCCCTCTAAATGGAAGAGGCCAAGTGTGACAATACCATACGCACAGCAAATAAACGCTAACAGGTACCTTTAGAATTGTTTTTTAGTGAGAAAAAGAAAGTAAAGTGTTGACAAAAACGACGAAGAAAATAAAGCAAATTATAAAAAAAAGTTCGAAAGACAGATAATTGCGGACACGTTCGTTTTCATATACTATATTAGTAATTGATTGTATCATTCTATATTAGTATATTATCGTATCGATTAAAACAATAGAATTGAGAAGTTTATTCTAGAATTAAACATCTTGCGTACTGATTACTAAATTATGAAGATGGTACGTAAATATTTTTTTATCCTGGGAAATTTCATCACTAAATATATCATAAAATTTACATTAAAGTTATACATATATATATATATATATTTAATTAAAATAAATAAATCATGCACTACGAAAATTTGACATTGTCCACTTATATATTAGTTGCATATATAAATTAATGGAATTTTAATTTTATTTTGATATCATTAAAATATAAACTAAATAATATAATATTAATTTTTTTTGTCGTATACTATATATAAGATTAGTTACAATGAATATTAGTTGAATTTATAGTTTATTTTTTGGGTAAATATGAGATACCAAATCAAAATTAGTTTTTCCTGTCCTATTAAAAATATTCTTTTAGTTTTAAGTATGTAATTATAAATAAACATTAAATTATATAACTAAAAATAAATGAATAGAAATTAAAATAAATTGCTTACTCGAAATTAAAAAAGATATCAAAGTGATAAAAAATCAAAATGATTCTTTCATTAAATTAATTAAATTATTTTAAATTATCATAAACAACAAATTATAAATGCAAAAATGTACATGTATATACTGGTACTAGCCTAGTATATTAAAGAAAACAAAGTCCAACGACAAATATGCAGGCTGCACAATATCTCTCATTTCTTTAGGTGATCTCAATTTATACTCAGAAATTTCATTCAGTTCTCGAGAAAAAGGTGTATTGTATATTTTCTATTTGCAAATAAAATCTATAAAGCTCTCGAAAAAAAAAGTGTATTGTATATTTTTTTATTTGACAAATAAAAACTCATAAACATTTTTCTGATATATAGTTCACCAACGAATCTGCATGTTCTAATTATGACTTAAGCATGAAATAATCTACATGTTCTAATAATTATGACTTAACCATGAGACGGTCGTTGAATATAACATGCTAGTTCATTTGTTTTAAGCATTTTTACAATAATCTATATATATATATATATATATTTGATATTAATGAAATATTTGCTTTTATTATGTTGTGGTGTAAGAAATTATAGATAGTTTTTTTTGTTGGTTTTCTTAATTCAATTTATTAAGAGACAACAGTCAAATATAACTTTGTAGATGATTATTGGTAGTCTTTTTCTTAGAAGCAACGATTATGTTAACACCTATGTTCCGGTTTATAGAGATTTGTTGAAAATTGGAATAAAATCGGTTTAATTACAGTTAGTTTACTAAGCTGCCCGTTTTATTAATTAAACCAAAAGATGGTTAATTAATTTTTGGTTAAGTTAAACCGTGGTTTAATTTAATTAAATCTAGAGACCCTAATCTTTGCTTATTAACTTGACGTCTCTCTTTTCTTCTTCCCTTGGTTTTTGATCGAGAAAAGAGAGAGTTTTTGGTGGGTTGTGAGGAAGAGAGGGAGAGTGTAACGCCCCGACCGCCACCTCTTAGTGGGTCTCATGTCCGTTCTCGGCCCGTGGGCCCACCCTTGGCCTGACGGTCGGTTCGCTACGTCCGGGAGGCTTTAAAGACTTGTTTACCGATCCTACAAATCACCACGTGATCTTTCCCCATGTTTTGTCCTCACTCACACGGTTCCGACAATCACTTCCCGGAAGGTCACCCATCCTGAAAATTGCTCCAGCACAAGCACGCTTAACTATGGAGTTCTCTCAGGGCAGTTGACCGAAAAGATAAGTGCACTTTGGTGACATAGGTGGCCAAATCAATTCTTTTAAACCTCTCCGCATACACCATCATATTTCTTGAAACCGGGGTGTTACAATTCACCCCACTAATAGATCGCAACGTCCTCGTTGCGCATCAAGACCGTCACCCCCGACGGTGTGAGCCCTCTTGACTCCACACTCGCTCTGATACCACTTGTAACGCCCTGACCGCCACCTCTTAGTGGGTCCTATGTCCATTCTCGGCCCGTGGGCCCACTCTTGGCATGACGGTCGGTTCGCTACGTCAGGGAGGCTTTAAAAACTTGTTTACCGACCCTACAAATCACCACATGATCTTTCTCCATGTTTTGTCCTCACTCACACGGTTTCCGACAATCACTTCCCGGAAGGTCACCCATCCTGAAATTGCTCCAGCACAAGCACGCTTAACTGTGGAGTTCTCTTAGGATAGTTGACCGAAAAGATAAGTGCACTTTGGTGACATAGGTGGCCAAATCAATTATTTTAAACCTTCCGCATGCACCACCATATTTCCTGAAACCGGGGTGTTTACAGAGAGGCTGAAGCTTTGGTGAAGGGAGAAGGAGGCAGAACTGGCAGGGTCTGGTAGAAAAGATTGTTCGACCTAGCATATCGTTTCTAAATGTGTTATGTTTCAGACGCAATTTGGGACCAACGTGGATTCAAATAGAGTTTGTGGGTTCATCCGTGCTCGGATCGTTCACGAAAATTTGAGGGTAGCTTCAGGACATCTATAGGTTGAGTTTGAACGGTGCAGATTAGAATTGGATGGTTAGATTTCGATTCATGACTCAATCTTTGAGACTGATCGTTTCTGTTTTTTTTCCAGTTTTTGTCCAGTTTAGGTTGAATGTGGTTTTGTTGTTGTGGTTGGCTGTAGGGTAAGTTGGGCTACTGTGGGCGAGTGGGGAGTCACAGCTGGTTGTAGGATTGTTGTTTTTTGTTCGAAAATCATCATTGTTTCGAGGTGAGTGCGTGACCATGAGCTTATCTAAGCGATTGAGATTGTTTGACTTGTTTGCTGTGACGTGTAGGCTGGATTTTTGATAGATCCAGAATCGATTTCCTGGTTTGGTCATGTCGATGGGTTGATTGTTCATGGGTTTGAGTTGTTTCATGATTTATGTGTTGATTTGTGATCTTAATGTGCTTGTGTATATAGCTCGTTGATGGGAGGATCGTCTCACTAAGTATTTGTGATAATACTTATGCATTTTTTTCTTTATGGTGCAGGTAAAGATAAGGTGTGAGCATGAAATCATGGCGAAGAAGAGATGATGATCTAGGGTCTCGTTTTCGTGGTTATGTCGGTTATTGTTCTTGTTTTATTTTCGGAATTTTTGCATGTTGGTTAATTTTGCTGGATTGTCTTGGTTGAAATTTGGATAATTTATTTATGAAAATTTGAATTTGGGTTTGATGGTTAGTTTGTGTTTGTTTCGGCATGATTTTTAATGGGGGAAATTAATTGATATTTATGGTGATATTAGTTAATTAATCTTAAAAAAAAACGGGAGTGGTCGTTTCACGTACTACGTAAATGATTACCAGTAGTTTCTTTCTTAGAGGTAACAAACTATCTCCAAAGATGATTATCGATTATCTGAGGAGTTTTCCGTCGACGATTCTATCAAGAAATTGCTTTGATTGTCTAAGCATGTTCGCGAATATCTGTCACGACAGCAGCGTGTGAGTTTTAAGAGATCAACGAGATCCATCATCGTGTGAGTTGGAGGAGATCAACGAGATCCATCGGCGTGAGGTTTGGATGATGGCTCACCTAGATCCTCTCTTTCTCTGATTGACCATTGGCAAGGTTATCACCGTATCGATCAATCGACTTTAGTCATTTTGTACTTCGATTTTGCTTCTGATTAGGCGATCCCTTTTTTTGGAGCTGGACCATTTTTTTTGTTAGGTTTCGGTCCGTTTGTACTTTGTTTTTAATATCAAAAAATGAAAATCCTTTAACAAAAAAAATATGTGAAAGAATTATTATTTAGTGGTATAATGTTATATAAATTAAACAAATATATAAAATAAAAAGGTGAAATATAAATAATAGTATGGTGAGAGTTAATTCTATATATAAATGTGAACTTTTCATTTTTTGTAAAAAACATTCAACTTGAGTGTTATTTTTTAAAATAATATTTTACTTAGAGAAACAAAAGTGTCCTTTAATAAACTAGCATATCACTACGGTAAAAATTTGATGTAATTGTCTAATAAAGATAAAATAATAATGTTGGAATTATTTTGTATCCGACAACACCAGACAACAGATATATACACTGTTTTAACAACATCGGTAGACGATTAAAGCGGGCATTCATTATTCTTATGTGAAAAATAGTTTCTTAGACGAAACTTGAGAGAATATTGAGTTATCCCAAAAAATGTTCAGTGGAATACCTAATCTGCATTTTATTGACCCATAAGGTACTTTAATACTTAATCACATTGTCCATTTTAAATGAGAACTTTTAGAAACTTAATTTATTTTTTCTTATTTTTTTGTCAACGAACACTCCATTAAAATGAGTTACAGGCAAACACTCTCCCTTCCAAAGAATGTCGAATAAAGACCAGTGAACTTACAAAGGAGGAAAGAGAATCACGATAAAGATAAAGCCTTAATACTACAAGAAACATAAATAAAATAAAAAGATAAAGCAAGGGGATTAAACACCCAAAAGATAAAGAGGTCTAACACATAGGTAAACCACTCGAAAAGGCAGATAGCTCTCCGTTGTCATATTACCAACCACCAAGATAACCATTGACACATGAAAATAAATCTCGTGGTCGAAAAGCCAAAAAAAATCCAAGAGGAAACATTGAAGCCTCCATTCTTCGGGTGTAGAAACCGAGGTAAACGTAGGGGTTTGAGCACCGTCGACGACGACAGAGGTGGGAGGGACGGTGGCGAGTGAACCGAACCCAATAAGATTTCTCGGTTTTAAACCCGGAAAGCAAATCTCACTCCGAAAGAGACGAAACTTTGAAAACGATCACTCCTCGAAAGAGGAGAAAATTGTGAAAATTCTCTCCCAAGAGGAGGAAGAAGGCAATAGGCAAACCGTGAGTGGCAGTACAAAACAGACTTGTAAAGTCATAAAGTTGGGCCTGTTGTTTGACTTTAGGCCCAAAAAAGAAACTGGATCATTTAAAGCCCACATAGCAAACATAATGGGCCAAGCCCAGATACAGGCCAGCCACCATTGGTAGGAGTTTTGACCGAATCCGGCCACGAGAGAACAGGAGCCCTCGGCCGGTGGTCACCACCGTTCAGACCTCCAGGGATCAGAAAACCACCGCCAGAGGCAAACGCAAAATAGGACCTCCACTGTTGACAATGTACTCCCATCCCAAGTCGCCGCGGAAACG
The DNA here is from genome assembly GCA_900406565.1 of Turritis glabra. Taxonomy (NCBI): domain Eukaryota; kingdom Viridiplantae; phylum Streptophyta; class Magnoliopsida; order Brassicales; family Brassicaceae; genus Turritis; species Turritis glabra. The sequence continues at coordinate 428,190 of OVBN01000085.1, read as the reverse complement.
AACCTCCACAGAAAGCCAAAAAGACAGGACCTTCTCCGGCTACCACGCTTCAAACCGGTTGAGAAGGGAGGACCAACAGCCACCGAGAAACAAAGCCAACACCCCATATGCGATAACGAGGTAAAAGGACTTTTGGTGGGGGATCCACCGGGAAAACTTCGTCGATTCACAGATCCACCGTCCCCTAGCAGATCTGCAGCCACCGACGATGACATCCGGCTGATATCTTCCCGCTAGACCACTCGCCACCACACCGACCACCATATCCACACGCCGAGATGCGATCCATCCTAAGGCTTCACCTCGATAGCTCCACAGTGCGACTACCACTGGATCTCGTCCTCGAAGATCAGAGATAAAAGTCGCACAAGTCGCCGTCTCCAATCCACCTAACTTCGCTACCGCAGAGCTTGGGTCCCCTCCAAACCTCACCGGACATGAGTATTCGTCTGTGGTTGAAACGTTGTTGGTTCCCACAGGTGGAGAGCTTCTAGAGTCGAGGACTGAAGGGCACAGAGGTCTCCGTTCGGGATTAAAGGCGGTGAGAGATTCTGCAAACAGGGGTTGCAGATGGATGTCTATAGGGTCTCTGACCATCAGATCTGAAACCCGAGAAGAACCTCGGTGGTCGGAAGAAAAACTTCGGATGCAAACCGAGAAGAAAACAGCTCTGCATGAGAGTAATGCGTCGCCGAAGTGCCAGCCAAAACAGTAAAGGCTACACAGCGAGGAAGCCGAAAACAACAAAAAAACAAAGGAGAAGCAGAGAGAAAGCACTGTGCGACGCCGGCGAGCAAAGGCTCCACCAACGTCGGAAAAAGAGAAAACCACCTTAGTTGTCTCGATGGTCGGAACCGTTCTTAAACGTGACCCCATTGTTTCTCAAACACGATCAAGAATAAACATTAAACATAAAAAAAAAAAAAAAAAGAGAGAGAGTAAAAAAGAAAAAACCAGACATAATGTTGTGTTCCAGATCTAAAAGAGTGTTTATACTTGTGTGTATTCTTTCTTCATTTCTTCTTGTCGTCAGTGGAACATCGATTACTGGTAAGACTGACAGATTTTTTAAAAGTTGTTTCTCCATTTCTATCATTCTTATAAAAATTCAAGATTTTTCAATTTGGGTTTGGATTGTTTTAGGGGTTGGTAACGAAGAAGGAGGTGTAGAAGAATGGAGGACAACAAGTGTGATAAAAAGAGTTATAGCAGAGGAAATTGGAGAAAACTCATCTCTGATTTTGGCTGCAAAGAGAACGAGAAGGAAAGATCCTAATGATAATTTCAAACTCTACTCTGGTGGATGGAATATAAGCAATACCCATTATTGGACTGTGAGTCTTATATTTCTGTGGTCCAAAAATATATATTTTTTTTTGCGTTTGGTGTAAATCTCTCTCCTTCCAAGTTGGGTATGCTTCATTTGACTTGGGTTCTTCTTAGAATCCTAAATTTTCGATCTTTAGTCAAGAAAATTCTATACCGTCAAAACTCTGGCTAAGTGGAGTTGGGTTTGGTTTATTTGATTTGGGTTTTTCTTAGATTCCTATTGAAGTTTTGATCTTTACTATCAAAGTAAGTGAAGTTTGATTGTTTTAAGGTGTATTTATGCTCAATCAAAAAAATGAAAAAAATTGGATTAGGATTCATAAACTAGCCTTCTTGATTGAATCAGTTACTGTGTTTATATGGATGAAAGATGTTTTTAACCAAAGGATAGGTTTTCAACTTTATGATGAGTCTGGAGGATATTGTATGTGACATGCTATAAACTTTTGACCAAAACAATCTCTCTCATTTTTTGCTTGTGGTGCAGTCCGTTGCTTATACAGCGGCGCCTTTCATTATAATAGCAGGAGTCTGGTTTGTGTTCTTTGGGCTATCCTTGTCTCTGATTTGCCTTTGTTATTGCTGCTGTGCCCGTCAACCTTACGGCTATTCTCGGATTGCTTATGCTCTATCCCTTATCCTCCTCATATCGTTCACAATTGCAGCAATGTAATTGTCATCCTCTCTTTTACTTGTTCTTCTATTGTCATCCTTGTTCCTTGCGGGATATTTCTCTGACTGCGGTATCTTGTGTTTGATATTCCAGTATAGGATGTATTTTCCTTTACACGGGTCAAGGGAAATTTCATGCTAGCACAACCGATACTTTGGACTATGTGGTGAGTCAGGCAAATCTCACGTCAGAAAACCTCAGGAATGTGTCAGATTATCTCAACGCTGCTAAGAAGGTGGATGTGCAATCCAGCATTCTGCCACAGGATGTTCTGTCGAGCATCGACAACATACAGGGCAAGATCAACTCCTCCGCCACAACTCTTTCTGTCAAAACAATGGAGAACCAAAACAAGATTCAAGATGTCTTAGACAACATGTAAAAATCCGGTACTATATTGTTATCTTTCATCTGTTTTTACCTTCTTGCTTATAATTGTCTCTGTTTGTTGCAGGAGACTTGCGCTCATCATCATTGCTGCTGTGATGCTTTTCCTTGCATTTATTGGATTTCGTAAGTCGTCTAATCATATGCATTAGCAAATTCCTAGGGATTAATATTGATTACAAATCGCAGCACTTAACTTGCTGATAATTCTCATTGTGACTTTTTACAGTTCTCTCTATCTTTGGACTGCAGTGCCTTGTGTATACGTAAGTGAAGTCTCATTCTTATGTGCTATTTTAAGTTGGTTACATTCTCTATGTTGAAATTTTGTTGTGATTATCAATGGGTAGGTTGGTGATCCTTGGTTGGATTCTCGTCACGGGTACCTTCATCTTGTGTGGTGGATTTCTGCTTCTACACAAGTGAGTTCCATTCTCTCTCTGCCATTTGTCTACTCAATGCATTAAATGCTTTCTCAAAAATATTTCTTCTACTTTATCAGCGTTGTAGGAGATACATGTGTTGCCATGGACCAATGGGTCCAAAACCCAACAGCTCACACAGCTCTAGACGATATTCTACCATGCGTTGATAATGCAACCGCGAGAGAAACATTGACTCGGAGTAAGCTTGTGACATACCAGTTGGTCCATCTTCTTGACAATGTCATTAGCAACATGACCAACAGGAACTTCCCACCTCAATTTCGGCCCTTGTATTACAACCAGTCGGGTCCTCTAATGCCCCTTCTCTGTAACCCCTTCAACGCTGATCTGTCAGACCACCAGTGCCAGCCTGGTGAGGTCCATCTGAACAATGCAACAGAGGTAAATCTACGATTCCATCTGTATATTTCTGAATTCAGAATCACAACTAGAAATTGAAATCAAAATATTCAAACAAAACCCAAAACTCTCAAAGCCTTTCTCTCGGTGTCAAAACCTGATAAAACCCTCCAAAACTCTCTCTTCGTTTGGATGAGTCTCACAGCCAACACTTCAACCGTATATAATAAAAGAAAAGGAACTACCATATAGTTTCCTAAATTAAGAAAAGGGAAATCTTTTATTGAATGCAGAACAATCTTAAAACTAGTAGAATACATATTACAGTCTGTCTTATGTTTTGTATTTATGCAGGTGTGGAAGAACTTCACTTGCCAAATTGTAACACCGGGAACATGCAGCACACAGGGACGTTTGACCCCAAAGCTTTACAGCCAGATGGCTGCAGCAGTTAATGTAAGCTATGGTCTGTACAAGTACGGTCCTTTCTTGGCAGACCTGCAAGGGTGTGACTTTGTGAGGTCTACATTCACTGATATAGAGAGGGATCATTGCCCGGGACTGAAGAGATACACAAAATGGATATATGTGGGTCTTGTGTTGGTGTCTGCTGGTGTAATGTTGTCTTTGGTGTTTTGGGTTATATACGCGCGGGAGAGGAGGCACCGGGTTTACACAAAAGACTACAATGCTATGCACTCTGAAGATCCAAGAAGCAAGGGCCAGTGAGATACTATCTTCTTTTGCAGGTTTACAGTGTACATTATGTGTGAGAATTTGGAGATCTTATGTGTAGTGAATGATGGGAGGAATCTTTGATTGTTATTGTTGTCATTAATGCTTTTTATTATTGGGTTTGAGAGATGTATTGCTTTGTGGAACTACAAGATTTCTCTGCTTTTGTTTTTTTCTTTCGCAGAAGGAAAATTAGTTAAGACCGTACAAATCTTTAGTAATACTTAACCAACACTTTTCTTGGTTTTTGAAAAATCATTCGTAGCAGATCCTGACAACTTATTGCCCATTTCAGACTTTGCAATTATAGATAAAGAGCTGAAATTGCCTGGCGATTTCTCTGAAGGCTAGGTAGACTAGTGTTTCATCTTGTAATTGTAGTATCCACCACAGACAACTATAGTATCATCGCTTTCCCGGTATAACACCTAAAGATTGGCGACTCGATCTATAGTCTTCTCGAAGGGGAACTTGTGAGAATCCATCACCTCCTTAGAACCATTAGCTATAAACCAAGCTACATGCTGTGTTGTATTATTTAACCTTTTTCAGTTTTTTTTTTTTTTTTCTTTAATTTACTAAGAAGTTTTGTACCTAGACTCATACATCCTCTCAGGCCAGAGACCAGAACATTTTATATGTTCCTCACCCAAGTGTCACTCGAACCGGCGACCTGTCGGCTTTGCCTGAGAGTTTTTACCAATTGAGCTATTGACACTTGATCAATCTTTTTTGTTTCAATTGAGATTTACGTATTTGGAATGTTTCCAGAGAATGATTTTTCCCGACTAATCCATGGAGGCAAGCATGACTTTAATGCGAAGTAATGGTGAGATGTTTTGTGGCGGTTCCACGGGGTATTTTAAAATTTCTCAAAGATTTTGAATCTCATTGCAAGAAAGGAGTGTGATTTTCGAGCTGCGTTAAAAGGAAAGGTTATCAATTGCGGATGTTCAAGAAAATCAAACATATAGGTTGGAAAGGAAAATATGGGGATCCTAAGGTTGGGTTTTATTGTGATCATTAACTGTTGATTTCGTCAACCCACCCGCGCGACCTAACTAGATCCCGATTATGTGTCACGGCCGTTTGCACCTCAGCATACCATCTTTGCTATAATTTTGAACACTTATTATGAGTTCAAAATAAGACCAATGAACGAAAGTACTCTAATGACCAAAGGCTCCAACTTAAAACATCCTTCGCATACTTAAACAATGCTTGACAAGGTTCATAGCATCCAACATATTAAACCTTTGACCAGCACAAGTCTTTCCACGTGCCGGATATGATCACCAACCTCTCTACTTTTGAAATCAAAGCGAATCTCAAAATCTGCCAAAAATGCAATGTTCATAGGTATAAGTTCAACCAATGTTAGATACGCCAAATGCCTTTGCTTCAACTTTGTTTCCAAAATGTTCCATCCAACATGGTGGCTTTGTATATGGGATGCAATTACACACAAAAACCACTAATAAAATTTTGTATTAAACTACATCGTTTTATATATTTTTTATAAATTACTTAAGTTTCCAATATAATTTTAAAAAATTTAATATATGTATAACATGTTAATACCTATTTCTATTTTAATTTATTTTTCCCTTAAATAATTTAAAACACGATCTAATATATCCAATTTCACCAATTAAAATTTTTCTTCATATCTATTTATACTATTTTCCAACAATTAAATTGCATAGTGAATAACACTAAAACTTTGTTTTTTTTTTGTCATCATTCATTGAAAATAAAATGCAAGAAGTTATATAGCTCCAAAATTAAAAAAAAAAAAACACAAAACAAAGCAAACAATCAATTGCACGCATAAAACTTAGATAAGATAAGCTGGATCACAAAAGTAAGATCAAGAAGATTCACGACGTTCTTCTTTAATGCAGAAATGTAGCCAAGTCGACCCACTCAAAGCCAAATAAGATCTAAAACGCCTATTTCGAGTTACACTTGTAGTAATATTTCTCTTTAGTGAATTTGCTTTGAGGAATTGACAATTTAACGTAATATCACTAAAACTTTGTTTAAACAAAAGTTATTAATTAAAAAATAAAAAATTATAAACATTTTATAAGTGATGATAATAACAAAACAAAAAAATAATTAGTTATAAACTTGATTTTTTTTTAATAATTTTATTTTTGAATTTAATATATGAAGTATGAACGTACACTTTTAAATAATATTTTTTGTATTAAATTATAGTAATTTTTGCTAGATAAAAAAATCTCGCGCAAAATAGCTAAATTAGATTTTAATTTGCTATTCCCTTAAATAATCAGGATAAAAATCTAGATTTCACCAAACATGAAATTGGAAAATCTTCTTGAGACGTTGCCTTCATCTGTAATAACCACGGCTAGACAATATAAAAATGTAAGTATCAACTAAACGTTGGCTACATCTGAAATAAGCATAGCTAGACAATATAAAATTTATTTTTAAAGTATTTTTCTTTCTACCATGTAAATAGACCCACATGCATTTTATTTAACATAGACCCAAATTATATTGTAATTTATCCAAATTTTATTGTTTTACAAAGTACACCAAAGTCAAATAAGAAGTTGAAAGGGGGTAATCCCTTAAACATAAAATCCGAGATACGAAAATTCAGAACACACATAATAAATGCTTGAAAAATACGCTTTGCCCACCAACTAACAACTCTGCATAGAAAACTATATATCAATAATAAAGTTTAATCAATATATGAAGAAGAGATCATTATAAAAAATAAATACATACCTCCTCCGTCTGTTTGTTTATCGAACATTCATCATCATCATCAACAATTTTTGGATCGGCTACCTTCTTTTCAATACGGGCTAGCTTCAAAATCTGAACATCGCTCTCAAGTTCGCTCATCTTCTTCCCCATCCCTTCAACTTTGTCACTAAGACCATCGAGTCTGCCTTCAATCTTAAGCCCCATTGAATCAAATTTACCACCCAAGGAAGAAAGCATTTGCAGTACTCTTCCCATTCCCACACCATCTGAAGTTGTTGCTTCTACTTCACATCTCTTTTTTCTCAAAGGTGGTTCAACAAAATCATCTTCTTCACTTTCGTCCATTAGCTTTTTCCTCTTCTCTTTCTTCTCCTCTTTCTTTTGCTCTTTCTTATTCTCTTTCTTCTTCCCTTTTTCTTGCTCTTTATACCACTCATAAATAGTTGGGTGTTGACCAACATCCCAATACTTGATATCAAGACATCCATTCATAATATCATCCAACATATTATCCAACAGTTTCTTTCGACCTTCGCCTTCACCATATACAAGTTTCTCGTCAGGCCATATTGGAAATAAATCGCCCTCAGGTCTAACTGATAAATGTATAACTTCCAGCTACAAGTACATGGCAACAACAATTAGCATTTCATTAATTCAATCATCTGAATTGTAAAGAGTTTGTTTTAGAATAAATTTACCTTTTTTTTTTCTTCTTCTCTCTCGCTAGGTAATCCGCTATGGTACATCTAGGACGTCCTCCTCTCCACCGCAGAAGAGGCAAATTGTCTCCTCCAATTTTATTACCATAGGTTTTTCCCAATACACTCACACTCTCTAATTATCAATTGAATCACAGTTTAAGCCAGTTATGTCAGAAAATTCATGGAGAGAAAACCTCAAAGGATAACCTTCTATCAAGGACCACATCTCATAACTACTTGAGATCGCCAACTGATGTGTGAGGAAGTGATGAACTGTCTTAGCACACCATATAAATCCACTTTCAGCCAACTTCAATAGGACACCTACTTGAGATTTATCACGAATCTCTTCATAGACTCGATCACCAATGAAATCCTTCATCGACGCTAAATAACTCAAAGTGCAGTTGTGGTGCATGCTTCTTCTCTGTAATGGAGACATCCCTTCAGGATAGATGGTTGGAGGATATCTCATCTCCCCGCTACTTCCCATCTGTAAAGAAGATCAGATAAACATTGAGTTTCTCCTTTGATCAGTTACACAGTTGTTCAGATAACTATATACAATTTCATGTTTGAATGTATATAGTTATTTTAAAAAAAATTATTCATTAAACAACGTATAGTTATTTTTTGACGATGTAAATTAAGAACAACTGTGTAACTGATCAAAGGAGAAACTCAAAAAGAAGAAGTCAATTCATGTTACAATGAAATTGAAATCCAAAGCAAGTTGCATTTAGTGGTTGGTAATTTCATCATTGGAATAATAATATGATATTCGAGCGTTGAAGGAAAGGGACTTAAATGAATATGATTATACAAGTGGAGACAGATTCGATCAAATCCTGTATATATGATATTTAATTCCGCAAAAGTCCTCAAATTACTATTGAATATAGTTAATACACAATAGTCGGACGGATGAGTAAAAAAATTCAAAGACAGAACGAAACATGGCCTCTATTGCTTTCATGGGATTCAAAAACATGTTCACTAATTAGTGAAAGCCCCACATAGCATACACCAATCTGATTTCATACAATTTTTTGTTGAATTAAACCTAAAACAATCGGATAACATGATTTCTCAATTAGATGCTCTAGATTTCTCAATTAGATGCTCTAGATTGAAGTAGAAGTCCAAAATAAATCTAAGTCTAGCTCACTTTGGCAATCGAGGATTCAAAGTGATATCTAGTGATCCTTGCAGTTTGGCTACAGAGCAATGCAGCAGATTTGTGAGTAATCAAAATGATCACACAAAAAAACAAAGTTATGATCATTTAATGTTATATTCAGTTAAAGCCTCATGCTTATGATGACCCTAATTTGCTGTCTACTTCTTAGTCTCTACATTTCTGTCTCCATGTATGAAGATGCACCTTTCGCATGGTTATATGTCAGCTTCAAGGAAGTTTTGAGATAGGGATACCTATAGAGGAAGAAAAAGTTACATGAATGAAGTGTATTCTTAAAAGGATTTACAAGACTTTACAATGGTGATATATATAAAGGATCAGTTACCTTCTCGCCTAATTTGAAGGGTGGCAGACCCTTGTAAGGGCATGTACCGCAGCGGAAGGCATCACCGAGCCCACACTGAAAGAATTATATAAGAAATTTTCAGACGTGTGGAACCAAAAATTTCAATGAGTACAGAGAAAGAGATGGGTAAAGAAGCTTACGCTGCCACACGATGATTGTGGATTCTCGATTTGGTCCTCTGTGAGGCCCAGCTTCACAGCTTTCTCCTCAATCTCAGCTCTACCACAGACGCAGTTCTTGCAAGCTTTTTTAGTGGTCTCACAACCGCTGGCTGCAAAAAGATGCAAGATATCTTACACAAAAGGGATTAATAAGGGTAACAAAGGTCATGTGGTTGACTTTAACTACCAGCAGCAGGAAGCTGTGGCTTCTTCAAGTCGTCTTCTGTTAAAAGAGAATCTTCATCAATAAGATCCGAGTCATCATCTAAATTAACCTTTAAGAGGATACTTGCAGGTTTTTTGAGAGCAAATGATGAACCAATCTTCCAAGAAGGTTTCTTTGCCTTAATCTGCATTTGACAACATGTTTCTCTGTTATATGGATGAGCCAAAGTGAGAGCATATATATATATATGCAAGTTTGACAGATAAGTAGAATGAAGATCTTTTATCCTTCATGTTAAAGGCCTAGAATAAGCCTGAACCCAAAAAGCATGCTTGTTCGGGGAAGAAGAAACGTTTCCTCATACTAAAAGAAAGAGAAGAGAGACAAGACGTGTAAGAGTGCTAACCCCAAAGGATAAACTGAATGTAGACAACTTAATTGATTTCAAATCAAGACACCGTGGCTCCAGAAAACCAGCCAACATCACTCTCCTTTGAATGGTCTGCAAGGAAGATGCCATAAGATTAAGCAATAAGAGGTCAAATAAACCCATTACATAGACCAGATGCACGACAAACCTGTTGCATTTCTTCCATTTCACCCTCCAAAATCTGGCACACAAAAACCGTGCCACCAGGCTTCATGATTCTTGAGAACTCACCATATATTTTATCACTGGGAAAATCAGATGTTTTGGAAATGGCTAAAACGGCGTCCACCGAGGAAGAATCCAAAGGAAACTGATCTGCAAAATGATCCAATAGTCCAACAATAAAATGAGAAGAAGACACAAAAGAATACCCCAGCATGTCTTCATCAAGTGTTCTCAGCACAATCTATTTGCCTTATAATTGCTCACCTCTCCAGAGTACAGACACACAAGAATCTTCCTATCTACATACACTCCAAGACTAACCATATATGCTAATTACTACAAGTTTAACTGAGCAGTCAAACAACTATTTTATCGCAGTCAAACAAATATAACCATAGAATAAAGAGGATCCGAGATTTTTACTCATTGTGGATGCTTGAGCAATACTAATGAGAGGATCACAAAGTTCAATCCCTTCCTTTCCAAGCTCTTTCATAATAGTTAGAACAGAGCTAACAGGCAACACCGCATCATCCGTCACAGCAAAAACAGTCTTCTGATTCACCATCGAATCCTACAAAATAAATTCCCAAACATTAAAAGACGACACTTTAAGAATTCCCTTGTTTGTAATATAGTTTTTATTCTTTTTTTTTCTTACAATTTACTTTTTGTTTTTCCTCATCATTTCAAGTAATTTAATCGTTTTTTTTTTCACAAAACAAAAACCATATAACAAGAATCAAATCAGCTATGTACAAGAACAGACTATGAAAAGAAGCACAAAAAACGGAACTTTCAAAGAAATTATAATGACAACATAAGATAAGTTCCCTCGATCAAAGGCTCATTACGATAGCAAAATCTCAAGCTCATTTGAGAGTTTCTGAAAAGAAACTTTAATACAACAACACTAAGAATCCATAGTGATAATTTAAGTTTGATGCATAACTAAAAACTACTGAAATTACAATTGATTTGTCGGGAAAAAAAAAGCCTACTTTATGTATAGAAAAAAAAAAGAGTCAATTTAGTCGGATATTTCAAAGATTACATAAGATTGGTCGGAAATTTCTACTTCGTGTACAATTACCGTCCGATTAGCGCTTAAAGATTTTTTGAACACGCGAAAAACCTCGAATTGGTCAACGATTTAGAAGATTAGAAAAAGAGATTGACCTCGATGAACTCTTCGGCGTAAGCTTGAGCAAGCTGTGTCTTGAAACCACTTTTTTTCTCTCTCTCTCTCTCTCAAAGTCAAAAATAGCTTAGATAACATCATCGGACTAGGTTTTGAGATATTGGGCCTGGAAGCCCTTCTTTATTCAATTTGAAAATGGGCCTGCTCATTTCAGCTCAATCTATGGAAATAGTCTTTGAAAGAGAAATACGTAGGTGCATTCCTTCACATTGGGCTGTTATGTGTGATCAATATGCGGCGAACGATAGACGACCGAGCGTTTCAACCCAAGTTTGGATGCTTAATGTTGAGAGAGAATGCAAGCCTTCCTGAGCCATATAGCAGCCTGGTTTAATAGCGAAAAGGAAAATTGTGGACGCTGAAATTTTTTTTTTTGGTTTAAGAGTTTATTTGATTAAACATATATAGATTTCATTTTCTGAAGGTTATATATGGCCGTGTATTCAGCTACAATACCCACTATGATCAAACTATATATAGAGTGAGCCTATCTAAGTCTGAATTGATCTGTTAAGAAACTTGAGGCTTGATGCTAATTGTCTAGGACAGATTTATTGATATCAATGAATCAAGCTGAATAATTGGGTACTTTGTGCGAACGTCCTGAGACTGATGTGAGGCTCTCACGTGGGAAGGATCCAAACCGTAAAAAACCGGTATCACCATTTGACCAACCTCTCCTTTGCATTTCATGATCTCCAACAACTCATTAAGGCACTGTGTGACTACGAAATCCTGAATTAAAAATCACGAACAAATCTGATTATGGAAAAGACAAATACGCAGAGGCAAGATTTGATATATTTTTTTAATTAAATAATTCAATAAATCTTCTGCAGTATGACAATTTTTATGCGAATCTGAAACGGATTTTGCTCGTCTTTTTCTCTTTTTTGCTCCAAAACTTATAAAAGACTCCACGAATGGCTCCATCAACGGAGCACCATTATTTTGACTACCGAAATAAATCTGGTTATTTGGTTTTTTAATCATACTCAAAATCGAAGATGTTCACGAGTAAAATAACAAATTAGTATACTAACTAAAAACCAGAAACTAAAGATCAATATTTTATGCAATAATTAACAAAGTAAATTGCATAAAAAATTAAATATTAATTTCTAGAATTAATAAATTAGAAAAATTCCAATTTAATTTAATTTAGGTTAAAAGCAACGAAAAATTTAAACATATTAAACAATTGAATAAATTGCCTTGACAATTAATAACCTAAACCAGAACCAAACCGAAGGCTTAACCCAAATTAACCAAACGAATTTTGCTCAATTATAATAGTGAATAAAATATTCCTTGTTCTTCCTCGCAAGCTATAACGAGTGAGAAAAAAATCACAGCAACTCTATCAAACAAGAAACAAACAAGAAACAGAGCAATTCAAAGCAAAACTAAAGCAGATATACGATTAAATCAAAATCTCAACACTTCCTGCAATTAAACAAGAATCAGATAGAGACAAAGTCTGGATTTGTTCCAATGAACAAAACTCCCAACCATACACCTGCGCTTATTCCTTCACAAATCAGAGTTTCCTTTAGAGTAATCAAACAATAACGAAAATTAAAAGAATTAAGATTGTAGAACCTGAATTTAGGCAGAGGGCACAATCTTAATTTGTAAAGGAAAATACATAAGAACACATATGGATTACACGACTTCAATACCGTAAGAGTGATCGAAATTAAAAGTGAAGCAGAGTCGAGACAAAAATCTCTCACCTTCATTTTTTAACGCCCGTAGTATGCCGGTTTGATACGTTCAAGAATCCAAGATAAAACTGATTCGGTTTCTCTTGTCTCGCACCACTCGAAATCAAGAGCTCACGAACACTAAAACTGCGATGTACTCTCAGACTCGATAACAAGAGGAGGAAGAAGCTGTGGAGAATTGTGATGTTGATAATGTGTTCGATCATGTCCATGAATGAGAATGGAGGGATGAAGCCTTGGTTTTATAATCCAAGCTCTCAACGTCTTTCTAGTCAAAAAGAGTATGACTTTAATGCCAACGTTTGAGAATTCAATCTCCATTAAAGTCGTGAATTGATGCCTGTTGTTACAAAAACCAATCAATTAAACAAAGACATTTGTTGACTACTTCAAATCATTGGGCAAATAATCACTAGGTCACAGGCCCATTTCCCAAATCCCAAATCTAGCCCGGCTCGGCAAGACACAGCACGGCTTGGTTTGACACAGCATGGTTCGGTAAGGTACAACACACGTGTGCGGATTGGGTTTATCTTTTTTACTTCCAAAGTACATTTGACTGTTAATCAACATTTCAAGCTTTTCAACTTAGTTACTTTGGACCTCCATTTCTTATTTAAACTAATTTCGTTTTTGACATTTCAAAACATCACCATGTAGTGCTCGCGGCAACGATTTCATCGGATCCGAAATCCGATCATTCCAATGAACGTATTCACCGGAAAATCTACCGGAAAATAGTTAAAACCATTTTTTTGTAAAAAAAAATTCCAACAAGAATCACTTCTTAGCACCAAACCTTTCTTGAACAGATTGTTTTTGGGTTTTCTAAGTGTCTCAAATACCAAAACATTAAAAACAAAAAAAACATGAAAATAGTAAACAAGAAACCAGAAATGAAATCATAGCACATCAAAAAAGACTCGAAATATATGTCATCACTCGTAATTCATATTGAAAAAACAATGCAAATAAAACCTGCTTCCATTGACCAGCGGCGTCCATAATCAAGACTACTATAGACATAATAGAAGAACAAGTTTCTGCAAAGCTTTTGTTTGTCAGACATCCATATGGTTACTATGTAAATCCAAGTCATCCCGGCCTGGCAAAAATCCATTCTCAGCACCTAAGTATTATCTTGAGTTTTTTTCAGCTTCTCTCTTTTCAATTGCTTATTCATAGATACAGCCTTGTAAACATGCTGCTGTAAACCTCATGTGGAATGAACAGAATTAATGCTTCAGATTCTTTGCAAGATGATTCTGCATATACCACATTTCATTACATTATCTATCTTGACCAATTGCAAGCCCAGCAGATTTATAAGCACAAAGAGAATCAAAGTAAAAACGGAAGGGCGTCATTGTATGAAATCACCCATTGAAACCAAATCTATAGTAAGTGGCAGAAACTATTGAATAAATTCCTAAGATGATCCTAAGCTCTGTGTCACAATTGATGTTGAATTAACAAAAGGTGGTTTATGAGATTTTTGGGTTACCTGAAAACGTCTCTCAATCTAGCTGGGGAGATATTGAAGACTCTGTGCATCATGTCCGCCTTGTATCGTGATGTTCCATTATAATTGGCAAAAGCCAAAAAACACTACTCATTTAAATATTCATAATCAACGATTCAAAGGGACATCCCATGTTCTTCTTCCTCCGTAATCTGCAAAAACGAAAAACAAATTCAGTGGTCTATTATGATAAGTAGTTTCTGATTGACCTTGAAAAGGAACTGTGAGATATAAAGTATTATGTTCAGAACATGCTTAATAATGCTTACCCTGATTCGCTTCTTACTTCTCTCTGTTTCTACATTGCTGTCTCCAGATTCTTCGCTATGTTCAATCTCATTAATCATATTGTCTTCATCAGCTTCACAAACATCTGGAAGAGTATTTCCATTACCAAGTTGGATCACCGGTGATGAAAAGTCATCGGAGAGTCGTATACCCCATTCTTTCAATATGCACGTAGAGTAACTACTATCACTTAAACGAAACTGTATATCCGCGTGATCGTAGTTCAGCTCAGTTAGAGAAGCATTCTCTTCGTTTAGAGGGAAACAACATTCGAATATAACAAGGTGGCTACCCTTCCATATCACAAACTCACATGGTTGATAAGGGGAATCAAAGTGGTTGCCAAATCTACCTTTGAACCGACAAGATACGTGGATGTGAAATTTAAAATGACCACGGAGAGAAGATTTGGAGTCAACCACCACGCAAGCCTTAAATCTAAAGAACGGTTGAGTGAAAGATGTCTGAAGTAGAGGGATATTGGTCAGAGACATACCACTAGTTCGGTGAGTGAAATACGAAAGCACTTCTTCACCTGACAACCTTATGTACTTGGCATCAACTTGTGGATGATATATAGGTTTTTGTTCGAAGATGAAATTAAAGCAGTTGATGAAATTGTCCGGAAAAGAAGAGGGGGCCTCGCCAAGGAATGGTAGTTTAGATTGAATACTGTCTGATGCCATTGGCTCAACACTTGAACTATCATTCCAACTAGCTTTAGTCAATGCCCCGCAGTCTGAAAAGTCAAAAACCCCGAGATGTTTCAGTTTAGAAATGTGTAGGGACACACATTGTAATTTGTTGCATCCATGCATACGAAGCCGAACAAGGTTAGAGAATTTCTCGATCCACCAAGGAACTTCTTCAATCCCTGTTCGAGGTACATCGAGCATACGGATGTTGGTTGAGATATCAGGAAAAGTCCTCAACCGTGAGCATCCACTGAGATTAAGGTCAAAGAGCAATGGAAAGTTGATGCCTGTGGGAAGAGTCTCCAGATTTATGCAATTTGCTATTTTAAAAAACTTAAGTTTAGTGAAATTCTGAATAGAGGCAGGAAGCTCTGCTAAGCTTGGAATATCGGAAAGAAACAATCTCTCCAAAGAGTAAGACAGCATGGTCATGAGAGGTTTAAGCGGCTGAACCAAAAAAAACAAAAAAACAAAAAGAATTATTTTAGGTTGTCATTTGACAAATTTACTAAACGTTTCACGCAATTTCCAAAAAATACACCAATCATTTAATCTGGAGCATTTGATATTAAAAGACTTTTTTTTTTTTCTTCAACCACACATTAATTAAAAAGAGACTCTAAGATTGGTAGCCCAATCAGGAAGAAAAATGTTTATAAAAGAAATTTCAGAATGAAGTAATTTGGAATATCTATCTAGACAATAAAAATATTAAAAGACTTTAACGGTGTAAAAATTTACACAGCTATTGATTTTTAGTGTTTTTAAATAAATTCATTAAAGGTACAATAATAATCACAAAATTAATATATTTACATTAAAAAATCGTAAAATTCTTTAAAATAATTATTAGTTCCCAAAAATTAAACTCACTTTCTCTCTCATTAATTATGGACGAAAATTAAAAATTAATTTCTAAAAAACTATTAACCAATCAAAATTGAAAAACTAAGATTTGATATCTAATTATACCATATTATTTATTTTAGTAATTATATTTGAAAGATTTTTTAAAGTTATGATTTTTAATCTTCTTTATTTGATCTTATTTTCAAATAATTTTTATTTATCATATAATACATATATTAATATAAATGTTAACAACAATTATGCATATTTTATGATTTGAAATTTTAAAAACGAACATATATTACTCAATCAATGAAAAAAAAAAATATGTATTCAACGTCCCACTTCGGCTAAAATGCTTGTGCAATGGTTCATAGTCATATTGTAAATAGGCTAAAAAAGATTTCAAACCCGAATAAGCATGAAACTTGACTTATCAAACGTCCAAATTTAAAAATTTAATTTGGTTTAATCTATCTCTTTAATTGAACCAATACTTTTACCGAATATAAGAAATATTATAATTATTTTAAACATTTATAAAGTTTAGTATAGTATAAATATTTAAACATTTTATAAATTTTAAAATATTCTTAATATTTAAGGTTTAGAAAATTTTTAAATATTAGTAATATTTAAATTCTATAAAAAGTTTAAAATATTATTATTATTTAAGATTTATAAAACTTTTAAAGTATAAATATTATTAATTTATTCTGTTAGGTGGGGAGCTATGGAGTTATTAAATTTAACATGAATGTCAATAGAAAAATGACAAATACCTTAAAATAGCATTAAAATAAGTTTTGTGGATAATTATAGTACACACACCACAAACTTCCAAAAATACCACTAAAATAATTTAAAATTTTTGATTTTAGGTTTACTATTTTGGGTTTAGGGTTTATGGTTTATTTTTTAGGCGATTTTGAAAATTTTAAATCGCCTCCAAAATTAAAGATATTTTTTAAATTAAATTTGTGGTTTTTTTTAGAACTTTGAAGATGATGTGCTAAATTTGAAAACAAAACTTATTTTTGTGCTATTTGTGAGAATTGTCCAAAACATTGTATCTATAGAACAGAAAAGACCTCATTATTTAAAAATAAAACTTACTAAGTTGTTTTTAACTTATATCAATATACTTGCAATCAAAAAAAGAAAGTAACCAATGTCACTTGATGAAATCTTTAAACAAATATTCCTATTGATTCACATCGATTTAATAGGAGTATATTCCTAAACCAAATTCTAAACAATTAATACATTTTTAAACAAAGCTTCAATTTATATGATAATATATTCAAAATGAGTATATTCCAAATTTCCAATACAGAAAACCTAATTACGATTTGTAAAATTTATTGAAGATATAACAATTTATAGAAGGTAATCAAAAATTATTATATTTAAGTGTTTATAAAATCATAAGGAAAAATTCTTACAATTTTCAATTTATTATTTTCCGCATTTATAAAAACTATTTAAAAATCATCATAATTTAATTATTTAAACATATTAAAGTGTTATCTTTTGTTTCAAAAATATTACGGATAAAATCTTGGTAATAATTTTTTTGAACCAATCAGAAAATATCATTATTTATTAACAGTATTTAAGGGAAGATAATAAATCATAATTAATACAAAATTTAAAAAATAATATTTACTCCTCAAATGGTTTGTTTTCGTCCATACTGTCAATTATTCTTAAATGCCGGTTAATTTTCATTTTCTTATCTATGAAAATTAGAAATTATTTTTTTTAGGAGTTTTTTCTTAAAATTAGAGAGCAATCTTATCAAATAAACTCTAAAATTATGGAGCAATCTTCATTAATTTATTGAAGTTATATAAGCAACCGTTTATGGAAACTACGAAAAATCAAAGTATAGTATTTTACATTTGGGTTATGTAATATGTAATATTCTAAACTGCTATAATTGGATAGGGATAATATAAATAAAATTTCTGGAAAATTTTAAAATATTTGTCAATGTGAGCATAATTATTTGCAAAAAGATATTAGAAGATATTCAAGTAACTTTATATGCGACAAAGGATAACCAAATCTAAACAAGAATCAGTCGTATAACTCTAACACGAATTAACTTATTTTGTCATGCTCTATATAAAGAGAAGGTGACCATCTTCCATAATCACCACTCAAATCTTTCAATAATCGTTTTTTCAGCAATATGATTTTCATGTCAATATGATATTTCTTAGGTAAGTGAATATTCTATTGAGTATATATTAAGTGATTATCTTATCAATTGTATCTACATTTTTTTCTTTTTAGTTGCATTGTAGAATTTACAAAATTAACAACGAAGAGATAATTGCATTGCGAATTTACAAAATTAGCTATGAACCTAACAATATCAAATAAAGATTCGTCCATCAAATACTTTTATGGGTTTCTGAATAATTTTGTTTGAGTTTTTGTCCACATAAAGTGTCTTGGTTCATTTGCCACTCAAAAACTATTTCTTTTATTTGAGTTAACTGATTCGAATTTTCTTATTTGTTATTCACGATTTTTTCTACTAGAAAATAAAAGATGGGGATATAGCAAACGGGTTTTAATCGTTCTTAACGGTTTTATATCCGGTTTAATAATTCACGATCTTAATAGAAACATTTATTATTATTTCAAATATTCAAACATTTATAAACCAGATTGAAATCAAACCGAAAACCAAACTGGTATGAGTTTGGGTTATAAGTACTATACCAAATAAATTTGTTTACAAAAATAATTTTGTAAGTATGTGCGTGTCTGAATCTAGTTATTTACATAAAAATAGACATATTTTTGGATGTCAAAACAAAACACATAAATTTATACTCCATCTGTTTCAAAATATAAAATGTTTTGGCTAAAACCACAAAGTTTAAGAAACTAATTAATCTCTTTTATTTTTGTGTGTTTTACATTAAAAACAAAACTTAATATCTAATTAAAAATAATTTGACCAATAATTAAATTAACTGCAGAATAGAAATAGTCACAAAATGTTTAATTTAGTTTTTTGGATAGAAACTTAGAATCTTTTTTCAAAACATCTTATATTGTGAAACAAAAAAAATGTCTAAACCATCTTATAATATGAAATAGTGGGAGTATCATATTTATGCATGGAGTACACAAAATGTTTAGATTTATCCGTTCACCTTCGAGTTGACGGAATATAGCGTCCATTAACTCTTTAGATTTTTAATAAAAATTTATTTTAAAGAGTTAAATAGTTAGTTCTAAATTTCCAAACAAAATTTCAAAAAATAGCTAAATAGTTGTTTTATTTTTGTGGAAGTAATTAAAAGTATTGTTACCACACTATAAAATTGAAAAAAAATAAAAAACCAAAACTCTAAAATAATTAAAGCATGTAATTTTTCATTTAGAAACTCTAGCTTTTAAGTCTCAGACTTTTCAATAATTTCCTATAATAAAATAACTTATATATCAATTAGAAAAGGTTTTAGTTAAAAGAAGTTGGAAAAGGTTAAGTGGATACCTGCTGCACTCTTCCCCACAGTTTTTCACTCTTCATTTCACATAAATGAAGAACAAGAATCTCTAAACGCAAGTTAGAGGGGAATGTTTCAATCCCGGTCTTGTCTAATATGAGTAATGATATGTTGGTTGAGATATCAGGAAAAATCTTCAACCGTGAACATCCACTAAGGTTAAGCCTATCAAGAGATTTGAGGTTGATCCCGATGGGAAGATTCTCCAGATTTATGCATCCTTCCATTTCCAACTCCTCCAGTTTATTGAGATACTGAATAGAGAGAGGAAGCTCAACCAAATTTGAACAGTAGGAAAGATTAAGTGTCTTGAGACTGGTTGCCATGGAGAGATCTGGGATTTCTTTCAGATTTTTAGATCTTTGCAAATCTATGTCTTTTAGCCCTTTAAATGACTGAAATATAAGAAAGTTATGCATCACTGAAAGAAATGTAAACTAAAAACTACAAAAAGCATTCCCTTATTGATACCAAAAATATAATAATTTTTGTGTAAAACTTACATGAACTCCTTCCCACAGCCTCTCGAGTTTGCTTTCCGACATTTGGAGTTTAACCAAGTTTTCAGGGCGAAATTTTCCGATATCTCATTGGGTATCCATCCAACCTCAAAAATCTAAGTTTATGGGGCAAGTAGTTGAAGCCTTCTGGTAAGTGCCATCTCACTTCTGTCTTCTTATCCCATTTCTTAGTGTAAACTTTTAGAAAAAGAAGATTGCGCATCCCTTTGAAGGCATTCTCATGTATATGCAATTCATCGATCTCATCCATATCCAATGTTATACCTAAAACCTTTTTCGTACCCTGTGATAATAAAACAATATAACTCATATATGATATGATTTTAATCTTATAGAGTGATATATGAAAAGAGCACAACAAAACTTACAGTGTTATCTTCAAGTAAATCACATATATCTTTTGCATCCATAAGGAATTCCCGTTCTCCAGGCTCATTAGACTGGGCACGGACGATCTCCTTACCCATTTCTTGTAGTAAAGAGTGCATCTGAACAATTTCCTCTCTTACATGTATGAGAGACTTATCAACAAGGTTCTTCAACCCGATATTAACGTCCAAGCCACTGTCTGCTAGTAGCAGTTTGATGTCATTGATTTTTTCACCATTGAAAAGACATGCAATGTGACGAAAAATCGCTTTATCCTTTTGGTTACTTAATCCATTGTAGCTGACTCTTAGTGTCTTCTCAATTTTACCATCCAACCCATTTTGAAGCCTCGGCAGCATATCCATCAAGTCCTCTTTGTCCCTACCCCGTAGATGCGAACCCAAAACATTTAGACCCAAAGGAAGATTACCAGCACACAAGGCAACTTCAGAAGCAAACTCCAGCAAACCATCAGGTGGAGAGTTTTTCCTGAAAGCCGATCGGCAGAAAATCTTGAGAGCAAGCTCATTAGATGGGAGACAAACGTTGTAAATATATTCAATCCCATGGGCTCTTAAAAAATGCTTATCTTTTGTAATCACAATGATTCTGCTTCCATATCCAAACCATTGAGTTTGACCTGCCAAAGTATCTAGGACCGCATGATCATCTAAATCATCAATGAATATAAGAACTTTATGGTGCTTTAGCCTCTCTTCCACTGCACCTAAACGACGTATCTTTATGTCTTTTTTGTCTAAAATTTCAGACAAAAACATTTTTTGCAAATGCAACTTCATGTTATAGTCGTCCGAATTGGCACTATTGTAAAATTCCGTACTCTTAGATACGAAAGCCTTGTCTACATAAACACTACTTTGGAACCGATGAGAAAGTCGACTATACAAAACTCTTGCAATGGAAGTCTTGCCAATTCCTGAGGAGCCCCATATCCCAACCATTCTCACTTCCTCAGATTCCAAATGCAATAACTCACTCATCTTTGCAATATGATCTTCCATTCCGACAAAGTCCTCAAAATCATTTGATGGAATTCAATTTACCCAAGACATTATTGGCAATAGCTTCAATCATTTTTGCTTCACTAGGCCTAAAAAGATGAAAGATCACAGGACAAAAAAAAAGATTATAAATTGTCACATGTCAAGGTCTATAAGAACATATAATTGATATATAAAAAGTTGTACCAGTTTTGAGAATGATATCCGAGAACATTTGCTACTTCGGTCAACGATTGCCGCCAGAGTTTTGTTTCATCCTCTGTTTTTTTCTGACAAGTCTTATTAAAAGCCTCTCCAAATTTTCCGGTTTGTTTTCTGACATGAGATGGATCTAAACCGTAGAAAACTGGTATAACTAGTTGACCTAGTTCTTCCTTGCACTCCACGATCTCCAGCAACTCGTCCAGGCACCAACTGGAAGATGGGTACTTTTCCGAAAACACAACCACCGCAATCCTTGAAGTCCTGATCGCTTGTTTAAGCTCGGGATCAAGGGACTGGCCTCTCTCAATCTCGTTGTCTTTGAAAGCAGTGATCAATTTCCGATCAAGTTCTTTTAGAAAGTGGCTGAGGAAAGTTATGCGGACGTCTTCCCCACTGAAGCTCGGGAAAACATCATATACCCAATTGCGGGAAGTGGAGGAAGAAGAAGCCATTAGGCAAAGGAATAAAACCAGAAAAGCTTTCTTGGAAAAGTCACAGTCTTAGAGCAAAATCTCATAAGTCGTAACTGAGGGGAAACACTTAAATGAAAGTAGTTTTTTGATTAAGTGAATTTCATGGAAACGAGAAGGAAGAAAGCTTGTAGAGTCTCGTGACCAAGTCTAACGGAGACTTTTTGGTACCAATCGAATCTTTCTGCTGATAGCCATCATTGGTGGATCCAAAATCATTTTTAATTCGGGAATTTACATTTCATTACATATAAATTTGTAGTTTACTATATTCCAAAAGAAAATTGTAATTTAAATCGTATATATATGAATATAGATAATCTATTTCGAATAAAACTCCCAATTACTGCTGTGAAGTATATATGAACTTTGTTGTATCTTTCTATAAATATGTCTAGTTTTTAAGGATCTAACATTGATTTTGATTTTTGAATTTAAAAAAAATATATTCAACAACGTATAGTTATTTTGTGAAGATGTAAATTAAGAACAACTGTGTAACTGATCAAAGGAGAAACTCAAAAAGAAGAAGTCAATTCATGTTACCATGAAATTGAAATCCAAAGCAAGTTGCATTTGTGGTTGGTAATTTCATCATTGAAATAATAATATGATATTCGAACGTTGAAGGAGAGGGACTTGTATATTATTTGAGAAGAGTCGTCGTTTGAGTTAATTTTAATTTTATTTAACTTGTCGAAATTGTTTCAGCCGCTTACACCTCTTGTGGATATTCTGCCTCACTCTTTGGATAGTTTGTTTCTCTCGGGTATTCCAAGTTTGGTGGACATTCCTTCCTCTATCCAGAATTTCAAAAAAAAACTTGAATGTTTAGATATTACAGATTGCATAAATCTGGAGACTCTTCCCACCGGAACAACCTCCAGTCTCTCTGTGACCGTGATCTCAGCAGATGCTCACGGTTGAGGAGCTTTCCTGAAATCTCAACAAACATCTCAAGTCTCAATCTAGACGAAACAGGGATTGAAGAGGTTCCTTGGTTGATCGAGAAATTCACAAAGCTCACATGCATAACACAATGGAGAAGTGCAACAATTTAATACGTGTATCCCTAAACATTTACAAATTGAAAAGTCTTACGGCTGACTTTTAAAGACTGCGGGTCATTGACTGAAGCTAGTTAGAGTGGAAGTCCAAGTGAGGTGGCAATGGCAACAGATACCATTCACTCAAAGTTTACACTCCAAGACCTTGACGAGGCTTTCTCTTCTCGTCCAGATAGTTATCAACACCAAGTTGGGTTCCTTTTCCAGTTCCTCAACTTGGATCCAGAAGCTCTCCTTCACAACCGATCAATTATTTGTAACTCCATGATATTTTGCAGGTGAAGAAATGCCTTCATATTTTACTCACCAAACTACTGGACCAACATCCCTCTACTTCACACCTCTCTCGCTCAACAATTCTTCAAATTTAGGGATTGGCAGTGGTTGGTCTCGACTCTAAGTCCCCTCATCATGTCAATAGAATACATATCCATGTAAACTGTCGATTCAAAGACAGATTTGGGGACAGCTTTGATTCCTCCTCTGGTTACGTGAGAGTGAGACTCTTACGGATAGTCATCTGTTTATATTAATGGACTGTCGAATTCCTCTTAACAAAGATAATGCTCCTCTTCTTCAACTGAATTATGATCACGTGGATATGCTAATTCATATCGAGATGGGTTCATATTATAGGAATGACTCTACATTTACGTTTAGAGGATGGGGTGTACAACTCTTAGAGGAATGTTCTTCACTAGAGAACCGACTTGGTAATCCAAACACTCTTCCACATGTTTGTGAAGCCAATGAAGACAATTCTTTTAATGAGTCTGAACACAGTGAAGAGTGTGCTGAGACAGAGAGAAATTGGAAGCGACTGCAGGCAAGGTAAGCTATAAGCATGAATTGAACATGATACTATATAGCTCGCAGTTCTTTTTCCGGATCAATCGAAAACTATCTCTGTACAATATATCACTAGATTTATTTCTTTTGCAGATTACGTGAAGGACCACTCAAGGAACCTCTGCTTTGCCCTGCCACTGATACCCAGGAGGAACACAAGACGTCACTTTGAATCTTTGATTGTGTGAATATTGAAATGATTAGTTTTGCCAGTTATAATGGAACAACAAAATACAAGGAGGACATGCTGCAGAGACTCTATCTATAGTGTTTCCCCAGCTAGAGAGATGTTTTCAGATAATCCAAAAATCTTATTTATTTTAGTTCCACATCAATTGTGACACATAGCATACCCAAAGAGTTAGGAGCATCTAGTTAGGAGTCTATTTGATAGATTATCCCACAGTCATAAGAGTTTGTTTCAATTGGTGATTAGTTTCTATTTTAATTCTCTTTGTGCTTGCACGTAGTCTATTAATGGAAATAATGGATCATACCAAGAAGAAAACCCCTATCTTAAACTATTCTCATGTATAGTTAAATGAACAAGAATTACAAATAATATTCTCTCTTTAGATTTCTAGTTGGTCAAATTAGATAATGTAATGAAATGTGGTTTGTGCAGCTTCATCTAGCAAAGGATATGAGGCATTAATTCTACTAATGCCATACAAGGTCTGCTATGTTGTTTGCTGCAGCATGTTTACAAAGGCTGCCTCTGTGAGTAATCAGTTGAGAGAAGAGAAGATGAAAAATGAGATAATACTTTGGGGATGAGAATGGATTTCCCCAGGCCGGGATGATTTGGCTTTACATAGTTCCGATATGGTTGTCTCTGTTTCAAAAGAAAACAAAGCTTTGCAGAAACTTATTCTTCGATTCTGTCTTGTAGTCTCGATATGTGGACGTTGCTGGTCCATGAAAACCTAGCGGGCCCAGCAAGTCAACCAAATTTGTAATTTAATACTAATTACAAGATATGACATATATTTGGGATCTTTTGTGATGTTTGTGACTACATGATCTTCATTTCTTCTTTCTTCTTTATATTTTGGTACTTAGAAAACCCCCAAAACAATATTTTGAACGTTGGTACACAGTTTTATGGACCATATTGAAGCGAATCAAGACAACAATACTATAAGCGTGTGGGGGATAGAGAGAAGCAGTGAGCGGATCAAGATAATTAAGCACTGGTCATGAACTGAAACAGATCCAATTCTTGTATCTTTTATTACTTCTTTTTCAAGATTAAATTCAAGCTATTTTGTATAATAACTTCACATTCAATATATTTTACCCTAATAGCGTCAAGACACAAGGACTTGCTGTAACAGGATAAACCGGTTAAACTCTTGGTTTAGTCCTCTGATTTTGGGTTTAGTTATCTGGTTTAATAATTTCATCTATCGCTACTATATGTAAGGCGTTTAGCCCTTTTGAGAAAATCAATCAAAGAAATAATCTTCTTCAATCTCTCTTCTCTCTCTCTCTACAATCGCTTATCATCATCACCATCCATCATCAAATCCGTTTTTCCTAAGATGATCATTTCTCTTCTTTAATCATCTTTTGGCTTGTGGTTTGCTCATTTCCTGAGTCCACGGTGGATTCTTGATTTGGGGTTTTTACTAATCCGTTTATCCGGTTTCATTGGTATCAGAGCATTCGAGCTCGTCGGACCAAAATCTCTCGCACACAAACATGATTCCTCTGAAATATTCATGTGAGGAGATATATGAGAGAATGGAAAAGGGGTTGTGTATCTTTTGTGAAGAAGAAGATACTCCTGGTCATCAACAGTTGAAGCACAAGAGATCAAGAATTGTCATGATGGAACCTGAAGATGATCTAGCTTCTGATGATAAAGAGGAGGCTCATCAAATGCAGGAAATTGTGACTAATCCAGAGCCGATCGTAGAAACTACTAAGGATTCAGATTTGTTCATCAAACCGTTGGTAGCCGAGCGTGAGTTAGGTTCCGTTTCTGATGTGTTGTTGGTCCATAAATTGGATTTACATGTCAAGGAAGTGGACGAATTGCCTCAACAATTAACAAGTGGTAATGGCAAAATCGTTGCACACCAAGTGTTTGTTCAAAATTCTCTAAGAGTGGCAAGTAAGGACAAACAGAGGAAGTATCTGAAGGGCTAGAAGTTCAAGTTCAAAACCTCTTCAAAGAGAAGCATATCGATAGATCATAAGTTCTCTTTCGTGGAAGAAGCCGCTTTGTTTAGTAAAGATTCCGAAGAGATAATTTGGGACCATGTCAACAAAGAGTTCAAAGTAACTGTTACTGCTTGTGGGAGGAGAACAACTGATCGATTTGAGCTAGTTGATGAGAGTTCAAAGTCAGCAGTTTATGATGGACCAATTCAGATCCGTGTATGGGAACCAGGCATTTTACCAGCTAAATTAGATCTCTGGGACTGGCCAGAGAGAGAACTAAAGTCATAAAAAGGATCACATCAGAGCTTTGGCAGAAAGAAGAGTAACAAGATTCTTTATCTCGAATACGAACATGAGCAAAAACAGGTAATAGAAGTTATTTCATCTTTGAATAACCGAATTTGGGAACCTGGTGGAGTATTCAATGAACACGATAAGTGGAAAGAGTTAGAGAAATGTTACAAATGTGGTAAATTGATGAGGTTAATCCACTGGATGTCTAATATGCGGTGGAAAGTAATCAAGTCCAGAGAGTTTGATAGGTTATCAGCATGTTCTTGTGTTGCTATAAAAACGTGGCTAGAATTATGTTTCTATGAGTATAAGATTCACATGTTACTGCTTGATTATTATCGTTTAGAAAAACAAGTATTATCATGTTTCATGGAAGAGTGTGTTACAGTAAAGATGGATAGAAGCATAGTGTTATGTTGGAAACAGTTAGAATCAGTTTTGTGGTTCGGGCAGAAGATGCAGCAAGGGCTGATTTATGAAGAAGAAAAGAATGGGCTAAGGAACACTGAAGCTGGAATCACAAAGTTGTTTAGGAAGTTATTGGTTTGCTTGGGTGTTCATAACTTGAAGTTTGAGACAGAATTAGAAATCTATATCTCGGCTGTAATCCAGAAGTTGTGTCACACGTCTCACAGCCTAGAAATGGAATTTTCATGATTTAAAAAGCTTTATGAGATGGATTTACAGAAAAATGCAGAGATGACCATTCCACTGGCGAGAGAAACTCAAGATTGGATAATGAATGCATGGTTTAAGATTCAGGTATTTTCTGAATTTAATATTGCATCATGGGTTGGGCTGGAAACCTATGGTTGTGAGACTAAGAAGCATATGTTGCTGCTTGTTAAACTTGCTAATCATGTGTGGAAACGTGGAGAATTACTAGCTACTTATGTTTACTCGAAATGGTTAGAGAACTGCTTCGAACGTGATAGAGTTCTAAAGTGTTATTTTCTGTTAGAGATGCATTTTGTTGAGCTTATTGAATTCAAAGCATGGAGAAAAGGGCTGCTAGTTGCAGACTTGAGGCAGCTCAGTCTTGCTAGTATGAAGTTCAGGCAAACTTTTGATTCCATTACGGAGCCAAAGAAGATTCTTCCCCTAGTTTTTTGCTTGAAGCACAAATGGAAATCTAGGCTATCACAATCATTTTCAGAGCTTAAGCAGAGGATAATAGTGAGTGTATGAAAGCCTCTTGGCTATTTGATGGAGGCTCATGGCAGCAAGTATGAAGGATTGGTTTGTGTAGTAGAAAAGAAGAAGCTAAGGAATATTGAAGATGGTGTTAAGCAAGATAAGAACAGCTTCTCCGGAGATATTAGAGCCAAAATATTCATGGCTTTGGAGGAATTGTGTCGTATGCATGGTGAAGAAAAACGAGACGCTCGTACATCGTTGTTGGTGGAAGCTATACTTGCTGTTGTAAGTTCTAGTGTGGAAAGAACAACGCTGTTGAGGATCAGACTCACGGGGATTCTTTTTTATGACAAAGAAGATGTCACAACTTACACCCTAACTCAACTGCTTGAGTTTCATTTCAGGAAAATTAAAGAGGTTTTCGAGATTATCATCTTGGCAGAAATTGGTTTGCAACACAAAGGCATAGAGACAACTTGTGTGTACTTTGGAATGGGTTTAAATGGACACATTTATCTGGTCACGGACTTTAGAGATAGAAGAGGAATTACATGGCTTAAACTACTATTAAATTCTCTCTCTCAACAACAAGCTGTTGGTTCAACCCCAAGGTCTACTGAGGTACGAAGAGAGACAAATTGGAATGATGTTATGCAAATAGAAGCTGTTTGGGATGCAAAACATACAAGCCTTGATTATGTTGATAACTTTCTTGCCGCACTTTGTGCTTATGAAGTTTACCACTTTCAAAGGCCACCAGAGCTTGGGCGAACCAAACGGTATGATCAAGAGCTTTACCAAGTTTTCCGCTTATCATCTACCAAATTTTCCGCTTATCATCCTTGAGGACAAGGATGTTCTGAAGAGGGGAGTATGTAATAGGATAAACCGGTTAAACCCTTGGTTTAGTCCTCTGATTTTGGGTTTAGTTGTCTGGTTTAATAATTTCATCTATCGCTACTATATGTAAGGCGTTTAGCCCTTTTGAGAAAATCAATCAAAAAAATAATCTTCTTCAATCTCTCTTGTATCTCTCTCTCTCTCTATACAATCGCTTATCATCATCACCATCCATCATCAAATCCGTTTGTCCTAAGATGATCCTTTCTCTTCTTTGATCATCTGTTGCCTTGTGGTTTGCTAATTTCCTGAGTCCACGGTGGATTCTTGATTTGGGGTTTTTACTAATCCGTTTATCCGGTTTCACTTACCGTGCAGTCAAACCTCCAAGGAACACATGATGATGACCCTTTAAACCTATGATTGTGAATCTGGAGATTATGTTCCCTTCATTGTCTGTTCTTATTTTTTCAACCAATGTTTATGTAAATATATGTCAATATATCGACTTTTCCTACTTGTTTTAATTTGATAAATCTACTGGCTCACACTAGCACAATTAGTGGACCATAGTGCTTTTGTGTTATGCTTGGGAAACCACCCTGTCAAATAAGAAAAGTCTAAAGATTTGACTATTAAGTCAACTTGCAATACGAAATTCCGATAAACAATCGTTGCTACAATGAGAGACGACATTAGTGCATAATTTTCATTAGAGAAAAACATAAATTAGTAGACAAGTACGCATCTTACAATTTTGTTCCTACAAATGTTAACAAAAACAACCACAAATTAATAGTTTTTCACTGTGTTCTCCCTCCACTCCCTCTTTCTAGTTCGCCTTGCAACCTTTTAATCCCATAAATATATAGACCTTAATTCACACCAATCGTCATTCTAATAAGATTTAAATGATTATAAGAAACAGTTATTTTGAGATTTATTAGATGCAAAATCATAAATAACAGTTTCATATTCTTCGATGTTCTTTTTTATGCTTTTTTGTTTTTGAATGAATGTAAAATTTATTTATCAAAAAACTTTGTGTACATTAAATACGTCCTTGTGATAGAAAACATAAAACAAAAGATCAATAGCCTTCAAACTGAAAATAATATACGTACGAGTCCTAAACCATAATCGTAGGCAATTTTCAATTTTTGAGGGTACCAGTTCCTTGATCGAGGCAAGCCTATTC
Source organism: Turritis glabra (assembly GCA_900406565.1). Lineage (NCBI taxonomy): Eukaryota > Viridiplantae > Streptophyta > Magnoliopsida > Brassicales > Brassicaceae > Turritis > Turritis glabra. The sequence continues at coordinate 398,405 of OVBN01000085.1, read as the reverse complement.
CTGACAATTCGGTCGATTTTTTTGATGAGCATAGATGAATCGTTTGGTGCTTCTCCATGTCTTCGACAATTACGCTCACGCCAGATTGTATGAATCGAAATTTGAAAGGTGTATCTTAGAAGAAACCATGGTGTGCGGCTAAAGGTCGAGTCCGATATAGTGGAGAGTATCTCACTTAAGCAAGATTTGTAGCCATGGTGACATATTCCTCGCGTTAGCTTCTCCCAAATCTGACTAATATAGCCACAATAGAAAAACAGATGGTCGTAGGACTCCATCGTGTCTTGGCAAAAAACACAATTAGAGCTAGCTCCCGAATTCCACATGCACATTATATCTCCCGTGGTTAGTCTGTTGTGCGTCGCAAGCCAAAGAAGAAAAAGTACTTGGGAGTCGCGTGTGAAAACTAGACCCCCTGTACCAATCTATTACTTGTGACGTACGCCTTGTTTGATTCCAAGTTTCTTTCGATGAGAAATCAGATTTAAATTTACCTTCCTTTAGTCTCCATAAAGCCACATCCATGCCAAAACAGGAGGCACAGTCTCGAAGCTTCTCATTCTCATCCTCCACGCGGTTAAGAAGCTCCACTCTATGTCGCTGATGCCGATGAGAAGTGATAACATCGATTACCAAAGGAGAAGAAGGGACCCCGAAGTCAATAAAAGCTCTATCTCCCAAATGTTCATGAAGCCGACCAAGAGAACACAATCATCAAACCAAAAATATGTCTACATACCACTTCTAACTTCCACCTTTGAAGACAACTTCGCTTGAGTAGTTTCCTCCACGTCTATGAGCTCGAACTCGTTGTTTTTTTTACTGACCAAAAGGTTCATGTACAAATAAGGTTTTTTTAATTCCAGTTCACCCTTAATGATGATCTTGCCGAGACTATCCTCCAAATCAGCTTGAAGCAGCTCACAATGTTGTCATTCTTAATCAATTTAATACCTAGTGGCATGCAAACCACCATCCAAGCCATCTTAGCATTTCTTGAATTCAGCTCAGGGCCCTACCACAAAAAAGTAGAACAAATGTTCTCAATCTCTTTAATACAGGCGTTTGGGAGCCGAAACGCAGATCTCCAAAAGTTAGTTAGGCTTGCAATAACCGAGGTAAGGAGTTGAAGTCTTCCTGCAAAAGATAAGATTTTCTTTGTCCACGAACTTATTTGTGTACAGATTTTCTCTATAAAAGGGAGAAACTCAGCATTGGTCATTCTTCGGGTCATTAAAGGAAGTCTGAGATATCTTACTGGAAGCGAACCATTGTCGAAGGGAAATTGGGCCAATATTGAGTTCCGAGTGTCAAGTGAGGTACATGCCGTGAAGAGCGTGGACTTCTCTATACTGATTTGTAGACTAGAGCTTCTAGAAAATTCTTTGAAAACCTCAAGAATACCTTCCATACAACATTTCTTACCATCCGCGAATACTAATATGTCATCGGCGAAACATAAATGAGTAAGAATCAAGTTCTTACATCTCAGATGATAACCAATTCTACCTTCCTCTGCATCCTTATCAGTCATCTTGGATAAAATGTTCATACAAATGACAAATAAGTAGGGAGAAAGGGAATATATTTGCCTTAGACCACCTCTTTTGCTATGAAAAGCCCCCACTAATTCTCTATTAAATTGAACAAGGAAAGAGGGAGTTGATATACATAGCTTAACCCAATGGTGTTACAAATCTGGATATGTCTGCGACAAGTCTGTGTCACGTTAGTTGGGGAAACAACACACAATTGCGCAACAAAATAAAGTTTCACCCGTAGTTATGTGAGTATGTGAGAAAAATATAATATATTTGGCAGCAAAGACTTCAAAGTATAAAGTAAATGAGACACCAAATTATACGTAGAAAACATTTTCAATGTAAGGAGCAAAACCCACGAGACCATAGTCCACTCAAAATTCCACTATTACCAATGTATTTGAATACAACAATGTCCTCCAGAGACTAAGACTACAAAGAGCAATCCTAATTACAAGAAAATACCACAAGAGAGAGAACACAAAAGGCTGGAAATATGCAATCTCAAACGACCATAGATTCACTAAGATTACGGTCTCCTATTCAGATCTCCACCGTACAAATCTTAGATAGACAAGTCATGAACAACTCTACAAAGTTTTAGCTCAAATCGAGAAGAACTTACCATTGAATGTCCCAAACACTCACGAGATATGCTGCAGAAAAATCTGAAAATTTTAGATACGACTAGCTATTTTAAAATTTAGATTTCTCACAAACCAACCGTTGAAGCCAAATTTCCACGTTGAATCTGAATACCACTGAGTCATGAAGCTACCCTCCAAATATCTGCCAAATTGAAGCTCGTTCAACATAACAAACCGTAACAGTTCTATTTTTTTATCCTCCTTGAGATCCGAAAATTACTTCTCTTCTCTTTGTTTTTCCTTTTGGTTAAGAATGTTTATACAATCACTCATAACCTTAAGCCCAATATCAACTTCATGGATTAATATAAATAGCCCAAACCAAAGTTTAGTTCTCTTAACTAAATCCAATTGAATTCTGTACTAGAAAAAAAAATCAATAAATAGATAAATCCGGCCAGGAGATTTAGAACGCTCAAAATATTCTACAAAAAATCCCCATTGTAGAGAATCATAAGCTTTGGAAATGTCTATCTTAAAAGCTTTTGATGCATATTTTGACCGTTACATATATATATATATATATAATTCGTTGGATTTTTATTGGCAAATGTTATAATATCTTACAAAATTAGATGTCACTACTCATATAATATGTAGGAGATTTATTATTTCGTACATAGGTTATTACAATTTGTTTTCTCCTAGAAAGTTCTAAAAATATTTGCTCCTTTTGTTAACGAATCCAGGCCCTCGCACCTTTCGTTCTTACCGAGGCCGTGTCTAGATAGTCATATTTTGACGCTTCAAACTCGGCCACAAAAAAATATCTAAAATTTTGGAGCCTGGTTTAAAGTTTTGGTTAAAGTGTGTAATTTTGTATCTGTCGTATGTTCAAATCCAATTATTATCTTCTTCTTTGTAAAATAAACTTTTTTGACAAACTTCCACTTTATACTTAGATTCGAAATCCTTCTTTCCTAATCATGTTGTTGACCTTCAATATATCAAGTAAACAAAGCATTCGACATATATATATATAGTATGCATTAAATATGATTTGAAATTATATAGATGCTATTACAGGAAAAATCGGCCAAAAAAAACCTGAACTTTGCAAATTTTGCCAAAAAAAGCACGACTTTTTTCTCTAGCAAAAAAAACACGAATTTACTTTGACTTGCCGATTTAATCGGAATGTTTGCATTGACTAGCCAAATAAGACATCCGTTAATTTTCCGTTTAGACGCCGTTTATCAGATGTTAAGTGAAACTACGCCGTTTTTGTAAACCGAAGAAAATTGAAAAAAAATCTCGCTAGGAGGGATTCAAACTCGAGTTGGGAGAGAGATTGAAGGTTGTTTATGCCACTGAACCATCATAACTTTTTGAAAGGTAATGTAAGTTAATATCTTTTATTATTGATTTTTGAGTTGAAACTTAAGTTCATTATTTTCCAGTATTAACTTTATGTATTATATGATTATTTAAAACAATTATAGAATAATAAAAAATGATAAGAAATCATTATTTTAAATTTTAACAAAATATTATAAATATTTATATTATTAATTATGAAACAATATATGAATATTTTTAATTTTATAATTAATGTTAAAATCTTTTAATTGTGTTTAGTTATAAAGATAATAGATAATTAATGGTAAATGAACATATAATACATAAAGTTAATAAAGTATATACTAATAAAGTATTATAAGTTATTACATAAAATGTTATTAATTTAAAAATAAATTAAAAAGTTCATCAAGAGTAAATATAGAATAGATAAATACTTATATCCATATATCCAAACAATATTTACCATTAATTATCTATTATCTCTATAACCAAACACAATTAAAAGATTTTAACATTAATTATAAAATTAAAAATATTTATATATTGTTCCACAATTAATAATATAAATATTTATAATAGTTTGTTAAAATTTAAAATAATGATTTCTTATCATTTTTTTTATTTTATAATTGTTTTAAATAATCATATAATACATAAAGTTAATACTGTAAAATAATAAACTTAAGTTTCAACTCGAAAAGCAATAATAAAAGATATTAACTTTCATTATCTTTTAAAAAGTTCTTATGGTTTAGTGGCATAAACATCCTTCAATCTCTCCCCTAACTCGAGTTTGAATCCCCCTAGCGAGATTTTTTTCAATTTTCTTCGGTTTACAAAAACGACGTAGTTTCACTTAACATCTGATAAACGGCGTCTAAACGGAAAATTAACGAATGTTTTATTTGGCTAGTCAATGCAAACATTCCGATTAAATTGGTAAGTCAAAATAAATTCGTGTTTTTTAATGCTAAAGAAAAATGCTGTGTTTTTTTGGCAAAATTTGCAAAGTTGGAATTGTTTTTGACCGATTTGTCAAAAAAAAACCATTTAAAAATCTTATTGTCCCTTAGACTTTTTCTAACTTCCCCAAAAGGCAATAAGATTTTTAAATGTTTTTTTGTTTAGAAGGCCTCTACATGTGAACATGATTGGAGTTGACGGTAACGATAAAGAAGTGGGAACCCAAATGACCCACCTGTCTTTTTCTCAATTTATATGTCTCTCTTGCTCTTCGTCTCTGTTTTCTTGCTTCTCATAGAGTAAAATTCTTTTAATATCAAGTTTTTGGATCCTGTTTGCTGAAAATCTTTTTTCTCTAGAGAAAGAAAAAAAAAAACTTTCCTCGGCAAAATTCAAAGAAGCACTCATGAACCCTTTCTGTTTCTGTTAGCTGATATGTGATTGATTAGGCTTTCATCACAGCAAAGAAGACGAGGAGACATCAGTTTCTGCATTGTAATTCAGATCCTTGATACACAAGAAATTGTGTTGGTTTTTGTTTCTCTATCTCAATGTCTTCTTCTCGCAATTGGGACTATGACGTCTTCCCGAGCTTTAGAGGAGCAGATGTCCGCAAAACATTCCTCAGTCACTTTCTTAAGGAGCTGGATCTCAAATTGATCAAACCGTTCAAAGACAGTGAGATCGAAAGAAGCCACTCGATCGCACCTGAGCTTATACAGGCAATTAGGAGTTCAAGAATTGCAGTGGTAGTGTTCTCCGAAAACTACGCTACTTCCAAATGGTGCCTAGACGAGTTGGTGGAGATTTTGAAATGCAAAGAAGAGTTGGGACAAATTGTGATACCCATTTTCTACGCCGTAGATCCTTTTCATGTAAGGAGGCAATTGGGAAAATTTGGAGAAGCCTTTAAGAACACTTGCCTCAACAAAACAGAGGATGAGATACAACTATGGCGGAAAGCTTTAACCGATGTAGCAAATCTCCTTGGATATCATTCTCATACTTGGTACTACTCTATGAACTGTTATATATATTTTTTTATGTATTTGTGAATATAAATTCTCCTACTTGAAACTAATTTGACTATATACTGATATATGTTGTTTCATGTTTGTGAAATGATGTTTTTCTTGTTAGTCATAATGAAGCAAAAATGATCGAGGATATCGTCAGTGATATATTTCATAAACTGAATGAAACTCCATCGAAGGATTTTGATAACTTTGTCGGCATCAACAATCATATCGCAGAGATGAATTTATTGTTATGCTTGGAATCTGAGGAAGCAAGGATGGTTGGGATATGGGGTCCCTCGGGAATTGGCAAGACTACTATTGCAAGAGCTTTATTTAATCTCCTCTCTCGTCATTTCCAAGGTAAAGCCTTCATAGACAGAGCTTTCGTATCTAAGAGTATCGAAGGTTATAGGAAAGCCAACACCGGCGACCATAACATGAAGTTGAGTTTGCAAGGGAGTTTCCTATCTGAAATTCTTGGCAAAAACATAAAGATAGAACATTTAGGTGCATAGGGAGAAAGACTAAAGCACCGGAAAGTTCTTGTCTTTATTGATGATTTAGATGATCTAGTGGTGCTAGAAGCCTTGGCGGGTCAAACTCAATTGTTTGGAAGTGGGAGCAGAATTATTGTGGTTACAAAAGATAAGCGTCTTTTAGAGGCCCACGGGATTGATCATATTTACAAGGTTTGTTTCCCATCTGAAAAGCAAGCTCTTGAGATGTTCTGTCGATCAGCTTTTACGCAAAACTCTCAGCCGGATGGTTTCATGGAGCTCGCTTCTGAAGTTGCAGCGTGTTCGGGTGGTCTACCTTTGGGTCTTGAGATTCTAGGTAAGGTAATGAAAGGGAGGAACAAGGAGGATTGGATAGACATGTTGCCAAGGATTCGAAAAAGTCCGAACAGAGACATTGTAGAAACCTTAAGATTCAGCTATGATGAGTTAGATAGCGAAGAAGATAAAGCTATACTTCGTCACATAGCATGTTTCTTCAACGGTGTGGATATCAATAACATCAAGATGATGCTCGCAGATAGTGAGTTGGATGTTAATATAGGTCTTAAGAACCTAGTTAATAAATCCCTAATAAATGTAGTACCATCATGGAATAATACGAATATCGTGGAGATGCATTGTTTGGTTCAAGAAATGGGTAGAGATGTTGTTCGTAAACAGTCCGACAAGCCTGGAAAACGAGAATTCCTTATGAACTCGAAGGATGTTTGCGATGTACTTAGAGGTTGCACGGTAAGCTGTTTTTTTCTTCTTTCCATAACTCCGTCTATGAGATTGAAAGTTTCCCTGCTTTTAAGATAATAATTCTTGTATTTTTCAGGGTACTGAAAAGGTTTTAGGTATATCATTGGATATAGATGAGGTTAAAAAGGTGCGGATACATAAGAATGCGTTTGACGGGATGACTAATCTCCAATTTCTGAAATTCTACAAAAGTTCGTTGGAATGGAAGAAAGAATTTAGATGGGATCTACCCGAAAGATTCGATGATTTTCCCTATAAACTTAAGTTACTAAGTTGGCCAGGATATCCGATGAGATGCATGCCTTCTAATTTTTGTCCTGAATATCTTGTTGAGCTAAGAATGCCCAACAGCAAGCTTGAGAAGCTATGGGAAGGAGTTGAGGTAAGTGTCGATAGATTATCAAAATGTGGTCGGTTCATCTAGTTAGAAGATGCTTACATTTACCCAAAACATTGACAAGAATTAAGTATGCTAGATTACTAATATGTTTTATTTGACGACACTTTCTTTTGATGTGTAAGTTTATTTCTTTGTCTGTTTTGGTTCAGCTGCTTACATGCCTAAAGCATATGGATTTTTCGGAGTCTGAAAATCTCAGAGAAATCCCAGATCTTTCAATGGCGACCAATCTTGAGACTTTGGTACTCAACGGTTGTTCAAATTTGGCGAAGCTTCATAATATCTCAAGAAACATTTCAAAGCTCAATCTAAGCCAAACAGCGATCGTAAAATTCCCCTCTAAGTTGCATTTAGAGAAACTCGTTGAACTTTATATGGAGCAAACCAAGAGCGAGAGACTTTGGGAAGGCGTTCAGGTATGATACTATGCTTTATTCAATAACTAACGTTTGATAAGTTAGTATCAAAAATTTGTCGTTATTTAAAATATACTGGAGTATATATGCTTAATGAATTTGGAAAATTTTAAGTCAATTATTTTTATAAACACATGCAGAACTTGATTGCTCGGCATCCGAAATATTTCTTCACATTCAACACATTTTGTGACAAATTTCATATAAATATGTCTGCAATGTACTTAGAGGTTGCACATAATCTTTGAAATACACACAGACTACAAAGTTTTATTATAACAAATAAGAAATAAGAAAACTAGACTACAAAATTATAAATCTTAAAGTCGCCTAACTAAGTTTTTAGTTTTAGCACAAAAATACCACAAATATTTCTAAACCTTTTCAAAGATCACCTAAATCAGCTGATATGATAACAACTTGTGGTAATTTCAGAAAACAAACAACTTTTATAGTGTTCTGTTGGGGGTATTACTCTTTAATTATATGTAAAGTATAATTAGGAGAGGAAATGTATCACATGATGTTTAAAACTTATCTAAATTTTCTTGGTTTTGTTTTGTTCAGCCTCTAACAAGCCTCAAGAAAATTGTGTTTTCTGGATGTGCAAACTTGAAAGAAATCCCAGATCTTTCGATGGCGACTAGACTTGAAACACTTAATCTAAGTGATTGTTCAAGTTTGGCAGAGGTAACTCTTTCCACGATTCAAAATCTCAATAAATTGAAGAGTTTGGATATGACAAGATGCTCAAGTCTAGAGACTCTTCCGGAAGGCATCAACCTGCCATCTCTCTATCGCCTCAATCTCAATGGATGCTCGCGGCTGAGGAGTTTTCCAAATATCTCAAATAACATCTCGGTCCTCAACCTAAACCAAACAGGGGTTGAAGAAGTTCCTCGATGGATTGAAAACTTCTTTAGCCTCGAATTACTGGAAATGTGGGAGTGCAGCCAGCTAAAATGCATCTCACCAAGAATCTTCAAACTCAATAATATTAACGAGGTTTTCTTCTCAGATTGTGAGCAATTGACTGAAGTTAGATGGCCTGAGGAAGCAGAAGAGACCAATAATGCTCGCACCAAGTTATCATTGATCACTTTTACTAACTGCTTCAATTCAAATCAAGAAGCCTTCATTCAACAATCAGCTTCCGAGGTTCTGATCTTACCAGGTGTAGAGGTGCCTCCATATTTCACTTACCGCTCTAACGGTAGCTCCCTTACCATCCCTCTACATCGTTCTTCTCTCTCTCAACAATCATTCTTGGAATTCAAGGCTTGCGTCGTGGTTTCCGAAGAAACGGTTAACCATCAGCTGTGCTTTATAGACATTCAGGTACACTGTCGTTTTAGGGACAAGCACGGGAACTACTTTGAGCCTCCTGAACCAAGATTTTTATCCTTGCATCAGAAATATAATCATCTGATTATATTTGACTGTCATTTACCTCTAAACCAAGACTGTGATCAAGTTGATATAGAGTTTCGTCTTACTAGTATTCGACTCATACTAAAAGGATGCGGTATACGACTCTCGGATGAACCTACTCCATTTCTGGCTAGCCTGAATGAAGTCGATGAAAGCAAAGCTGATGATGAGAAATTGAAGGGAAAGGAACAAGTGAGCCTCTTCAACGACTGTTCATCAGTGGAAAACCGACATAGTAATCCAAACAATCTTCGACATGTTTGTGAAGCCGATGAAGAAAATTTGGCTAATGAGACTGAATACGGTGAAGAATCTGAAGAAAGCAATGTAAAGACAGAGAGAAGCAGGAAGCGAATGCGGGTAAGCATGCATTAAGGATGTCCTCAACAAAATACGATATATATCACAATGCCTTTATGGGATCTTTTATAATATATAGAGAGTTGGGTTGTTGTTTTTTTCTGCAGATCACTTGATACTTGTGCAGATAATGACGGGTTAGCAGAACTTAAGATCATATGACTTGCTTCCCAAGGTAACTCCATCATTGGTTTCCTCTAACAACTTCTTAAACACGTTTCTTTTTCTTTCTTGTCTTGAAATCTGTAAAATGTATCTGAAATTTGATACTTTCAAAAGAAAACAAAATCTAAAAGCAACATAAAACAAGAAAAATACGAAAGAAACTAAGTGAACCAAAGAATCTTGAAGTTTCCAAAGGTTTTTATTTAGTTCATACTCTATTTATTACTTTTCAAATATTTAATTATGACCTGTGAATGAAGCAAAATATGGATTCTTTGGAAACAAAAAATGGTTAACCGCAGCAACTCAGCTTTACAACCTGCTGGAACAAGAACTAAATGACCTTTAAGAATCAAGAAAAAACAAACAGCCTTAACCAAGAAAAGCACCATTAATCTAAACTCTCTTGGATCTATATATAAACCCTAAGCTCTTAAGCTTTAACAAATATAAAAATAAAAACTTAAGCTCTTATAAGTCATTTCACACCCAAGAAAAAATGGTGGAACAGCAGATGAAACCGGTGGCCTCTTTTCTTTTAGTTCTGAACTTTTGTATGTATGCCATTGTTCTTGGAATTGGCGCATGGTCCATGAACAAAGCTATCAACCATGGCTTCCGTATTGGTATATGATTTTTGTTTTGTTTGTTAACGCAAGGTCCATTGTTCTCTATTTTTTGTTTTCCTTTCTTGGTATTAAGTTCTTGATCGATTTAGTATCGGCTTATATGATTACTATTTAGTTATTTCACCAAGTGTCTGATAAAAACCAAAACAATATTTATGCATGCAAGTAATTTTAAAACACGTTTTACATTTGCATGATACATAAGAGATTGAGTGCTTTATGTATGAGGCAAAACCTTTGTAAACTCATAAATATTTTTAATTACATTTATTGAAATTATGGCAAGGGCTAAGATTACTAACTACTAGTTAGTATAGGTTGTATATTTATAGTATTTTTTCCTAAAGGAATTTGTTACAAGCCTTTTGTTGTGCCAACGAACTATTTTTATTATTAAATCATCCATATAGCCGATTAATCAAGGTGAACCAATTTTCAATATTTTTTCTTCTTGTAATAATAAAATTCAAGGTGCGGATTATAGTCTTCCGGCTCATTTCTCGCCAATACATTTTCCAATGGGCAATGCGGCCACCGGATTCTTCATTATGTTTGCTTTAATTGCTGGAGTTGCTGGAGCTGCCTCGGTTATCTCCGGCGTCAGTCATCTCCAATCATGGACTTCTACTAGTCTCCCGGCAGCTGTCTCCGCCGCCACCATTGCTTGGTCGCTGACACTTTTAGCCATGGGGTATAGACGTTGAAACAACACTTCTGACTTAATAATCAATTATTTTATTTCATCAATTTCGTAGACTTGCCACACCAAAAATAGCATACCAATCTATAGGTTATTAAAACCTCTATTTTTTCAATGATCTTGTGTAGATTTGGCTGCAAGGAAATTGAACTTGGGATGAGAAATGCTCGTCTGGTGAGTAAACCTCATAATCATTTTATTGCAAAAGTTCGTTATTGTAGCAATTGATAAAAACGTAAAACGATTATTTAAAAAAAAAATAAACAGAAAAAAGTTGTTTTATATACTGAAATTAATTTAATTTGTTTTGTTTTCTCGGCAGAGGACAATGGAGGCATTTCTAATAATACTTTCGGCAACACAACTTCTCTATATTGCTGCTATATACGGAGTTCGAAAATAAATCGAAGAAATCATACGGTTTTCTTTTCTTCTTTTTCTTTGTTTTGTAATTTGAATTCGTATCCAATTTGTTTATTTGAAGATGTAATTGTGTGGTTTGGATTTCATTGGATTTCTACTAGAACTCTTTTATTATTTATATTTTGTGTGTGTCTGACTACAATATAGCTGTACTATTATTATATTTAAGGCAACGAATTAATGGATGTAAAAGCGTTCCGTATTTGATCCGTCTGGATTATTATTATTATTTTTTGATCGGTATTATTACGAACTATAATTTATGAACGGTAAATAAATAGTGATTCAAATTCACAAACGGTTTTGTCCGACTAAGATTGATGAATTCAAAACCGTAGTCCGATGGTTTGTTGGTGTTATCGTTGTCGGACCACATAGATTATACTGTTGACAAAATAAAAACTATAAAACTATTGGAACTATGATTTAAGCCGTGGTACATCGCAGGATATTTTTTTTTTATACCATCATAATTGAATCAATTTAATTCGTCATATCTAATATTCTAATTATTAGTGGTCTTAACAAAATAATAAAATGATGATACAACACGTATTAATGATATTTTCAATTTATATTAATGTCGATCTAAACTCGTCCTGTCATATAACCCGCAATTTAAATTATTTATAAGTTCAAATGTTCATAATATTTTAAATTTTTATAAAGTTTAAATGTCAATAATAATATTTTAAACTTTTTAAAAGTTTAAAATTTATCATATCCGGTATAATTAAACAGTTCGACTAAAGAACCATATTAAACCGATACAAACTGTTAAATTTGGATGTTTGTTAAGTGAAGTTTCATACTCACTCGGTTTATATTATATTTGGTCTTATTTATAATATGACTCTGAATCATTGTCTAAATATTTTTGCCGATAGGGACGTTGAACACACACTTTTTCTTTTATTAATTGAGTAATATATGTCCGTTTAAAAATAATTCGAATAACAACAAATGCAACAAAAATTAGATTTTGGTTAATTTCTGTATTATATGATGATTCAAAACAATAAAAAAAATCAAACAAAGATGATAGGAGAATCATAATTTTAAATTTTAACAAAATTTTCTAAATAACTATATTATTAATTGTGAAACATTATATGGATATTTCTAATTTTATAATTAATGATAAAAAAAAATTAATTGTGTTTGGTTATATGGATAGTAGGTAATTAATTGTAAGGGTTGTTTGGATACATAAATATAAGTATTTCTCTATTCCATATTTAACTTTAATGAGTTTTCTAATTTATTTTTTAAATTAATGGCATTCCTTGTAATATCTTACAAACTAAAAATTTCTCTTAAAAATATATTTCAAAAATAATAATATAGATATAATTATATTGCAAGTTGGCATGTTGGCATGTTTAAGGTTTCTCTCTGATTAAGACCCGCCAATGTTTCTCTATCGAACAAATCAGATATCATTTGAAACCAAATCAGAGAGAGTGGGAGAAAGGAGCCATTAGCGATGAAGTTCAAGGAAATCGCAGACGCGTTCAGGGAACTAGCGGTCATTGTGAATACGCCGAATTCGGACGTGCCTGTGAAACAGTTTTCTGACGCTTGCTCTCGCTTCTTTCTTGTATTTACCGTCCTTGAAACTGCCTTCAAGTTTGCCGAGACAGACTATGTTTCCAAGGTATGTTCCGTCACCGAGACTGGTATTTATTAAATCTATTGAAGACATTGTTATACACAATTCAAATTTCTGTATAGAAATGTTAGATTTTTTATTTTCTTTTTCTTCATGTCTTTTCTCAACGAATTGTTCATTGTGTTCGCACTAACTGGCTGAAAATATTGAAATAATTATTTTGCTTAGGTTAATTGATATGTTGTGTTTTTATACGTTTTTAGTACATTGTTTTCATTTCGTTTTTGTTTCGATAGTCTTGTTTTTGTCCGTATTTGTGTCTTTTTGGTGTGTTTTGAATATTGTACAGGTTACAGAAGCATCCCTTGATGGGAACGTTATAGAGCATGTTCGGGTCTCGTTAAGGAAGATTTCAGCAACAAGACACACTTGGATCGACCGATCCACTTTTGGATCGATCGATCCACAGCCTCGTCCGACCTTAGCAACAAACGGATCGATCGATGCAGAGCGAGACCGATCGATCCGTTTCTCCGAACGTTCACAACAAGGACGGATCGATCGATCCGACCATCTATCTAAGGAGCTGACCGATCGATCCGCAGCTCTGACGTACATTGTAAATACAAGCAGATCGATCGATCCTTCTGTGGATCGATCGATCCACCTATGTCGGCCAGACATAGTGTTTTTCACTTTATTCAGTTTGTATAACTAAACAATATACACTCATTTATCTATCTAGATTTTTGTAAGAAACAAGTTTCTCTCTCTCTTTTTCCTCAAGAACACCAAGAACACAATTTTAATAAATTGAAGAAGTTTTCTTATCTTTATCTCTTTCTCTCTATCTTTCATTATGAATGTCTTTATGGTTTTAGTTTTTGATTTGAGCATGTTTGAGTAGTCCTTTAGAGCTTTTGGGTTTAGGTAGATTAAGGGTGATTAGAGGATTGTTCTTTGATGTTTAAGTTAGATAGTTTATTATCCTTTCTCAATAGATGTTCTTAATGCTAAATTAGCTTTGATCAATGCTAATTTAGACTATTGGAATTTTCATATCCGGAAGGTTTTTGTGAAAATTCTAGAATCAATCTATTGAGTGCTTTGCTAAATCTTGTCAATGGAAGTTGTTCTAGGTTGTTTAGTAGCCATACTAGACTTGGAATTAATGCATGTTTGTCTTGTGATTGCAAAATAGAAATTTGGTGTTGATTACTTGATTTGCGTAGGATTAGTTGCATGGAAGTGCACTAGTTTAACTAAGAGTTCTAAGGCTAAGGATCATCATGGTATTGAACATTAACATCATAGATTAGCCATTAGTCACCCTAATCAATTGCCTTAACCCAAAGGCTTGTTTTTATAATCTTACTTTAAAACCTCATTTACCTTCTTGTATGTTTCTTGTTTCATAAGCAATTACTCTTGTTAGTCTTTATAACTTTGTTTGGGTAGTATTGTTACAAAGAAACCATAACCAAAAACCATAATAATCCTGCTTAGATTGAGCGAATATGTGTATTCGTATTGTGATATATCAGTTGTGCTAAGTGGTTCGATAAATTAATTGGGGTACTCCCAAAAAGACTACATCAATTTGGCGCCGTTGCCATAGTGCAAACGATTCTATCCATTACGATTTCATACTTGTTTGAGACTAAGTTTTTCTGTTAGTCTTTTTCTTGCAGGGTGTATGCACTTACGAAGCCAAGGCAAACAAAACTTGGTCGAACGAATTCAAGACCTTGGTCGCTTCGAGCGAGAAAATACACGAGCTAGAAGAGAACGAAACCGCCATCTTACACGACTAGGAATGGAGATCCCCGACGTCGTAGATGAAGGGAACGGTGCTCAAATTCCTCACCATGCACCGCGACCCGCTCCACTCATTGGAGCCCATGATGCACCTAATATTAATGGGAACAGAACCGGTATCCGTGCCCCACCGGTGGAGAACAACAACTTCGAAATAAAATCAAGTCTCATTAACATGGTCCAAGGATCCAAGTTCCATGGTCTCGCCATGGAAGACCCACTTGATCACCTGGATCAATTCGACCGTTTTTGTGGAACGGTAAAGATCAACGGGATTTCGGAAGATGCTTTCAAGCTTCGACTTTTCCCATTCTCCCTTGGTGATAAGGCACACATCTGGGAGAAGAATTTGCCCCATAACACAATAACATCTTGGGATCAATGCAAGAAAGCCTTCTTATCAAAGTTTTTCTCCTCCACAAGAACAGCTCGTTTGAGAAACGAGATATCAAGTTTTGCTCAACGGAGCAATGAGAGCTTTTGTGAAGCATGGGACCGTTTCAAAGGTTACACTTCTCACTGTCCTCACCATGGATTCTCCACCGAATCTCTTTTAAGCACCCTCTACCGTGGTGTTTTGCCCAAATACCGAATGCTCCTTGACACAGCAAGCTATGGTAACTTCTTGGGTCAAAATGCAGAACAGGGGATGTTGCTGGTTGAAAACCTCGCTCACAGTGATGGAAACTATGGAGATGATTATGATCGAACATCACGAGAGAGCATCGAGTTGAACAACCTTCACCGAAAAGAGATAAAGGCTTTGAATGACAAGATGGACAGAATGATGCAAGCAAATCAACGGACAGTCAACTATGTCGGTGAGGACGATGTTTTACAAAGCTATGAAGAGGGAATGGACGCATGTGTGGACGGTCAAGAAGAGGTTAACTATGTTCAGAACCAAGGATACAATAAGTTTAACCCCAACTTTCGGAATCATCCAAACCTTTCATACAGAAACAACAATGTGGAGAACCCACAAGATCAAACCTATCCACCACTCAAACCTCCAGGCCAACGCTTTCAACAACACGGTCCCTATCAACCACCATCTCAAGGTCAAGGTTTTCAACAGCAAACCAACTACCAACCACGACCTCCGGCGCAAGGATTTCAGCAGCAACCAAACTATCAACAAAACATTCAAGGTCCACGTTTTCAAACTCCATACCAATCTCGACCCCAAGGGAATTACCAACCTAAACCGCCAGGTTACTACCAAAACCAAGGGCAGGCCAATTCAAGCAACCACACTCCACCAGATGACGAAACAAAAACCCTTCTAAAGCAACTTTTAGAAGGTCAAGGCAAGGAAGCAATCAACAATGCTACTCAAATGTCAGCATTACACAACAAAGTGGATGGCGTTTACAATGACCTAAATGCAAAATTTGAAAGATTGACTGCCCAAGTCAATAACCAATCTTCTTCATCAAAACGCCCTATGGGAACTTTACCGGGAAAACCTGAGCCAAACCCAAAAGAGTACATCAATGCCATCATCCTAAGAAGTGGTACAGCTTTACCAAGCAGAGAGCTCAATAGGGACATTGAGCCTAAAGAAGGGGAGGTGGTAGTCGAGATTGACGAAGGGGATGAGGCATTGAATAACAAGATTTTTAATGAAGAGATCAATGTTGATAAAGGAAAAGGACTATTGGTTGAGGAGTCTAAAGAGAACAAAGCCAAAGGAGGAAGTTCCAAAGTTGGTGAAGATTTTTCTAAGAAGGAGATTATCTTTGAACCTCCACCATATGAACCTAAGCTTCCCTCCCGGGAAGGTTCAAGAAACAACTCCGAGAGAAGTATAGAGCCTTATTCAAGCAACAAATGAGTGAAGTACAAGTCATTATGCCTTTGATAGATGCCTTTTAGTTAGTCCCTATTTACAACAACTTCTTGAAGGATGCAGTAAAAGAGAAAGGGAAAGAACTAGAAGGTATGGTTGTTCTCACTCATGAGTGTAGTGCGATAATTCAAAGAAAAGTGATCGCCAAGAAGTTCGAAGATCCGGGCAGCTTTACATTGCCTTGTGCTCTAGGTCCTTTGGCTTTCACAAGGTGTTTATGTGATCTTGGAGCAAGTGTGAGCCTCATGCCTTTATCGGTAGCAAAACGGCTTGGGTTTACAAGGTACAAAGAGTGTAGAATCTCACTTGTATTAGCAGACCGGTCGGTTAGGCATCCAATAGGTTTATTGGAGGATCTTCCGGTTGTTTTTGGAAATTTTGAGATTCCCACCGACTTTGTAGTCCTTGAGATGGATGAGGAACCAAAGGATCCACTTATCTTTGGTAGACCTTTCTTAAGCACCGCCGGAGCTATGATCGACGTGAGAAGGGGAAAGATAGATCTTCACTTGGGAAATGAAGTTTTGAAGTTTGACATCAACAACATCATGAAGAAACCAACTATTGGAGGACAAGTCTTCTATATCGAGGAACTAGATGCTCTAGCGGATGAGCTATTGGAAGAAATAGCACTAGAAGACTCTCTTCAAAGCGCTCTCACGGTGAAACAAGGTCAACATGGTTTGCTTGAGATTGAGAGCGAGGGATTTGAGAAATTGTTAGACTCCCACATGGTCTATGAAGGACAACCAAAATTTTTAGAGCTGACTAAAGTGGATAACAACATCAACAATGATGAGATGGAAGAAACTAGCATTGGTAAGACTAGCATCGATAGAGATTGGAGTGAACTCAAGGCTCCAAAAATTGAACTCAAACCACTTCCAGCCGGGCTAAGGTACGCATTTCTTGGAACAAACTCTACTTACCCGGTGATAATCAATGAAGAGCTTAGTGATTTAGAGATTTCCACCCTATTAGGAGAATTAAAAAAGTTTAGACGAGCTATAGGGTATTCACTTGATGATATTCGGAGAATTTCGGAAACCCTTTGTGTGCATAGGATCCATCTTGAGAATGAATCTATGACTTCCATTGAGCATCAAAGGCGGTTAAACCCTAACCTTAGAGATGTTGTTCGGAAAGAGATTCTCAAACTCTTGGATGCGGGGATAATTTACCCCATCTCGGATAGCACATGGGTTTTTCCGGTTCATGTGGTACCAAAGAAGGGTGGAGTAACCGTTGTTAGGAATGATAAAGAAGAATTGATTCCAACAAGAACGATAACGGGTCATAGGATGTGCATAGATTATCGAAAATTAAATGCCGCCTATAGGAAAGATCATTTTCCTTTACCGTTTATTGATCAAATGCTTGAAAGACTAGCAAATCATTCTTATTATTGTTTTCTAGACGGGTATTCGGGTTTCTTTCAAATCCCGATTCATCCCAATGATCAAGAGAAAACGACATTTACATGCCCTTTTGGTACCTTTGCTTATCGAAGGATGCCATTCGGGTTATGTAATGCACCAGCAACATTTCAAAGGTGCATGATGTCAATTTTCTCGGACTTAATTGAGAATGTTGTTGAGGTTTTTATGGATGATTTCTCCGTCTATGGAGATTCTTTTGCCTCTTGTCTTGCAAATCTTTGTAGGGTCCGGAAGAGGTGTGAAGCGACAAATCTTGTGTTGAACTGGGAGAAATATCACTTCATGGTAAAATAAAGAATTGTGCTTGGGCACAAGATATCCGAGAAGGGAATTGAGGTAGATAGAGCCAAGATCGATGTGATGACCAATCTAGCACCACCAAACACGGTTAAAGGGATAAGGAGTTTTTTGGGACATGCCGGGTTCTATCGAAGATTCATCAAAGATTTCTCCAAGATTGCAAGACCTCTTACAAGACTTTTGTGTAAGCAAGTTGCTTTTGAGTTTGATGGAGAGTGTATGAATGCATTCAAGAAGATCAAACATGAGTTGGTTAGCGCCCCGATAGTTCAAGCACCGGATTGGAGTTTACCATTCGAAATCATGTGTGACGCAAGTGACTTCGCGGTAGGAGCGGTACTTGGTCAAAGAAAGGACAAGAAACTTCACGTGATTTACTATGCGAGTAGAACCCTCGATGAAGCACAAGTGAGATACGCTACGACGGAGAAGGAACTTCTCGCTATAGTATTCGCATTTGAGAAGTTTAGATCTTATTTGGTAGGATCTAAGGTGATAGTCCAAACCGATCATGCGGCCTTGAGACATTTGCTCTCCAAAAAAGACGCTAAACCAAGGCTGTTAAGATGGATTTTACTTCTCCAAGAATTCGACTTGGAAATCAAAGACAAGAAAGGGATTGAAAATGGTGTAGCGGATCACTTGTCAAGAATGAGAATTGAAGAACCAATCCCCATTGATGATTCACTTCCTGAGGAACAACTCATGATGCTTAAAATATTTGAAGCTAGTCATCAAACAAGCAAGAAGTTAGAAGAAATTGAAACAATGGAAGAAAAATTTCCTTGGTATGTTGACCTTGTAAACTACTTGGCTTGTGGGAAGGAACCGCCATACTTTGATGCTTATGAAAAGAAGAAATTCTTTAGAGATGTGAACCGGTTTTATTGGGATGAGCCATACCTCTATACACTTTGCAAAGATAAGATATACCGGAGATGCATTCCGGAAGAAAAAGTAGATGGAATCTTAACTCATTGCCATGGTTCGAGCTATGGTGGTCACTTCGCTACATTCAAGACGGTGACAAAGGTTCTTCAAGCTGGTCTTTGGTGGCCAACCATGTTTAAAGACACTCATGAATTCATCTCTAAGTGCGATTCGTGTCAACTGAAAGGAAACATAAGCAGAAAAAATGAGATGCCTCAAAATCCAATCCTCGAAGTTGAAGTCTTTGATGTGTGGGGAATAGATTTCATGGGACATTTTCCATCGTCTTATGGAAACCAATACATACTTGTGGCGGTTGACTACGTCTCAAAATGGGTGGAAGCTATAGCAAGTCCTACTAATGATTCGAAAGTGGTGCTGAAGTTGTTTAAGAGCATAATCTTCCCACGGTTTGGAATTCCGAGGGTAGTTATCAGTGATGGGGGCAAACACTTCATCAACAAGATCTTCGAGAGTCTTCTCAAGCGTCATGGGGTCAAGCACAAAGTTGCAACGCCATATCACCCACAGACTAGTGGCCAAGTTGAAATCTCAAACCGGGAAATCAAAGCGATATTGGAAAAGACGGTTGGGACTACAAAGAAAGATTGGTCGGTTAAACTGGATGACGCGTTATGGGCCTATAGAACCGCATACAAGACCCCAATTGGCACTACTCCTTTCAACCTTCTCTATGGGAAATCATGTCACTTGCCAGTGGAGATTGAGTACAAGGCGTTGTGGACAACCAAGCTATTGAACTTTGATATCAAGACCGCCACGGAAAAGCGGTTAATACAATTGAGCGATCTTGACGAGATCCGCCTAGAAGCATATGAGAACTCTAAGATCTATAAAGAGAGAACCAAGGCATTTCACGACAAGAGAATCCTTCCGAGAGACTTCAAGGTAGATGATCTTATATTGCTGTTTAACTCCCGGTTGAAACTCTTTCCCAGAAAACTCAAATCAAGATGGTCGGGACCATTTAAGATCAAAGAAATGAGACCCTACGGACCATTCGTATTGTGGAACAAGAATGGAGGGGAACTTGTTGTGAATGGCCAACGATTGAAACCATACATATCGACTGATCAAATCGGAGAAAAAACTATGGTTTCTCTCTCGGAACCACAAACCGCCTAATCAGCAACCAAAGAGTCAAGCTATAGACTTTAAACAAGCGCTTGTGGGAGGCAACCCACCAGGTATTTCTGTATATACTTGTGTGCTTTCTTGTTTTTTATGTTTTTCTTTGATGAGTTTTGGTTTTATACTTGAGATCTGTGTTTGTGAATTGAATTTCCCCTGTTCAGATCGATCGATCCTTATGTGGATCATCGATCCATCATTTTAACCTTTGGTTTTGATTTCTCATAGACAGTGCAACAGATCGACCGATCCGCACTGGATCGATCGATCCACATTGCCAAGCAATCGAACAACTTTGCGCCAGACCAGCGGATCAACCATACAATCGTGGATCGATCGATCCACTTATACGACTCAATGGCAAAAGATCGATCAAGTATCAGATCGACCAATCCGAACTGGATCGATTGATCCATATTACCGAGCAATCAAACAACAATGCGCCAGACCAGCGGATCGACCATAGCGTATGGATCGATCGATCGAGTGCAACGTCCATGATTCTGATAAAAATGGATCGATCGATCCACATGAGGCTCGATCGATCCAGTTAGGCGACCAAACCAATCCAACTTTGCGCCAGACCAGCAGATCGACCTTTGTCCAACGGATCGACCATCGCAACTGCGGATCGATCGATCCACGTTTGGATCGATCGATCCGGTGCCCAGGTAAGTTCCAGAATCGCGATTTTGAGATTAAAAACTGGTTAATTTCACTTAAATCAAACCGAAAAACACAATTTTTACTTCAAAATCTCATTTCTAAAGATCAAACATCATTTCCCTCTTCTTTCTCTCTTTCACGATTTTGAAGAGAAAAATCTCTAAAAACTTGTTTTGATCATAACTCTCTCAATTGTGAACCGATTTGAACGATTTTTAGGTCCATCTCAATCGGATTTTGCTCCTCTTTCTGATTCCGGAAACCTCTCTCTCAATCTGCAAAGGTACGCCTCCCTAAATTGAAGAAATCGATTCGACATTCATGGGAAAAATGGAGGAATTCGATGCTACATTGGCTTGTTTAGATGATTTAGTTGCTTGATATGCTCCTTTAGAGTAATTTTAGACTGGAATCAAGCCTTAATTTCGTTCATTTGAGAAATTGAATCTTTGAAATTGGGTTTATGCCTTCTCTTTGATTTTGATTGTGGATTATGAGCAATTGTGGATTAAACTAAGCTATTGATTGAATCTAGCTTGTTATTGAGAGACATTGTCCTTATGTTGTCAATGTCATTGCTCCAAATCATGTTTAACGTTGTTTGTGGAAAATTTTGGTTAAATGGACTTTGCTTTTGTTTTGTAGGAAATGGCTAAGACAGGGAATAGGAGAAATCCTTCACGAGGTCCTACTGATACAAGAAAAGGAGAAGATCCTCAAAGATCTTCTCGGAAGAAAAAGGGCAAGGAAATAGCTTCATCTTCGCGTGCCACTGCAGAGGAAGAAGTGGACTACACAACAGCCCCTTGGCCTCGCCCGGATGATACTCCGATACCTGTGGATGGGACTACTCCATTTCCACATATAACCATCACAGAACTACAGTTAGAGACGGGATTTTCTACACGCAGGCCTGGCCATGCATGGGATCATTTCAACAGCACCTTCTACAATGGTTTGCTGCGCGTGTCTATGGCCCCAACCAAGTTCATCTGTGAGAGGACGCTGAGGAAGATGGGCGTTGCAGCGGATATCAGAGAGATGTGGGATCGAATGGGACTTGGCACATTAGGATACACATCCTATCCACTTTATCCTGAGCTGGTGAGACAGTTTCTAGCTTCTGTTGAGCTCCAATTCAGGGACATAGCCATCCACACTGCTAGTGAGAGGACCCTTTCCTACCTTTGCAGAGGCATGCTGTACGAGATTTCCATTCCAGACTTGTGTGATCTCTACGGCTTTGAGAGAAACACAGAGAGCTACAGGTTCCCTTCTTTTCCTGATGCTGGTATGTTGTGGAGTTTGATTGGTACATGACCATTCTACACGGCGAATTCGCGGGAAGCCAAGTTGAGTCTGATCCGCAACCCTGTGATTCGAGTTTTGGCGAAGATTCTCGGTCACACCTTCTCTGGGAAGGAAGAGACGGGTTCTCTGCGGGTCAATGAGCTTCTGATGATTGACTATGGACTCCCTGAAGGCGTACACGAGACTTACCACGAGGAGCTCCCATTATGGCCTGCCACGAACTTGGGAGCAGTTTTTGCTGCAATGTTGGTACAGAAGAAGACTCGCGGACTTAAGACGGAAGGGAAGAAGAAAGTGGAGATGGTTGGGAGTCTCTTGACTCCAATCTTCAGGTATCATGGGATTGACTTGGGTTCTACCAAGTGTGTGGAGACGATCGACTACTTCAACGAGAAGTTCTTCCAGAACGCCCACATACTTGAGGGAGATCTCAAGTATCTGTTCTATGATCGCGCGGGCATCACTCGGCGCTGCCAGCTACCTCTCCCTACTTTCACAGCTCCCATATCTAGGGAGAACGTGGAGTTCTTGTTGGAGCCTCAGTACTTGCTTCCTGATCCGGCACCCACTCCTACTCGACGTCGCGTTACCACTATGCGAGAGAGGATGCGTCGGATGTATTCAGAGTCTGATCAGCAGACATCTCGTCCATCCCATACAGCTCATGCATCTGACGCATTTGAGCCTGTTCTTCCCGCATATCCCAGTAAGTATGACCTTCCCCCACTTTCTCCCAATGCATCAGACTCAGAACGCTTGGCTTGGATAGTGGAGTCTCAGAGGACGCAGCACACGATGTTGCAGAGGATGTGGAGTGCGATTGCTAGACTTAGTTGCCCGCGTCCACCTTCTTGCTTCCGCGCCAGCACCACAGAGACTCGAGGCGCGACTTCTGACGCTACAGCAGACCCTAGTGCTGCTGAACACAGGCCTGCATATGAGGATGATAGAGCTGGTCCTACTGTTGCTGGACATAGGATTTCAGACGAGGATGCTGCCCCTGTACCGCCACGCCCACCTAGACGTCGTCGAGTACTTGGAGAGAGCCAGAGTACTAGCTCGGAGGACTTTTGATTGCCGTATCCAGTTCGAGAGAACACCTCCATGCTTCCATCTACATCACTGTAAAACACTCCATTTTTCCTTTATCTTTTATCATTTCGTTTCTTGGACTACTTTTCTGGTACTAGTCTTCACACCGTGACGGTGTGATGCAAGTCCAGGGGAGGATATCCTGTTGGTACTAATATTGTTTGCACTTTTGGGATTTTATGTTTAATTATGTTTTGAGTCTTTTATCGAGTCTGTCATTTTTATCGAGTCAAAATGGTGTTGTATTTGAGAACTAAGCTTTTCTTTTGGCTTTGCACCATGCCATCGTTCCTTTGCCTCATGACCATTTTACATTGTTTAAGAATGATTTGGAATCACAGAAAAATCCATGATTAGATCATTACATTAATATCTCTGTCACTTGAACTTAACTTTAATCACTTGAACTTAACTTGAACTTAATCATATCTCACTTAGGGGGTTGGAAATCATGTAATGGATCATACATTTGGAGTTTTCTTTGCATCTTTGATATCACTCTTTGCTAACTCCAAATGGCTAGACTCATTTTTAGTCTAGTACCATACCTCTCACGCAATCTATGATTCAAACCACATGCATTCTTATATCATCATCATCATGTGCATTCATGTGCAAAAACTACGGAGTATATAGACCGACATAGCTTTTCTTTCGTTAGGATTGCGGGTTGTAGTCTTTGCGGGAAGTTATTATGTTTTGATAATAGAGCATATCAGGCTAAGTGGTTGTTTTCATGTGTTTCATTTAAACTTACAAGTTTAAACATATTTGATGCAGTTCTAAATATCGAAAAAACCGGTTGTTTTCATTCTGTCTAAAATGCAAAACCATAACGAAAAAAAAATAATAATAAAAAAAAAACAAACATTTCGTTATGGTTAACAAAAGGAATGGAATCCGGAAAAGGTTTAGACGTTGTTAGTCTTCTTTTATATGCATCAAGAAAACTTGTAGTATTATTTGGGAATCGAGTTGGTTATATGATCCATGCGAAAGGGAAGTTATGTACCTCATAATTGGTCTATGTCTCACTGTGATTTTGCATAATGATTTGCATCCGTTTGCATTGTTGGAAACCCGAAACACTGTGAGTCACCATAGATTGCCTTTATACCTAGACCATAACGTGTTCGATATCCCCTTTGTGAGAGCACACGCATCATTAATGAATGTTGAAAAGTTAAGTTCTATGTCTCTTACAGAGCATTGTGATTTAGAGATTTGATAGTGGGTGTTCTAATCATGGCGAAGTACATTGTAGTACGATTTGATCTAAACATTCGTATTAAGTGGTTAATGAGCATCTGGTTCTTGGCATGATCCCGAAAAACTTGTGTTAGTTCTCGTGTTTTTATAAATTCACGCTTTTCGAACCTCTTTTCTTGATTTAGATTTTTGTTTTGCTTGAGGACAAGCAAAGATCTAAGTCCAGGGGAGTTGATATGTTGTGTTTTTATACGTTTTTAGTACATTGTTTTCATTTCGTTTTTGTTTGGATAGTCTTGTTTTTGTCCGTATTTGTGTCTTTTTGGTGTGTTTTGAATATTGTACAGGTTACAGAAGCATCCCTTGATGGGAACGTTATAGAGCATGTTCGGGTCTCGTTAAGGAAGATTTCAGCAACAAGACACACTTGGATCGACCGATCCACTTTTGGATCGATCCATCCACAGCCTCATCCGACCTTAGCAACAAACGGATCGATCGATGCAGAGCGAGACCGATCGATCCGTTTCTCCGAACGTTCACAACAAGGACGGATCGATCGATCCGACCATCTATCTAAGGAGCTGACCGATCGATCCGCAGCTCTGACGTACATTGTAAATACAAGCAGATCGATCGATCCTTCTGTGGATCGATCGATCCACCTATGTCGGCCAGACATAGTGTTTTTCACTTTATTCAGTTTGTATAACTAAACAATATACACTCATTTGTAAATCTATCTAGATTTTTGTAAGAAACAAGTTTCTCTCTCTCTTTTTCCTCAAGAACACCAAGAACACAATTTTAATAAATTGAAGAAGTTTTCTTATCTTTATCTCTTTCTCTCTATCTTTTTATTATGAATGTCTCTATGGTTTTAGTTTTTGATTTGAGCATGTTTGTGTAGTCCTTTAGAGCTTTTGGGTTTAGGTAGATTAAGGGTGATTAGAGGATTGTTCTTTGATGTTTAAGTTAGATAGTTTATTATCCTTTCTCAATAGATGTTCTTAATGCTAAATTAGCTTTGATCAATGCTAATTTAGACTATTGGAATTTTCATATCCGGAAGGTTTTTGTGAAAATTCTAGAATCAATCTATTGAGTGCTTTGCTAAATCTTGCCAATGGAAGTTGTTCTAGGTTGTTTAGTAGCCATACTAGACTTGGAATTAATGCATGTTTGTCGTGTGATTGCAAAATGGAAATTTGGTGTTGATTACTTGATTTGCATAAGATTAGTTGCATGGAAGTGCACTAGTTTAACTAATAGTTCTAAGGCTAAGGATCATCATGGTATTGAACATTAACATCATAGATTAGCCATTAGTCACCCTAATCAATTGCCTTAACCCAAAAGCTTGTTTTTATAATCTTACTTTAAAACATCATTTACCTTTTTGTATGTTTCTTGTTTCATAAGCAATTACTCTTGTTAGTCTTTATAACTTTGTTTGGGTAGTATTGTTACAAAGAAACCATAACCAAAAACCATAATAATCATGCTTAGATTGAGCGAATATGTGTATTCGTATTGTGATATATCAATTGTGCTAAGTGGTTTGATAAATTAATTGGGATACTCCCAAAAAGACTACATCATTAATGATCTTGCCGAGGCGTCACGCTCAACATTGACGTTAGAGGCAATGGTTGATAGAGATATTGAGGCAAACCGTGTTAGGAAAGTTGGTAGTCATACAAGAAACCTTTTGAGGGTAAAGCGTGGCCTAGAAATGATAAGGGTTCTATGTGAAGAGCTATTAGCCACTGAGTAAGTGTTCTTCTAGACTCTAATATGTGAGTTTTGCGACATCTTTAATCGAGTCTTGCCATCTTCCATATGTTTCATTCCAATTTTTTATATATTTCATTTTTGTAACTGAAAGTCCAAACTAATCTTTAAAATCTATACTCACCATGTGAATTCCGTACTGGTGTTGAGAGGCTCGTGGTCTAGTGGTCATGGTCTAGTGGTTCCTTTGCGCTTGGGGGCCCTAGGTTCGAGTCCTCTCGGTTAGGAACATATTTTCCTACCTCAGCGATGGTGGCCGGATGGTAGGATGACAACATAAGTCTTAAAGCGTAAATTTGCATTCGCTTAGAATTTAAAGTGTTGCGTATGGGTTAGTGGACTTTGGGCTTGTTTGGGGTTTATGCTGGCTCTCACTAGTATGGCATTGGGCTTGCCTCTCTCCATTCTGGATGTTTAAGATGATATGCAGGTGCGCTCCTATGGGATTAGTCGATCCTCCTATATATTAACACAATATAAATGTGTTGGGACAATCCCATGCTAGCTAGCTGAGTACTTGTTGGTTGTATCAATGTCTTGTTGTAACTATTCTTTTTTAGGTCAATATCAAAATATTTTAAATGTGTTTCAATATGATTCGTAGAGCTGATAGCTCCCTAAAGGATGCAGCATTCAAAGCTTACAATCAGGTGTTTGCTCAGCACCATGGGTGGGCTATTCAGCAAGCTGCTGCTACAGGATTTGGCTCTCTTCTCTCAAAGGCTCAACTATATAGAATGTTCAATGAAACTGGTGAGTTAATTAACTTGTTGATACTTTCAGTTTTATTTTTGTTTTAGTAACTAAGATTGAATGCATAAGAAAAGATAATTAACAAACTAACTATACGAAAAATTATTTAAGCTAAGAAAAAAAGGCTTTACGAGTCTAACCGATGGACAACATAAAATATAAGCAACGAAAGCATAAATGATTGAAAAGACTAAGCAAGATGAAAACATATAATAAGACTAAGCAAGTTCCAAAATCTCCAAGTGCATCTCCTAAACACCAAAAACACAAGAGAGTAGCCTAGGACTCCTACAGAAACCCTACGAAACTAAATGAGACTCAACGAAAGAGAAAACACCAAAACAACACCAAAGAGAGAGAGAAAGAGAGAGTAAAAACAACAATATGTTTTGTTTATTTTTGTGTTTATGGTTAGTGTTTTTCTTCAAAAGAACCAGTAACCATTAATGAGTTTATTGAATTCTTTCCGTAAACTTGTAAAAAATAATTCAGGTGTAAAACATCTATGTTTAAACTTTATATCTGTATATATATTAATTAAAATAAATCTTCGAATTATTAAAATTGAAACATCATTCATACGTAAACGCAAAAAATGGCGCTTGAAACACAATTATATTGAGGTCGTAGACAGTCTCATTACAAAGTGTTGGACCGTCTGTTGATAGCTCTATTTATTCTTCGATATTTTTTGAAGGCTACAAAATTACTGACTATACAATATTTCATTTCTTCTGAATTTTTGCAGAGGAAACGGCTAAGATACATATACAAAGCTATGTTTCTGCATCCGCATCAGTAATCGCATATCTTGATAACCTCTTCCTCTCCAAGAATCTTGGTATCGATTGGTGACGATCCTGAAAACTTACATGGCCTTGGCCAATTTGCCACTATTATTACTCTTTCTTTACTAGTCTTTTTATGAATCTATGTAATAAGACTACAGTGGTCCGGCTCGACATGAACCGCTTTGGTACGTTTGGAACTTTCTAAAAATAAATTTCTATATATTTCTTCATTTTAAAGATTTACAGGACAAAAAAAAAGACAGGAAATCTCTTTAAAAGACAATTTATTCGGAGTTTATAGTGGTAATTTGTTAAAGAAGCTATCAAATATAACTTTACATAAATATATTTAAACACTTTAATTTTAGTCTCTATGATTACAAAGTTAAGTAATAGCATATTGTAATCATTGACAACAAAAACATTTTGTCTCAGTTTGCACTCATGTGAAAAGCTACAAGCGATGCATAAGCACCACCTGAAATCTCCATTAACGTCTCATGTCTTCCACTCTCCGCGATCACACCGTTCTTCACAACCGCGATCACATCCGCGTTCTTAATCGTAGTGAGCCGGTGAGCTACCACAACCGTGGTCCGGTTCACCATTACCCGATCAAGTGCATCTTGAACCACCCGCTCAGACTCTGCATCCAACGCGCTTGTCGCTTCATCAAGCAACAAAATTTTAGGATCCTTGAGGATAGCCCGAGCAATCGCGATCCTCTGTTTTTGACCACCGGATAACTGTACGCCGCGTTCACCAACCGAGGTTTCGTAGCCTTGAGGCAATGAGCTGATGAAGTTATGCACATTAGCCGCTTTTGCCGCGGTTATAATATTTTCCTCTGTGGCTCCTCTGGTTTTGCCATATGCTATGTTTGATCTTATTGTCTCATTGAATAGAACCGGTTCTTGACTAACCAAACCCATTTGTTCCCTTAACCAACTCAATTTTAACGATTGAATTTCAACTTGATCTAAAAGAACCTTGCCTGAATCTGGATCGTAGAATCTCTCCAGTAAGCTTATCACCGTCGATTTACCGCTCCCGCTCTCTCCAACCAATGCTACAGTCTGAACCAAAATCGTTAGCCACTTTTATCAATTTAGTACAATTAAACCGAAAGAAACCTCTGTTTTTGTTTCCTTTAATTTACATGTTTGTTACCTGTCCAGATGAGATAGTTAAGCACAAGTCACTAAAAATCTGTATATCCGGTCGTATAGGGTACCGGAAACTGACGTGTTGCAACTCGATATTGCCGTGGACGATTGGTAATATTATCCCCTTCTCGGAACTCGAATCTATTTGCGGTTTAGTATCGAGAATATCAAAAATCGAAGCAGCAGAGTCTTTTGCTTTGCTTATGTCAGGTGCCATAGTACTCGTTTGAGTCACTCCTATGGCTGTTAAAGTTAACGCGAAGAAAACCTGCAATGTTAAAAACCACTCAAATATCACAAACCCGAACCAAACCGGATCATAATCGAACCTGATAACTTTTTTCTACTCTTTTATACCTGAAAGAATTCTCCAAACGTTGCCCTCCTGGTCTGAATCAACCAGGAACCGCCGACAAAGCATAAGGACTCTATGAAATAGAGAGCCAAGAATGAGCCACCGTAGCACAAACCACTCACGAGTCCTAAATAGACACCTTGTTGCTTTGGTACATCACATTTCTCTTGGTATAAATCCATAACTTTATCCTCTGCGCAGAACGATGCAACTGTTCTTATGCTGCTCACCGCGTCATTCGCGACCTGGCTAGCCTCTTCATATTTTTCCTAAATTGAAGTAAACCAGGTTAGACTAAACTGAACCAGAGTTTAACTAAGGTTGTTGAATACTAACTACTAACTTTTTCTTTTGCGCTAAAACCGGTTATACACTTGATCTGATAGTATGCTTGAACGAACATTATTGGTGACACCAAAAGGGCCACTGAAGCTAATAACCAATTAGCCGTAAACGCTATAATAAATGCTGCGGTTACAGTCGCCATATTTTGCATGATCAACGCCAACGCATCTCCTACGATACTCTTCACTGTCGAAGCATCCGTGGACAACCTCGCTCCAATCGCACCGCTGGGCCAAAAAAAAAAAAAAAAAAAAAAAAAAAGAACGCAACACTAAACAAGTACTTAAACGTAAGAAAAAGAAGCATTTTACCGGCGACATGAATGGTAATTAATTATTAGTAGAAGTAGTTTACATTACCTAGAATTCGTAGTATCGTCGAACCAACTTATATCCTGGTGCAGAACTTTATCAAACGTTAACGATCTGATTCGTTTAACTAACTTTCCTCCAGCGATAGCGAAGAAGTAGTTTTGAAACGGAATCACGATCAGGTCGGTTAAGCCAAGGGCGACGAAAATGAGAGCCCAAAAATGAGAATCACTCTTTAGTTGATTTGAAGGCTCAAAGAATATCCTGATCGTATGAGACAAAAGCAAACCTTGGACAGGGAACACAATACCGTGAATCACTGCAGCCAATGAACCGACCAACAAAACAGAAATCTCTGGTTTGTTAAGGTGAGCAAGCCTTCTCAATGATACTTTCTTGCCTTTCAAGGCCGTTTGATATTTGGTGGAAGAGATATTCTCGTGGAACTTTTCCGTCTGATTCAAGCTAATCACTCCCGGTAAACCAAATACTGATGTGAGAGTGAAGGAATGACGGCTACTTGATGAGTGCCTTCTATGGATTCCGTTTTGGCTAACCGATCTTTCGATTTCGAAACTCATTTCACACTTTTCTGGTTCCTTGTCTCTTGCTTCTTCTTTCTTAGATCCTTCTTGTAGATTAACTAGCTGCGAATATGTTCCCTCGGGATCTTGAATCATCTCCTCATGAGTTCCTGATAAAAACTTTTAATCATATACAGAAAAAAACAATTGATTACTTGTAGTGTAAGGTATCATTCTAAACCCTAACCTTTCTCGATGATTTTTCCCTGCTGCACAACAGCGATCATATCAGCGGTTCTAATGGTGGTAAGTCGGTGAGCCACCACTAAAGTGGTCCTGCTCAACATTAGCTTTACAAGAGCATCTTGAACAACGCGTTCAGATTCTGCATCCAAAGCGCTTGTAGCTTCATCAAGAAGCAATATTTTTGGGTTTTTTAAAATCGCCCTCGCAATGGCGATCCTTTGCTTTTGCCCACCGGATAATTGCGTCCCATGCTCTCCTACCATCGTTTCCAAACCCTGGAAAAAACAACAAAACATTAAGAAAGCTGAACTTGTTTTACCGACCAAATTGGTTATAACAAAAGTTTAACTACCTGCGGGAGTTTGTCGATGAATTTACTGGCGTTAGCGAGCTCAAGTGCAGTTCTAATTTCTTGATCGGACGCATCTTTTTTGCCATAAAGAATGTTCTCCCTAATTGTGGTTGCAAAAAGTATAGGTTCTTGGCTTACGAGACCAATCTTACTTCTGATCCATCTCACTTGAAACTTCTTTAAGTCAATTCCATCAATTAAAACTTCTCCTGATTCCGGATCGTAGAACCTCTCTATTAGACTGATCACAGTTGATTTTCCGCTCCCGCTCTGTCCCACCAAAGCCACGGTCATGCCATTTGGTACAATCAATGAAAATCCAGCAAAGATCTGCACGTCAGGTCTAGCCGGATATCGAAAGTACACGTCTCTTAGCTCGATGTCACCTTTAATTTCTTCCAAAACCTTACCGCTCATGTCATAAGCATCGATCTTTGGTCTTCTTTTTATTGTCTCAAACATTTTGTAAGCTGCAGCTTGTCCGGCTGCAAAAGCGTTAAGAGAAGGCAATGTCTGTCCCAACGCCCTACGAAGTGAATTGAATGTGTAAGAAATTAGGGCTTTCAAATATCACAAGATTTTTTCAAGGACAAGTAATCGTTTTATTTACATTCCTCCAGTCAAGATTGACATAATCACGTTTATGACTTGACCTCCATTATATCTTTTCTCAATTATCAGCCAAGCACCGTACCAAATCGCAAAACCATAGGTACAATATACCACAACCATCATTATCCCAATGCCTAGACCAGAGTATAGCCCTTGTTGAACCATAGATTTGTAGGCAATCTCAATCTTCGTCTCATATTTTTCCGTTGCTTGTTTCTCCCCAGTGAACGCCACAACCTGAATTAAAAAAAAAAACATAAAAAAATTCAAATGTAACATGAATCTATGTAATTCTAAAAACATGAGAATTTAAAACCGCGGGAGAACTCACTGTTCTAATGGACCCAACGGCTTGTTCTACTACGTTTCCAGCTTCTGTGTAAGCAAGTTGACCACGTTCAGCCATTTTTGACATGATCATGGTCATTGCTCCACCTGTGCCAACGATCAGAGGAATGCATGGAATAAGAGCCACTGTGAGTTTCCTGCCGATTATAAAAGCAACCGTGAATCCACCAACGAATGTTGAAACGAGCTGTGTGACTTTCCCAACCTAAAGAAATCAAAGTCATAGAACAAGAAGCTTCAGAAACTTGTGCTGCAAGAAACATCCGGTAGTGTAGAATTTACTAAAACCTTTTCTCCCATGGAATCTTGAATAAGAATGGTGTCTCCTGACATTCTTCCGACGACTTCACCGGTGTTTGTCTCAGTATCAAAAAAGCCAATGTCTTGTCTTAATATTGTTTTTAGGTATAGACGGCGGATTCTGGTGGATTGACGCTCACCAGTTACCATCCAGCATGAGACCTCTGCGAACGAACGAGAAAGTTCTTTGTAAACAAGTTAGGCTAAAGGATAAAAAGAAGAAAACATATAGTTTGGCCTTACGCAGGAAGGACACAACACAGGCGTAGGCCGCAAGATAAAGAAACTTCACAGCAACCTGAAATTAATTAAGAAAATCAAATCGATATATATAAACCGTAAGAAATTCATATCATTTTCATATTATATCACGACAAATTTAAATTTGCTTCGTTATCAGAAATACTTTAAAATCTCAAGTTAGTTAAACTAATAAGAAGAACCACTTATATTTTTGTTAAAGAGAATCACTTTATCATTATTTCATGCATGCGCACTGGGTCGAAATGCCTATAAATTAGATGTATGTATTAATGATATATAGGAAATAAAAATATGAAAAAATTTGTATTTATGTCAAACGTTACTTAAGTTTGTTCACAATCATTCTTGTTTTACAAAGTAAAATCAGAACAAAAATAGAAGATAAGACAAAATTTGGTGAATATGATGATTCATGTTATAAACTAAACCATATAAATTTATTATTCATTTCTCATATAAGACTAAGAACAGATACATTTTATTAAAAAGAAGAATATTGATATAGAATATAATCTCCAATCAGACATCAAAACTTAAAAATATCAGTTTTAGGTGAAGAACTCCTTCCATATAACCCTTGTTCTTCTCTTTCATTTTGTGTAATTTAAAGGAACAATTAAACCAATAATTAGCTTAAATTATATATCAAACGTCCCTAATTAGGTGTAATCCTCCAATTCTCTTAAACTGATATTAGTAACAACTAACAAAAATTGCAAAATTTCACAAATCATAACCAATCATATGAAATCCTAACCTTGAAGACTTCTTTAACCTCGTGATCATGATCGGAGAAACCAAAAACGTTAATGAGCTGCCCCATGAGTATCGTCATTAACGGCTGATTTAGGCCGTTAGCCACGGCGGAGATGGTCCCGATGGCCATTAAACCGATGTCGTATCGATCTGCAAACGTGAAAAGCTTGTAAAACGCTACTCTCTGATTTCCTTCTTCTCCATTTTTCTTCTTCTTCGCTTTCTCCTCCATTGTTTCTCTTTTCTCTTTGATTTATTGATTAAACAGAGAATTTATCAACATACTTTTATGGGTTTTAGTTAATAGAGTGAGAGAGAGAGATATATATATATATATATATATTTTAGATGTCACTCTTTGGACTTTATAAACTCAGTTTCATAAGTTTTGCTATGGAGCTTTTATTCTCTATTAAAACTAAATACTATTATTTTCTCTAGTTTGTGTATATTAAATCATTAATGATACTTATGGTATACAAAAATAATCACAATTATAATTAATGAGGGTATATTTCAAGAATCTTAATTAGCTCAACAGATCTAATTATTATTTTATACATTCTGATGCATTTTTCATGAAAAGATATCTCTGCAAATAAATAAAAATGTCTTATATGTTTGGTAGAGAATGGAAGTACTAGATATAAATCATATGATCATATCTTATTTTTTCATCTTTTATAATTGAAATCTGGAAAACCCCACATAATTACAACCATAAGTCAAAGCAAAAAATATCATATCTATTAAATATTAATATGCTTATTAAATATGCATCTAAATGAATATTGACTTTCATCATTTTAAAACTTTTAAACTTTATTCAGATACTTGTTTAGTACCAAATGACATATGGCAATTAACAATTCATGAAGAATAATAGTGAGAAATTTTTTGAATTTAGGTTTTATATTAAATATCATATCATATAACTATATGTCTTTAGTATTGAAAAAAAAATAGAAATTATATTTACCATTTATTAAAAAATTATGATAAGAAATTTTACTGAAAGAATTTTATTTAAACCTAAAAACCAAAAATATGTATTGTTAAATTAAGATTTATTTCCTTACCTAATATGAATCATATATACTTTCACCAAGGGTATATTTTGTAATTTCTACTTTTTGTGTCTCCTCTATAATTAAATAATGTTTTAAATTCAATGAATGAGATATTTACCCTACTACAAATCACAAAAATAAGAGGATATCAATTCTCATATTTAGGTTTTTTTATTAACTATATTTTGTTTAATATAGTACATACCAATTACGTATTTGTTTGGATGAGATGTTAGGTCATTTCGGGCAATTATATTTGTTTATCGATGAGGAATTTCATATGAGAAGATAATCGAAAAAGAATTCTGCTCCTATGTCTTGTCTGTCAGGAACTTCCATGTATAACTCTTTCAATGCGGTATATAAGCTTTTGATTTGCACTTGCAATACTACTACACTAGCATGGTAAGAGGATCACTCGGTAGGACAAATTGGGGTGTATCTTCCCAAAAAAACTCTCTGATGTGCAAGTCAATAAGGGCAATATGACTGAACGAACAGTTTATCCTCCGGAGACTAGTAATGATTAAGTTTTAGGTCTTAACAAAAAGCGGTTTAAGGTCCAATCTAATGTTTGATGGAAGGTTTTCAAGAAACAAGTCTTGTCCATATGTCATATTATATATTGAAAAGTTGAAAATTATTAACACATTTGTATTTTTGTAAGTTTAAAGAATTAAGAGAGTTCAAATATAAAATTAGAGACACGATAATATATAAATTTCACATAAATTAAAATTGAAAAAGAAACTAAAATAAATAATCTAAAATTTTTGTAGTTAATACTTCGAACTTAAGAAAAAAATCAAGTAACCAATATGAAAATTTAAATTAAACCACCGCATGTTCCTAATTAAAAAATAATAATAATAATAAATGAACAATATAATTAATTTAAATTAAATCTTGGGATATATCGCAATCTAATCAATGAATTAACGTGTGTCAAATCCCGTTTATTACAATTTTGACGCGTATCAATTTTTTATTATAGGTTCAAGTTTTATATGATATGATATACAACATAATTTCTCAACCTTGTATAGAAAACCTTGTACTGAAATTATCGAAGATTACATATTTTAAATCCGAAGATATGAGTGGTATGAGTCTATGATATAATGTCATCAACACGTATATAATACACATAATTATGAGTTATTATCATTGTTTTAGAAAAATACAGTAAATAGCAAGCATGGTAATAATCCATTAAGACATCTAAAATAATTTAATAGTAGTTCTCATATGTGAAACAGACGGTTAATGACACGGTGGAGTAGTTGTTAACATAAGAAGAAATCACTAAAATCTACATTATGAACACTTAAGAGCCACGAGCATATTTAATTTCATATATTAACAATAATAGTTAAGGTCACAAGCATTCGTTCTGGTCAAAAATTACATCCAAGAGGTTTCTTTTAGAGAAATCTCTACAGGATCTCTCCTTCCTCAAGATCGTCCATTCTCATTGCATAACAAATTTGTGACCCGATCTCTTCCAGTTCCGGACAATCATCACTTCTTAAAACCAGACCCAACTCTTCAAGCAATAACCGAGTTCTTGTCAGAGTAGAGCAACCACAGACTTTAACGAAATCTTTCTCCAATTTCGAGTGGTTGTTCTGTTCAAAATCGAAGCCTTTTTTTATCTGTAGACATGTTTACAGATATTAGAATCATGGTTCTTCACTCTGTTAAAACAGGTATTTAATAAGCTGCAAGAAAGGTTTTCAAAATTCCGCAAAATACCTTTGCTAGTTCAAGCCGTTGTCTCTCAC
Organism: Turritis glabra; assembly: GCA_900406565.1. NCBI lineage: Eukaryota > Viridiplantae > Streptophyta > Magnoliopsida > Brassicales > Brassicaceae > Turritis > Turritis glabra. The sequence goes on along the minus strand of OVBN01000085.1, from coordinate 361,995 downwards.
GTTTTTCTTTCAACTCGGCTTGTGCCCTCATTTGTGCAGCAACCTTAGCAGCTCTCATCTCGGCTTCAATTCTAGCTTTCTCTGTATGTTTTGAGAAACGTAAGAGACAAACATCGAAAAGTTTGAGCCTTTTGTAGTTCCATTAGAACACGTAATAGGGTACCTTCACGTTGTGCTCTTTCCATCTGTTCCTTTTCTATCTGTATTCTAATTAGATCAGCTTTGTTATTCTGTCAATAAACAAGAAATCAACTTTCAGTAAAACATAAGCTGTCGAAAGTCTCTGTTTAGGCAACTGGGATCAAGAAAGTAATGAAACCTGGTCAAGGACTTTTCTGTGTTTAGCTTTTAGAATGGTATCGGCATATTGAGCTTTGAGCATCGCAGCACGAAGAGCCTTCTCAGGAGGTACTGGCGGCAGAGCAGGAAATGCCGTTTTCAACTCTGTAGCAATCATAGAATGGTATTAAGAAACCAAACTATACAAAATAAAAAGAGGAATTCCGCGGAGTTGATTGAACTCATAAGAGAGGAATAACAACTTACCATTATCCAACATAGCACTGTTTGAAGGTTTATCAAGCTGAGAATTGACACTACCATTTTTCTCATTCCTTGAGGTCACAGACCCTGCATTCATACAGAAATTAAAAGTATACTTTTAACAAATGTGGATAATAGAATAACAGTTTTGATTGAAACTAGGATAGATTAGCTTAAGATTTCTCACCATTGGATTGAGGATCTGACTCGCTTGCTTGTGCACCTGAACTGTTCTTTACTTGACAATCCTGTTTGACAAGAGCAGTGAAATATGAATTCCTATTGTTAGTGACAAGACTAAGAGGAAATTAAATTTGACATAGATCAAGAAAGAGTCTGAATATACCGTTAAAGAAGAAACTTCACTTCCGGATGAGCTACAGGACTTGAGGCATATGCAAATAATCCTACCACATGAACCACATTTACAGGCTGCAGTTCGAGCTGAGCCTGCATGTCATCGAAATGATAAGCTCCAATGCTGAGAAGCCACAAAGCAGAAAATAATTTCTCCAACAATGTACCTTTGGCTGGGATTTTCACAGCCGAACTGACTCCAAGGCCCTGATCAAGTTTTTTAATCCTCAACTGGAAAATATTAAATATATGACAATCATATCTGTTAGAAACTTAACCACAATAATGATAACAAGTCTAGGATTCTGATGACATAACGTACCTTCGTAGCTAATGCTTTCGGCGTCACAGCAGAAGTATCCTTTTTGCTCTGCACTTTCACTGGCTTTGACGAAAGAGAAACCTTTTCGGAGTTCTCTTTTGCTGGTTTTGTCAATCCCACCGAGAAAATCCCAGAGGAGGGTGATGTTCCAGGGCTGCTCTGTCTTGAACAATCGACTTCAACTGGCTGTCTCTTAGAACCTTCTGTAACTTCAATCCCGGATAATTTCGAGCCCTTTTTCTTCTTGAGTAATTCCCATCTGACCTCAAATATCTCCTTAATCTCCTTTGCCATCTTGTGAACCGAATTGTCCGAAGGATTATACAGCATGGCATTGGCAAAAGTTAACCGAACATCTGCTGCAAAATCATCAGCGTTACCGTAGTCATTCTTCAAAAGCTTCGATTTGATTGTGCCTAAATCCATTGGGTTCGATATGACAGAGAAGTAATCCGGAATCTTCAATTCAACAGGATCAACAGGCTTGTTAAAGAGCCATCCAACCCGGTGCTCCATCAAAAACCTTAACAATGCCAAACACTGACTAGACAAATCACAGTCTAGCTTCTGCTTCTTCTTAGCTTGAACATCCTCTAGCTCATTAGGTCCTCGCTTCTTCGTTTGCTCAGCGGAATGAGATAAATCTTCACCGAACGAATGCTCAATTTTCTTCGCAATACCCGGAAACGTTTGGAATGTTCTGACAAAACCTTGAGGACCAAACTTTATCCTAAGTTTGGGTATTGCAACCATTCTTACAAAAAGATTAAAAAAACACCTATATGCAAAATAAAACAAATGAAATTAGGGTTTATCTGCGCCACTACTAAAGACTCCAAATTAGGGTTTATACATCAAAACGAACAAAATCGATACAAGAACTAAATACCCAACAAAATTCCGACCAAATTCTGAGTAATATCGGTTAAAAATTTCTCTAAAATAGAAGAAGAAGAAGAATTAGGGTTTAGCAATTTTGCGATCGATAAAAACCTTGGAAAAGGAAGAAACTTTAACTTTGAGAAACGAAATTAGGAAGAATTCGAAAGGAAGTATACGATTCTACAAAGAAAAAAAAATCGAAGAAGCTTACCTGAGGAAGAATTAATGGAACAGTATACGAGATTTTGGAGTATCGAGTGAGGAGGAGGAGTCAGTGTGAGGAGGAAGACAAAAAAAGACGGCGATACAACTCTTTCTTTTTTCTGACTCGACGAGGCTTTTGGTGTTTGGGGTTAAATACTTAAAAGATAAAACGCGTGTAACTTAAATTCTACTATATCTATATATGTATTAAGCCGAAGCAAAATAACCAGAACCAAAAAATCGAACCAAACCGACTCAAAAAAATATAACCGAAACCAAAAAATATCCGAACAGAGTCTAAATTTATATATCCGAAAAACCGAATCGAACCGAAAATCGAGTGAGTATTCGAAAAATCCGAAATAACCGAAATATAATTATATGTCCATAATATTAATTATATTTAGACTTGTATAACCTAATTACCCAAACTTACAATTATAAACTCGGAAATATTAGTTAATTTTAAACCAAAATAAACACAATACTTAAAATAACCAAAATATCCTAAAGGTTTTAGTTATATTTGTCAAAATTTAACCAAATTTTATTTAATTTAACAATTTTTTTTTCAAAATATTCTTAACCGAACCGAAATATGAAAATACTCGAATGGGTACTAAATTCCTCTACCCGAATTAATCGAAAACCGAAAAAACTGATTCGAAGCGAACGCCCAAAGCTAATACGTATTATGAATTGAAAACGCTTAAAACGCGTATATTGTGATCAAATTATACTAAACATAGGATTAATACACATTAATATTTTACCCCTACACATATTTTGAAAACGCTTACTTATAAATCTCACAAAAACAACGCCAAAACTTTAAACAGACAAAAAAAAGTCTCTAAAATTTGCAATAAAATGATCTTCTCTATTATGTTTTGGTCAAGATAAGTTATCTTCTGTGCTTTTAATTTTAAAAAATAATTCTTTATTATTTTAATGTCTCTTTATTATAAATTTAATCGATGAAGTAAAGTGTCGATTCACCGAAATAAAACAAACTAAAGAGTTTAACAAATTTGGTACCAGGTATATTTATCCACCTCGTTGGAGACAATATCATAGAATCTATCTTGACAGGGTTTCCGAGACTTTTTTGTTTCTACAATCAAGTTCTACCTTGGAAAATATGGTGATGGTCACCATAAAAAGTTTTACAAAAAAAGCATCACATCTTTCATGTATCATGCAGTTTTTTACTTCACCCAGCCATCATATAATTCTTTTTTTTTATAAACTCTATCAACTGATCCGGTCACTCTCGATAGAAACTCACCGAAGTGGCATACAGTGGACCGAAGTGTTATAAAGTGGACTTCTGTCTAAAGAGTCACCACACTGCCTATCTCGAACTTGGAATGCTTTCCGACTAATGCCAGAGGATAGCTGAATCGCATGGACCCAAACTCAAACTTCCGATATGAATGTGATTATTGTTTCAAAGAAAACTCAAACTTTGAAGGAGTGTTTTAGCACATTCTCAGGTCTCACCTACCACTTAACCATAGACATGCAGTTTTTCTCTTGCAGTCAGGATATCGCCATCACATGGCTTTTCTGACGGTTTTAGAAACCATGGCAGTATTTCTTATGTTGCTTTCTCACCGACGGCCTCTCTTTTGACGACCTGATATTATCAACTAATCACCATATCTTTAACCGTCGTACTTTTTGAGTTTACTTTTTCTTTTACTTGTTGACCTTCTCTTTATAATAAGATTAGATCTAGCCTCAAGTTATTATTGCAAATAGAAAAGGGAAAACCCTAACTAATAACACGTGGATTTGACATATCTCATAAATGCAACCACTTAAATATTTTTCTATACTGATTAATTTTTGTTTTTGAAATCAAATGTAAAATTAATCCAATCAAAAAATTGTTTTTACGACGTTTTCATAAGAATTTAAAAAGAATTATTTAAACTAAGAAAACTGAAAATATAAAGTAAAGGTGAAGGTTGCAAGAGAACTTTGTTATTTAGAAGCAAACCATGTTGTCATTCCTGCTCCATATCTTCTGTCATCCCTGCTCCATATCTTCTGTCTCCCATGGCATGTATAAAGGACAATATGTTCTTGATTTTCTTGTCAATGATTTGAGTCAATAGCTGAGCTAATGTTGGAGGTTCACCATGTTTTAATTAACTTATCTCAAGCCACAAATCTAACTATCTCTATAGAACATAGTATCAAAAGATTTAAATGGTTGAATATTTTGATAATTTTGTTTTAAAAAAAAAAGTAATAAGTGTGAAACATTATGGAAGTAATTGGATTATAATCTTGAGAAGGGTGTTAAACACAATTATAAGTTTTCTGTTTCTCGTTAATCCTCTTCGGAAATAATCTGGACCTTAAATTTTATATTTGGGCCCAAAATGGGTCAATAGTAATCCCATTACTGACGCCTCAAAATATATAATTTTTACCCATTTAAACTTTTTAATTGGTTCGAAAGTAATTATTCTGAAATTCTCTCATAATGGATTCGATACCAAGGAAGCGACCCAAATCGGAGACCAGAACCCCAAAACGGAACCCTAAATCTTCTCCTTCTCCGCTGAGATCATTGCTCGAGCCACCACAAAGCTTCTTCCCTTCCAAAGAAGAGTTCGTGAGACTCCTTACCGTTTTGCTTGTGGCTTGTGCGGTGGCTTTTGCCTGCAATTTCCTCTCTAAGTATCTGAGCTCAAACCCTACTAAATCTTTCTGCGATAGTAACTTTGATTCCATCGATTCAGACTTGGGTAAGCTCGAGATTCATAATCAATTGTTTTTTTCATAGTTGAATTGTGTAATTCCGTGAATAATAAATCAATTTCGTTGTTTCAGATTTTTGTGAACCTTGTCCAATTAATGGAGAATGTTACCAAGGGAAGTTGCAATGTAACCATGGATACAGAAAGCAAGGAAATTTATGTGTAGAAGATGGAGAAATCAATGAATCAACCAAGAAATTGGTATTGAGCTATACGAAAAAATCGATTTTTTAAGTTTTTTCTGTGTTGTTGATTATTTGGTTTAAATTTTGGCCACGTTGCTGTGTTGTGGATCCAGGTTGGGTATTTTGAGAGAAAAGTTTGTCAGGCATATGCTCATAGTGAATGCTATGGTACTGGAAAAATATGGGTATGCTTCTGATTTATCTTTAACATAATAGTGTTTTGATTTACCTGTGTGTTCATTTTGTGGTAATAGTGAGTCCTATATTGAGCTACTTTCATCTATCTTTTAGGTTCCAGAGAATGATGTTTGGGAAGATCTACGTAGCAACGGTTTCTTGAATAACTTAGACGAGTCTGCTTACAATGTTGTGAAAGGAAAGGCTGTAGAAGCTGTCACCGAGCAACTAGAGAAAAGGACTAATTCTAATGGGTTAGTATTTTCATCACTGATTAATTAATTCTATATTGGTTACTAACTATTCACTAAAGATTCTTACTTTATCTTTTATGTATTTGAAGGATTAATGAGTTGAAGTGCCCTGAATCCGTAGTCGAAAGTTACAAACCCTTGACTTGCCGCATGCATCAATGGCTCTTGAGGCACATCTTAATCATCTCGTCCTCCTGTGCAATGGTATTGTACTATTAGAAGAAAAAAACAAACTTCGAGTGGTTTAGTTTACTTGATCAACATCTTCAAGCTTGTTTACAGTGTTGAGATGTACAGCTAGTCGGCTGCGCAATATTGCATAGGAAAATTCAACGTAAGCTACGATTTTCAAGTAGAGTGGAAGAGCTATACTACCAGGTACCTCTTTATCCGCACAGCATCTTGATTAGTCAATTATCCTTGTCTTTGTGTAAAAATATATAACGGGGTTTTATTTTGAATTGATTCATTAGGTCTGTGACTTCCTGGAAGAAAATGCAGTTGCATCAAATTCTGCAGACACTAGAGACTGCGATCCTTGGGTTATTGCATCTTGGTTACGTGATTATCTACTTTTGCCTAGAGAAAGAAGAGACCCTCTGTTATGGAGTAAGGTATGCTGTTTCTGGTCCTGCCTATCAATCAGTAACTCTGATGCTTGATCTGATTCTGTTCTTTCTCTAACAATTTGTTACAGGTATCATGTTTTTATAATCAATTCTTAATTTTGTTGCCTGACATGGTTCACATGGTTCTTTATATTCGTGGTTAATTCATAGGTTGAGGAGTTAATACAAGAGGATTCACGTATAGACCGATATCCGAAAATCGTCAAGGGTGAGCAAAAAGTTGTATGGGAATGGCAAGGTATGAACATGGAATAGTTCTTTATCCTCTTTCTGTCACTCGCGTCGATTTCTATTTTTACATCCATTGAAAGCTGTTTCCTCATCAATGATTCAGCTGAAGGTTCACTTAGTTTATCCAAGTTGAAGAAACGGCGAGAGACGGAGAAGAAAGTTAGAAAAGTTATCGACTCAAACACAAGCTTGCAAGAAAACTACAACAGAAGAATCGCTGGTAAGAGGCTGAAAACCATTTTCTATTGAGCCAAATATACATGGTTTTTCTTTTTGGGTCAACAATAGACATTGTCTTAAAGATTGATCTTTATCTGGTTTTTTGTTGCAGAGACAAGTTCTTAGTACATTTACAAAAGAACAATATATAGAACTTGTTGTGATTCTTCACGCAATGTTAGAAGATCCAAGGAATGAAGCATTGTCGATTTTTCATGTTTTTTCTTTTCTGTTTATTATGATGCTTGAATATTGACTTAGATTTGTTGAAAGTTACTTGATGGGCTCTTCCGCTCTTGTTTGGATTTAGAAGAGAAAAAGTGATTAGAATTTGTAATCTTTACAATATATTGGTACGATACAATTCCGGTTTAAGTTGACAGTGACCGGGTTAATGAATAGAGAGAGTAGGTGTGACTTGTGATTGTCGGTATGACAGCGAAGTTAAGAGAGTGCGTGTCAATTGTCTACATATCCTACTAGAGACTTCTTGCCCAAAATTCCACTTTTTCCTCCACAATTAATAATTTTGATTATTCGATCCTTAATGTGTATTACCCTACTAATGCTTCATAACTTATAAATAATAATTATGTGGATACATCATAGCTGCAGATTTGGACTTTTGGGTCATGTCGAGTATTTACACCCTACGTTTGTATATAATATCATTTTTTATTACTATAGTAGACATATTTTTCAAAAGGCAATAAGATTAGTTTAAGAAAACAATTGTTTTTTCTTTGTGGAAGAGATTGAAGTTTTAGGTCGATTTTGGGACAAAATATCGGTGAATAATAAGTGCTAATAAACTTATTAACATGTGTTGTTTCGTTTTTTTTAAAAGAAAAAAAAAATTAGAAACTGCTTTATTAATTAGAGACGTTATTTTGTGAGTCTTTTTTTCTATCAATGTGAAAGCTTGTTGTATTCGTCGACAGCTTTCACTGAAAGAGTAAAAGCAGTGATCTTGAGAGAAACAAACAAAAGAATCTCGCTCTACATCGAACAGGTCAATACTTGCTCTCTTTCTAGATAGTTTTTAGCTCTTGGAAGTATCTGTTCTTGCAAAATTCCCTTCTGGGTTTTTCCACTTTCAGTTTTGATTCAACTGGGTTTCCAAGTGCAATGCCAAAGTTGCAATCTTTTTGTTCTATCATCTCTCTGAAATCTAGGTTTTTAGCTATACTAAAGTTTCGATTTTTTCCTGTTAAAAATCAAAACTTTTCAATCCTTTTCTCCATAATGAAATTTGTGTTGTATCATGTCAATATTTTTTTACTATTTTGAAGATTTTCTGTTAATTACTCTGTTTCGAGAACTTTACCTTAATATCTGTAACTCATATGTTCCTAGTTCCTACTATTTAAGTACTAAGGGTTTGATCTTATAGTTTATGATCCAATGTTTCAGGAAATTTCGAAGTCATGGTTTCGAAGAACAATCCACAAGTGAATAATCCGACAAGAACTTTGTTTACTCTGATCATTGTGATTGGTTTATGTTGTTTCTTTTTTCTTCTTGGAGCATGGCAAAAGAGTGGTTTTGGTAAAGGAGATGGTATAGTAATGGAAGTAACAAAGCAAGCACAATGTACTAATGCTACAGACATTGTAACCGATCTTGATTTTGAACCTCATCATAGAACAGTAAGGATTCCTGAAAGAGCTAACCCGAAACCTGTTGTGTTCAAGCCGTGTGATGTTAAGTACAAGGATTACACACCGTGTCAAGAACAAGACCGAGCAATGAAATTCCCAAGGGAGGATATGATTTATAGAGAGAGACATTGTCCACCGGAAAATGAGAAATTGCAATGTCTAATTCCGGCTCCTAAAGGGTATAAAACTCCTTTCCCTTGGCCTAAAAGCCGTGATTACGTTCACTATGCGAATGTCCCTTTCAAGAGCTTGACTGTTGAAAAAGCTGGACAAAATTGGGTGAAGTTTCAAGGGAATGTGTTTAAGTTCCCTGGAGGAGGAACTATGTTTCCACAAGGCGCTGATGCGTATATCGAAGAGCTAGCTACCGTAATCCCAATCAAAGATGGAACTGTTAGAACCGCATTGGACACTGGATGTGGGGTAAGTTCGTTAGCTCTTAAGGCGATGTTTGATTCATTTTGTAGAGCTTATTGTTTTTCTCTTTATTTCTTAGGTTGCAAGCTGGGGTGCATATATGCTTAAGAAGAATGTATTGACTATGTCGTTTGCACCACGGGATAACCATGAAGCACAAGTACAGTTTGCACTTGAGAGAGGTGTTCCAGCAATCATTGGTGTACTTGGATCAATTCGTCTTCCATACCCACCAAGAGCCTTTGATATGGCTCAATGCTCTCGATGTTTGATACCATGGACCTCGAATGGTAATACATTTGCTCAATCCATACTCTTTCCACACCTAACTATGTAGTGGAAATGGCACAAAACTCACTAGATTGACTGTGCAGAGGGAATGTACTTAATGGAAGTTGATAGAGTCCTGAGACCGGGAGGTTACTGGGTCTTATCCGGGCCTCCGATCAACTGGAAGACATACTACAAGACGTGGAAACGGTCTAAGAAAGAACTCAATGCAGAGCAAAAGAAAATAGAGGAGATTGCAGAGTCTTTATGTTGGGAGAAGAAGTATGAGAAGGGAGACATTGCAATTTGGAGAAAGAAAACAAATGACAGATCATGTGATAGGCCATCATCTGTTAAAACCTGCAAAGGAAAAGACACCGATGATGTCTGGTACAAGGAGATGGAAGTATGTGTGACTCCATTCCCTAAAGTATCAAACGAAGAAGAAGTAGCGGGAGGAGAGCTAAAGAAGTTCCCGGAAAGGCTATTTTCAATTCCTCCGTGTATAACAAAAGGTCTGATCGAGAGTGTGACCGCTGAATCATACCAGGAAGATAACAAACTGTGGAAGAAGCGAATGAGTACCTACAAAAGAATCAACAGACTGATCGGTGGCACGAGATACCGTAATGTGATGGATATGAATGCTGGACTTGGTGGATTCGCAGCTGCGCTTGAATCGCCTAAATCTTGGGTTATGAACGTTGTTCCAACCATTGCAAAGAACACTTTAAGTGTTGTATATGAAAGGGGTCTTATTGGCATCTACCATGACTGGTAAATTCACAAACTCTTTCTTCTGTAGAACAACATTGAATACCAAAACTTATGTCTTTTCTCTTGAAATCTGCAGGTGTGAAGGCTTTTCGACTTATCCGAGAACATATGATCTCATTCACGCAAACAATGTCTTCAGTTTGTATCAGAAAAGGTTAGCTCAATTCTGTTACCATTAAAGATCCAAAAGATTACACATATTTATCTTCTTAACATCGTTAAAAATGAACCTTTTGTTAATTTGCACAAACCTTGGATCAAGCAAGATAACCGTAACATTTACCTTTAAACTTCACATACTTTTACTTAGTTTTTCTCCAAAAGCTACGAAATTTATGTGAATCTTAAACTTAACTATTGAAATTTCATAATGCAGTTGCAAAACTGAAGACATTCTTCTTGAAATGGATCGGATTTTGCGACCAGAAGGAACAGTTATATTCAGAGACGAGGTTTATGTTTTAAACGATGTAAGAAAATTCGCAAAGGGAATGAGATGGGACACTAAATTGATGGATCACGAAGACGGTCCACTTGTGCCGGAGAAAATTCTCGTCGCCGTTAAACAATATTGGGTCGCCGGCGACGGTGGAGGCGGAGGGAACAGTACATCGCCGTCTAGTAGCTAAGGTAATGAGCTTTCGCATTTTTCCCGTATTTTTAAATGTTTACTGAATTTTACCACAAAGTTTTGAATAGGATACCTAACCCCCAACCCCCCCCCCCCCCCCCCCTTGATCTTAAAATTTCACTTTTCTTTTAACCCGTAACTATTGTAAAGTACAAATTACACCCTAGAATTATAAGTTTATACAGTTTGGACCATGTATTTACAATTTTAATTCGTGATTGATCAGGTCGACGATTTTGGAGCTTTTAGATCTATTTATCTGATATTGAATCGGCATATACAGAAAAAGTGTAGATGAAAATAAAGAACTAAGAAAGTGGGAGAAATCAGAATTTCCATAAAAATAAGGGGGTCAAGTTGAAATATGTATGTGATACAAACAAAAAATGTACAATTTATTTTCTTTTGGTATGAAAATATATAATATTAGCATGTATTTGCAATGCATCAAGTAAAATAGTCAGAGGTTCTAGGATGCTAATGTGTAACTGTGTTTTTCTGAATATAAAATCCAAAATAAAATAGTTTGCGTTATGTTCGTTTTTTTGTTTTGTAGAAATTCCCATATGATTAGTGTATGATTCGGTCCAAGATTCTTTTGTTTATGTTCCACGTTAGTATGATAAACTATTCAAGATTCAGACAAGTACTATCATTTAAGGATCTGTGAGTTATATTATTAAAATCTCCCAATTTTATTTCAAATTTAGAATTTTTTTTTTTGTTTTTTTTTTTGTCGGTGAAGGGATTGATACCGAAGACTTTTTGTGTGAAAAGAATCATGTAATAACGGTACTTATTCATTTTGGAATTATTATCAAATTGTATTATACTAAAATAAAATACCGATTAATTTGGCAGTACTCTTCTAAATTCTAATTAATTATAAAATGAAAATAAAATTGTTGCAAAGAGAAATAGTTACTTTCCATCTTCGGTAAAATTCGGGACCCAAGAAGGTAGAGGCACGTGCGTGCCCCATGATAGACTTGTCATGTGATGTGACATTTTTCTTTGTCCGATAACTATTTTTAAACAAACTGTCATAACAAAAATGTAAGTAAGCAAAAACGCAATATTTCTAATATAAAATTTAACAAGAATGAGTGACACAAACCGAATCGTCTTGACATTTTTTTATCTCATAGATCAATAATGCTCAATCGAATGACAATAATTTTCTACATAGTTAGGCCAAAAATAGAGAAGAAAGCTTCCAGCAATTATTTTCACTATTATTGTTATCGTGTTGTTGACTTTGATAAGTGGATTAAAATAGCAACGGTAAAAAATTGTACAGTCAGAACCAGTGTCTTTGGGAAAAAAATAAAATAGTAAACCAATGGTAAATAAAATTGATATAGATTTATACCACTATCATTTTAACACGGTGATGAACTAGTGAAATTATATATATTTTAAAATGTTTATTAAATATAAATAACCAACCTTTTTTTAAAAAATTACATGTTTTTATTTTACCAATCTTTTATCGAATGATCAAATTTTATTATATTGTGCTATCATCTCGTAAGATATTACTTTGAAAAATCGGTAAACATTATTACGATATTACTATATCTAATCACTATTTTTGTTGATTTAAATATATTTTATTATTTGCTGTTTTCTGTTTTTTGGAGGTAAAGAAAAACAAAATGTTTATATCTCAAATTAACTTATATAAAGATTAGAGGAAGTTGACCATAAAAAATTAAAGGAAAAAATCTAAACTTAACATGAATAAAAAAACTTACTTTTGGATACTTCATAATTCATATGCATATTTCTCTCTAATATATCGTAAAAGCACATTTCACATCAAAAAAAAAAACTGAAACCAAAATTAATTTTTTTGTGTATAGTCCCGAGGAAAAAAAGGTAAGCATATAAGCAAAATCTTATAGAGCAGAAAAATTAAAGATCTTTGCTTCACATGACACTATTTTTTTTGTTACCTCTATATTTTCAACAGTGCAGCTTTTTGAAGCTATATTTTTAGATCTTTCTCTCTCTCTAGCTACTTCCTTTTGTCTTTAAGTTTTCAAATTTTATTAAATTTTATATTCTACTGCCTCCTCAGCTCCTTACAAAGCACAAATCCAAACCTCAAATCAAATCCCACCATTGTTTTATTACCTCAAACCCAGAACACAAGACACAAAAATAATCTCTCCTAATCATTCATCTTTCAATCTCTGTTTCTTATCCAAATTTCTGATCTTTGTGGAAAACAAATTGTTCAATCTTTTGATGTGAGACAAATGGGTTGTTTACATTCCAAAACTGCTAATCTACCTTCGTCTGATGATCCATCAGCTCCAAACAAACCAGAATCAGGTAATAATAATCTCTTAGATTCCAAGTACTCGCATTTTGTTTGCTCACTGAGTAAATCTGCAGATTTTCGTCGGTTCTTGTTATGGGTTTGCTTTAATTTGTGGGGTTAGGGTTTCTTTATGGCTTAAAGCAGAAAAAAAGTTGTAAAGTCTCATCCTTTTTGGAATTAAACTCTTGTTTAGATTGATTTGCCTTTTTGGGCTATGTGTTTGTTGTTGTGTGGTTACAGTTAATGGGGACCAAGTGGATCAGGAAATCCAAAATTTCAAAGAATTTGATCTAAATGAGTTGAGAAAAGCAACCAATGGGTTTAGCCCTAGCTGCATTGTCTCTGAAGGTGGAGAGAAAGCTCCTAATGTGGTTTACAGAGGGAAGCTCGAAGGGAATCATCTTGTTGCCATCAAGCGGTTCTCTAGGCAATCTTGGCCTGATGCTCAACAGTTTGTGGTAAGAAATCTGAGAAATGTCAATGCACGAGTTGTTGTTTAGTACTTTGTTTATTGATTCATTGACTCGGATTTTAGACCCTAGTTGAATCCCTTTCCCATTCTGATCACTTAGGCAAAGTTATGACTAGATAAATGAATGGTGTGTTAGGTGTAGTTATTGGTTGCAGGAAAGGAAAAAGACATCGGCTTTTGATCAAAGAAGAAGCTTCCTTGAGTTTGATTTGCTTAAATTCAGAAAGTAGACAATTTCGGGTGTAAAGCTGCTTTTAAATCCTAGGATCCGACTAATGTCTTGACTGTTTATTTTGACTGTTGATATTTATAGCCAAAATAGAAACCTGAGATAACAAAAATGGGAGCTTTGTCCTGGTGTTGACCTTGATTGACTTTTGAAATCAGGTGGAAGCAACAGGTGTTGGGAAGCTTAGAAACAAGAGAATAGTCAGTCTGATTGGTTGCTGCGCTGAGGGAGATGAGAGATTGTTGGTAGCAGAGTATATGCCAAATGATACTCTCTCAAAGCATCTATTTCACTGTAATTTTCTAATCCTTCTCTCGTTATAAGCTTGGTTTATAATCATGTTTAGATGTTTTACTCTCTTCTTTTTGTGTATGTTTTCAGGGGAAAAGCAGCCACTTCCATGGGATATGCGTGTTCGAATCGCAGACTATATTGCACAAGCACTTGATTACTGCAACATTGAGAACCGAAAAATCTATCATGACCTAAATGCATACAGAATCCTCTTCGACGAGGAAGGTGATCCTCGATTATCTACTTTTGGTCTAATGAAGAACAGTAGAGATGGAAAAAGCTACAGTACCAACTTAGCTTATACTCCACCTGAGTTTTTACGAACAGGTAATATTCTTGATTTTGAGAATCGTACTCGAAGACAAACCAATTCATTATTGAAGATTAAAGTTTTCTGTTCTTTTTTTTGGCAGGTAGAGTCATTCCTGAAAGTGTGATATTCAGTTATGGAACTATACTGTTAGATCTTTTAAGCGGCAAACACATTCCACCTAGCCATGTATGTGCTTCTAGTTACCTTCACTTTATGTCAGTTTTTTATCAAATGGCCAAGGATTGTTTTAGTGTCTTCTTATCTGAACTGGTGGTGATGTTTCATATCAGGCTCTTGATATCATAAGAGGGAAAAATGCGTTGCTTCTTATGGATTCATCTCTTGAAGGGCAATATGCGAATGAAGATGCGACTAAATTAGTTGAGCTTGCTTCAAAATGCCTTCAGTCAGAGGCAAAGGATCGACCAGATACCAAATTTCTTCTCTCTGCAGTGGCACCACTACAAAAGCAAGAAGAGGTTTAAAATAATCCCTACCTGAAATCGACAATATGGACTTCATATCCAAATTATTTATCCTGGTTTTGGTTTTGTTGCTTAGGTTGCTTCTCATACCTTAATGGGCCTACCAAAGAACACAGTAATATTACCAACTATGCTTTCTCCTCTTGGAAAGGCCTGTGCAAAGATGGACCTTGCGACATTTCACGACATTTTGCTTAAAACCGGTTACAGAGACGAGGAAGGTGCAGAAAATGAGCTTTCATTTCAAGAATGGACACAACAAGTGCAGGAGATGCTCAATACAAAAAAGTTTGGGGACATTGCTTTCCGAGACAAGGATTTCAAGAACTCAATTGAATACTACTCAAAGGTGAGGAAAAAGGCAACAAATCCATAATTCTTGGTGTTTAACAAGAATTTCTAACTCCTTTATCAATGGTTTCTAGTTGGTGGGGATGATGCTGGTTCCTTCTGCAACAGTTTTCGCTAGACGGGCTTTCTCCTACTTAATGACAGACCAACAGGAGCTTGCACTGAGAGATGCAATGCAGGCTCAGGTGTGCATACCAGAATGGCCAACAGCGTTTTACTTGCAGGCTTTAGCGCTCTCGAAGCTCGGAATGGAAACGGATGCTCAAGATATGCTCAATGATGGCGCAGCATATGATGCAAAGCGACAGAATAGCTGGCGCTGCTAAGCTATAAAAGGAAGTCCCAAATATTTATGGGTCTTTTCAGACAGTAACTGAAAGGTGTGTATGCGTGTAAGAGCAATCTGAGAAAGAGATTGAATGTGTTGGTTACTTTTGCGAAATGAGAGCTTTTTTTGCATGAATTTTTATGAAAAGTTGAATCTTTTGGGGAAAGAGAATAAGACTGCAAAATTGCAAATAACTAATTTGATTCCTTCTTCCTTGTGGTAATACAAAAGGATTGAAACTTTATCAAAAGATTCAATATACTATTACAATTATAAACAACTTTACTTGGAAAAATAATGTTGCTTTTTAGTTTAGGATAACAGATGATGATGTTTCATGCTTGAGAAGCAACTAAAGGTGGAAACTTTGATTCCAACCATGACACCAAGTCCTCCTTTGTAGCCACAAAAATACCCGCCCGATCGCTCTGTCTGAAAGGTGCAGAGAGCTGTTGCAAATGCAAGGCGAAAGAGTTTGCTAATCCCTGTGAGAATCTATGAGTTCCTGTCCCAGTTTGCGCCAAGAACAGATCTGGAAGATCCTCTTGGCGTCTAATGATGCTGGCAAGTGTTCTCATCCACTCTTCGAGAGCGGTCTCAGCCGCACCAACTGATAATGACCTCACATCTAGGCTCCATTCTTTCATGGTCTTGTTGTGTAATCCTGGGTATAGGCCGAAAAGCGTTCCTAAATAGAGAAGCTCATGAGCTCTCTCGTGCCGCTTCTTGCCTCTGCATATATCTATCAAGCAGTTGCAGAAGGGCCTTCTTGCCTCAACTTGGGTTGCATTGATCACTAACTTGAACTCTTCTTTTACGGTCTCAAATTCGGTTTTCTCGTCTACAATCAGATTCACAAATGTAACCAGCTTCTGATTCGCTTGCTCCAAACAAGCCATAACCTTTTCAACATCTTCACTACTCTCACACAGGGCCATAACCGAAAGAAGACACCCACAAAGCCTATCATCGGGCTTAACTCCCCTTTGAATCGAGAGATCAAACACATTAACCAAATCATCAATCCTTTTTGCTTTCCCTAAGCATTGAACTAAACAAGTGCAACCCATCACATTAACCGGAACCCCAGCTTCTAACATCTCTTCAAATAATTTCATCGCCTTTTCGGCTTTTCCACTACTCCCATATATATTCAGCATTGCTGTGTAACTAAAATTATCAGGTTTACATTTCCCAGACTCCTTCATATCATTAAACAGCCTCTCCGCTTCTTCCTCCAATCCAATATCAGCACACATATTCAACAACGTGTTGTACAAAATGAAATCCATCGGCCAGTTCTTCGCCTTCATTTCCTCCCACAACTGAAGCGCATCTTTCGCCCACCTCGCTTTCCCGTAAATCTTCACAAGAGCTGTCAAAGTTTTCTCATTCGGAGTTAAACCCGCCTCAAGCATCTCATTAAACAAACTCCTTGCCAAACCCGGTTTACCTGCTCTTCCCATAGCTTCCAACAAAGTATTATACACAACCACATTAGGCTTAACATCCATAGATTTCATCTCTTGCAAAACATACCTAATCCCATCATAATCCCCTGCTTCACCAAACATTTTCCCCAACACAGAGAACGCTATAGCATCAGGTTTCCAACCCGTAGCCACCGCTCTTTCATACAAACTAAGAACCTCTTCAACTTTTCCTGACTTGGAATACACATCAAGAATTGCCGAGTAAGTGACCTCATCAGGCATCAACCCTGTTTTATAGATTCTCTCAAACCATTCAATAGCTTTGTTGTAAAGATTGCACCTTTTCGCACAAGTGATGATAGTGGAATAAGTGATGTTATCAAGCTCAACACCATCCTTCACCATTTCAAGTGCCAGCTCCTCAATGAGCTGAAACTGCCTCCCAAATCTCAGAGATTTCATTGTAACATTGTAAAATATTGTTTCCATAGGAAACATATTCTTGGATTTAACCCACTTAAAGAACATGTGAGTCTTTTGCCATTCTCTCAAGCTGTTTAGCACAAGCAATGCGTTATCTCTATTTGGTGGATGAGGAATCTCATCGAGAAGAGATAAAAATTCAGACTTTTCAGTGATATCAGAACTGTTGAGCTTCTGAGCAAAAGCCCTAAGATCCTTGATTTGAGGATTGTAAGAGTAAGCAGAACGCTTTTGTCTCTGAAGTGAAAGAACTGACCTTTTGGGTCTTGTTGGATTGACCCATACAGACTTCGGTTTAGACAAGATATGGGTTTGCTCTTGTCTGAGTGTTGTTGCAGAGAGAGGCTTAAGTTGCTCAGAGAGAGATGGGGTTTTTGTGGTGGTGGTTGTGATTGGTTCTTCTTCTAGGGTTTTAGGTTGATTCAGGGAACTGCAAGAAATGTTGAGCTTTCTGGTACGAGATTGTCTTACAAGAGAAGGCTTTAAGAATAGACTGTGTTTTTTTGTGTCTGAATTTTGAGGATTGAAGCAGACATCAATGGCTGTGGTAAGAACAGTCGCCATTAGAAGCGCAGAGTGAGAGGTTTTTGCGTGAAGATGGCTTTGTGTCTCTGAAACATCATGAGAGAGGTTTAGCAGAACATCTTATCTTGATTTTGAAATGACGCTCAATAGTAACTTTTTGAAATGGGCTTCTTATGGGCCTATAAATATTGGCCCATAAATATTTGCGATGGTACATTGCATGTTGTGTAATTATAAGTGAACAAAAATGTTTAATTTACGATTGAACAAAATATTAATTTATGAGATGCCAAAAAATTATTAATTTGTGTGACCCAAATATTTTCATACTATATTTTTACAATAATTTTCATTTCAGAAATATTTTTAATATAGGAAAATATCTAATTTAATTCATTTAAAATTAATATATAAAAATTTAAAAAAAGTGTAAGAGTCAGCTGATTTTTAGGGGCATGATTATACTAGAATAGTCAATTTTAATATGCATGAAAAGTATTCGAAAAAACATTAGTGTCAATATAAAAATATCATTTTTAACTAATTTTTGTTATAAAATAACTTTCAATGTAAATTTTGATATGAAAATATCTAATTTATCCCTATTTAAAACTTATTATAAAAAAATCAATAGTAGCTGATTATGTTGGAGTATAGTAAACCATTTATTTTGTTTTACTTTGAGTGAAAAGTGACACTTACACATAAATTGAAAGAATAATTGTTTAGAAAAAATAAATTTGACTACATTTCAAAGAAACATAGAAGATGAATTATACCATTCTACCAAATTATACTATTTGTTATAAATTATATTACAATAATATGTATATATATATGAGGATTTGTAATGTTTATAAAGAGGGATACGATTGTTTATAAAGAGGGACACGATTGTGATAGTTTTTTCTCAACATCTTTTGACAACCGAAACACACATATTTATAGAGAAATCAAGTCGGTTAAGAAAATAATAAAATATCATTGATGGATAATTACCACGTTTTCTTTTAACACTCCCTCTTAATTATCCATCATTGATGATTTATTACGTAATGCCTCGTTAAAAACCTTATTATGGAAAAACTCAGTGGGATAAAAACCATGACAAAGAAAAAAGAGTACAGTGACGTAAACTCCCCTTCGAAAAGACTTCATAAGTCTTGCAGATGACGCATTCCAATACTGTGAATATGTTTTCTGAATGTGGAGGTCAGAAGCGCATTTGTGAATAGATCAGCTGCATTGTCATTTGAGCGGATGTATTGAATATCGACTTCTTTGTTCTTCTCGAGCTCTTGAGTATAAGAGAAAAATCTTGGGGGAGTATGCTTCATTCTGTCGCTCTTGATATAACCTTCTTTGATTTGAGCAACACATGCAGTATTATCTTCGTATAATTTTGTTGGTTTTCTGCTGATGGCTAATCCGCTTGCTTCTTGAATATGATTAGTCATGGATCGAAGTCATATACATTCCCTACATGCTTCATGAAGAGCAATGATTTCTGCATGATTTGATGAAGTAGCGACTAAAGTCTGCTTTTGGGAACGCCACAAGGTTGTAGTTCCGCCAATTGTGAAAACGTATCCAGTTTGAGACCTAGACTTATGAGGATCCGATAGATATCCTGCATCTGCAAAACCAACTAGACCAAACTCGGAGTTTCTAGGATAATATAATCCTAAATCAATCGTACTTTGAAGATAACGGAAAATGTGTTTTATCCTATTCCAATGTCTTCGGGTAGGGGATGAATTGTACCTTGTAAGTAAGTTAGTAGCAAAAACAATATCTGGTCTAGTACAATTTGCAAGATACATAAGTCCACCAATAGCACTCATATAAGGTACTTCGGGACCAAGTATTTTTTCATTTTCTTCACAAAGTCTATCAGGATCATTTTCAACATTTAGAGATCTATTGACCATCGGAGTAGTTAAAAGATTTGTTTTATCCATATTAAAGCGTTGTAAAATCTTTTTCGTATAATTAGATTGATGCACAAATATTCCATGATAGAAATGTTCTATTTGGAGCCCAAGACAAAACTTAGTCTTTCCAAGATCTTTCATTTCGAACTCTTTTTTCATATGAGTTCGTACATCATCAATCTCCTTTGGAGTTCCGATTATATTTAGGTCATCAACATAAACAGCAATGATCACAAATCCTGATGGAAAATTCTTAATAAATACGCAAGGGCATATCGCATTGTTGGTATATCCTTTCTTCAACAAATATTCACTCAAGCGATTATAGCACATGCGTCCGGATTGTTTTAATCCATAAAGTGATCGTTGTAATTTGACCGCACATATTTTTTTAGATTTTGATCTTAATGCTTCAGGTATTTTTAATCCTTCTGGGATTTTCATGTATATATCATTCTTGAGTGATCCATATAGATATGCTGTCACAACATTCATTAGATACATTTCCAGATTTTTAGAAGCTGTTAAGCTCATTAGAAATCTTAATGTAATTGTATCCATAACCGGTGAATATGTTTTTTTATAATCAATTCCCGGTCTCTGAGAAAATCTTTGGGCAACAAGTCGGGCTTTGTATCTTGTTACCTCATTTTTCTAATTTTTTTTCCGAACAAATACCCATTTGTACCCAACGAGTTTTACATGTTATGGTATTGTGACAATAGGTACAAAGACTTTTCTTTATTGAGAGAATTCAATTTAACTTCCATGACCATTTTCCACTTCTCCCAATCGGATCTTTTCTAGCATTCAAGTATGGACCTTGGATCTTGATCATCATTTTCACAATCAATTTTTTTGGATACAGAGAATGAGAAAATTTCATCATCATCATCTATTTTATTTCTAACCCATAACATTCTATTTTGGGTATAATTAATAGAAATCTCATGTTTTTCTGTGTCTTCAGGACTCTTTTTGTCTTCATGACTTTTTCCGTCTTCAGGAGTTTTCTCTGTACCCGGTTCTTCAGGAACCTTCTCATTTACTTCTCCTATTTTTTTTTTCTTTCGGAGATTTTTATCTTTTGATCCCATCGGTCTTCCCCTTTTCAACTGAACTTTGGGTTCATTTGCTATTTTTCCATCACTTGTTCTTCCGAACCATTGATTCTTGATGAAACATTAGCAGCATGTATATATGATTTTGTCACCTTTTTAGTATCAGTGAACGCATCTGCTAACTGATTTGCCATATTTTGTAAATGTACAAGTCTTTGAACTTCTAGTTCACGTTGTTTTCTAAGGGGGCCAAGGTGTAACAAAGACGGTGTGCACCATGTAATATATTTTGGAACTTCTTTAATTCCTCTCCCTAACGCTGGAAATTCATCCTCATTAAAATGGCAATCCGCAAACGTGTCGTAAACATATCACCAGTTTGCGGTTCAAGATACCGAATTATACTTGGTGATGTATACCCGACATATATTCTCAATCTCCTTTGTGGTCCCATTTTTGTTCTTTGTGGTGGGGCTATAGGGACATAAACCGCACACCAAAAACACGGAGATGAGATATATCTGGCTTCTGACAGAGCCTAATTGTAATGGTGAGTATTTATGATATGCACTTGGCCGTATTTGAATTAGTACAGCAATATGCAAGATTGCATGACCCCATACCAAAATTGGAAGCTTTGTTCTCAATATTAACGGTCTACCAATAAGTTGTAGCCGTTTAATCAAAGACTCAGCTATGCCATTTTGTGTATGAACATGCGGGACCGGATGTTCAACATCAATTCCTAATGACATACAATAGTCATTGAAAGCTTGTGAAGTAAACTCACCAGCATTATCAAGCCTTACTTTTTTATTGTATAATTAGGGAATTGTGCTCTCAACCTGATTATTTGGGCAATGAATTTTGTTTTTGTAATCCTGGAACCGGAGATTCAACCACTCATGTTTAGTTTTCGGTAAGATCACATATTTTTGATGATCAAACCTATCTTTGAGTGATTGCCAAAGATCTGCAGGATCTTCTTTTGTGATGTATTCATCTTTTAAACCATCATGGATATGGTGGAATAAAAATATCATAGCGTTTGCCTTATCCTCTTTCGGAGGTGTTTTTGATTTATCGATGGTATCAAGGAGCCATTTTCCTTTTAAATGCATCCTTGCTACGACTGCCCATCTCATATAATTATTTCCAGAAATATCAAGGGCAGCGATCTCGAGTTTTGTTAAATTTGACATGATAACTGCATAACAAAACAATTTATTAAGCATTAATTTTAAATTTCCAATTTGAAAAACATGATAATATTTATTTAAAATTTAACCATTTATGATGTAACCGATTACAAAGATAATTATTAGAAATTTATAAGCAGAGCGATTACAAGAAACACAATTACATAGAAAAGTAAAATAATAGTTACTAAAATTCTCTGGGAGAAAACTCTCCAAAGAGTAAACCATAAATAACAACAAATATAAAACCCATTACAAAAACTAAAAATAGATGAACCATTTTTTTTCTTAGAAAAAATATTTAAAGAGAGAAAATATGGTTTTTGATGAGTGAATGAATGAATGAATGAGTGAAATATGATTGTATTAATAGATTGAAAAATTACTGTTCATTAGCCGTTGGAAAAAAGAATAAATTTTTAAAAACATTCTTCATGACCGTTGGAGAATATTTAAACATAAAAATCAATCATAAATTATAATCAATTTAAATATCTAATTTAGAAAGCATGATAAAAAATTTATAAACATACCACATAATTACGAAATTAAAAGAGCAATAATTTTTTTTAAAATGAATGATTTGTCTTCTGGACAAAATTGATTATACAGTTCTTCTGAAACTTTTTCATATGCCTTCTGGACATGTAATTATATGTAAAGCAATGATTCGAGGAGGCAGAGCCTACCATATGATCATGATCCGTGAGGAGGCAAAGTCTTCCATAGGACCAAGGAGGAGGTATAACCTTTCATTCCTTTAAATATAATAAATAAATAATTTTAAATGAATTGAAACATAATTTAAAATATTACCTTAAATATACCTTAGGTATTTAATGGGTAGATACTCGCTTGATCTTGGGAACTGGAGCTTATTCGTGCTGATAACGTGTTATAAATTATATTACAATAATATGTATATATATATATATACATATATATATATATATGAGGATTTGTAATGATTATAAAGAGGGACACGATTGTGAAAGGTGAGTGGAGTCTTTTTCTTTCTTATTATTATAGTTTTTTTCCACATCATTTTACAACCGAAACACACATATTTATAAAGAAACCAAATCGGTTAAGAAAACAATAAAATATAATAAAATATCATTGATGGATAATTACCACGTTCTCCTTAACACTATTCTTTTCTTTTATTTTTGGTAAGTTTTTCACATGATTTTCTTTTTTTTTACTAACGAAAAACTTTTTATCACAATTGAAGTTTTTTTTTCTCGAAAGTTTATCACAGTTCAAATAATTCATCAAAATGATGATCAACTACAATACTAATACAATACTACATCAAAATATCATCTACATCCCATTGTATCTTTTTATTTTTTAACAAATACTAATAAAATCACAGTTCTAGTAATCCCTCAAATCATTTGCACTTATCATTGACCTATATGTATATACAGGAGAACCGCATCTTAATGTTTGACGTAGGTATGGAGTCGTATTATAATACTTTATGACCTACAACTCTCAAGCAAAGGAAGCTCAACATGCATCTACCATGGTGGTTTGCTGGATACATATACATATTGTATCAGAAATTATAATCGCCTTGTGAAGAAAACAATAAGCATATGTCATATATGTGTCTTGATATTCTCGATTAAAAATCTTGTTTACTATTGTAAATGCAAATATTGCACCACCTAAATTTGTTGGATTTGTCGACATCTATAAAGTTGGATGAATTCGTAGAAATTTTTTTAATTTGTGAGGAATTTGTGTAGATCTCAAATTTTGGAGTAATTCGCGGATTGGAAATGAAAGAAGTAATGTGATTTTAAATTTTGATCCTACATAATCTCTACATAATTCATAGTTTTCAACTTTGAAAGCTGAATTTGAAACCTTTTTGGTGAGTAATGTTTTTAGTTTGAAAGAGTCAGCAACCAGAGCAAATGGCAAGATGTTAAAAACAAAATCTATGCTTAGCTCTCAAATGGGTAATGCTTAAAACAATGGTTAAGAGGGACATTCATGGCATTGAAGCTGATCTCGTCAAAACAAAATTCGATCTCATAAAACTCTGGTTAGTTGCATTTGTTTCGGCAACATCACCAAGACTCGGAGTACTCTGCTTCTTAACAAAGTAGAATATAACTTCCTTCTTCTCACTACAAGAAAACATGCTGAAATCCTACCAATTTTCTTACGATTTCTACCCATACGTACGATTTTTTTTTACGAAAAAATGTTGTCTTAAAGAAATTTGAGGTGAGCTTCCAACGGATAGAAAATCCTCTCTTTCTTTCTTTTTTTTTTTTGGTCAAAAATTGTCCTCCTTCCCCTCTTCTTCTCTTTCTCCTTCGTTCTAAGCATCTCTTCTTTCTTCTTTTCTAATTTCTTCATCTCCGCACAGACTCTCTTTTCTCTTAGCCACTTCCTTCTCCTTCTTCCTTCTTTCTCTAGACCTTCTTCTTCTCCTCCTTTTTTTGTAGGTATTTTACTATTTTTCGTTAACAATCTTCGCATCTCCTTTTGTTTTCGTCAAACAATCTTCTCATTTCCTCTTGGTAACACTTTGAAGGCTTTGATCATTCGATCTATTGTGTTGGTTTGATGATTTTACTTTCAGTGGTTCATGTAATCGATTTTAAATTTTTGTTTATTTTTCTTTTCTTATTTTTTTCTCAATTTTAATGAGGATGATGATTGATTGCATGTAGTTTTCATGATGGTAGGTGAAAAAATGGACGGTGGGATGAAACCGTCACAGCTCGCCGCCGCAACTAGCCTTCATAGTTCGCCGCCACAGCCCGCCGTCGCAGCTCGTTGTCGCAGCCGCAGCCACATCTCACCTTCGCAGCCGTACATTATCCTTTCTCGAAAATCCTAATGTAAAATAGATTTGGGCTTGTCACTATAATGAATTTGTTTTCAGATTCATTTAGGTAGTTTTAGGCCGGATATCTTTATTAGACTCATTATTTTATTGGTTTGTAATTGTATATATGTTAAGTTGAGCCCACATCTTAACTTTTGGTCTAATTCGGTTTATTTAAGAATTGATTTTAAACCTTATAACCGAACTGAATAAACTGAGAACTGAACCGGACTGATTATTCTGTTCAATTCGGCATGATTTTTAGATAATCGAAAAACTGAAAAACAAAAAAAAAAACGAATGCCCAAGACTAAATTAATTGGTAAAAAAAATATCCTACCAAAATAAGGATCATAGGAAAATGTAAAGGATATTTGGTAGAAAACTTGTTGGAGTGATTTCGTAAGAAAATTATAGGAGATATTTGGTAGAAAAATTGTAGGAACTTATTTCCTATGAATATTTTGGTAAAAGAATGGTCAAAAAATTTCTTCCACTTTCTTACGAATTTTTCTACAACAATATTTCGTAGAAAATTTCTTACAAAATTCTTGCCAATATCGATTTTCTACAGAGCATTTTCTACAAATTATTTTCAAACAAAAATGGTAAAAAATACATGTTTCATACGATTTTTCTACGTTTATGGCCGTAATAAAACGTGTTTCCTACAATATATCGTGATTGCTGAGTTTGTTTAAGCAGCAATAACTTCGATTAACCATTTAGATGATCTTGATAACTATCTTTTATTGTCTAAATGACTAACAAAATCTTGTGACTCTTTTGCATTTTATGATTACTAGTATTGTCTCTCTCATTGGAACAGTTTGTTATTAGAAAAAAAACAAGTACAGTGTTATTGGTACCATAAATGTCTTAAAGAAGGGGGTTAGATTTGGCTTCCATTGTCTTTCTAGTTTCTATGATGTGGGATAAATACATTTATTTTACAGCAAAATGTGCTAAAAACAGCAATAGTAAAGTAGTTGATTGTTGACAAAAAAAGAATAAAGTAGTTTGACTGTTTTTTCTTTTTGAAGAAAAATAGTTTGATTGTTGACAAAATAAAAATTGCAATAGTAACCTATACATAGGATTTCGAATAAATAAAGTCAGGTAAAATAACATTTAACAGCACATTAATTAGGAAAATGACATATAATTCACCATTTATCCCGTCTTCGGTATGTGACTTAATTTTCGTTTAATTCGATCTGTTTTTCCTCTTCTTCAGTTAAACTTTGTTTGATTAAGTATATTATTGAAAATTAAATCATGTTCGCATTTTATATATAAAACAATACATTTTCTGCATGTGTTGCGACTTACGAGTTGTATAGTTTTGAAAAGGACATGAATGATTCGATCGAGTAGTAGAATGTTATAATAGTAAATAGACTAACAAATTAAACAGATATCAGTATAGCATTTTTGTAGATTTTGGATGATTCCAATTAGTTCTGCTAATAGACATGTGTATAATAAGTGCATAATATATTTTAATCTATGTTTTTAAAATTATAGTCTTTCCGTTTCATAAAATGACACATTTCATACAAATTAATTAATATTATAAATATGGCTATTAGTTAAATGGTTATGACTTAAATTTTAAACTCATTAGCTTTGAATAAATGGTAGATTAAAAATCACATTGTAACTATTAAACCATAATATTATATTAGAGAAAAAACTCTCGAACAACCCTCTTTGTAAAATAGCTGAATAAAAATTTCTCAAACGATAATAGAGAAGTTATTCCAAACATAATTCAGATTTTGGCTAAATTATATTTGGTTGACCCAAAAATTTAGCTCATGTATACAAATTTTGTTCTAGCTTTTAGTGTTTGCTCTGTTCACATTTCATGATAATGGTACTCAATTATTTACACAAAATTGACATTGTGAACAACTACAAGACAAATCCTGCCAATGTACTAGTCAGATCAAAGAAACTCGTAATGTTTGGTCAAACCACTAAATATTTTCACACATCACACATGATACAATTTTTATGTCATTGTAAATTCACATTGAGATTGCAGCTACAAAGAAATAGTTAAACTTTCTGTTAAAAATATCATGCTAAAAACACGACTAAATGAAATTGACATCCACTCATATGGAAAGCAATTAAGTAAGTATATCACGTTAATTCAAATCTATATAAGTTTAATTTATAAGAAAAAAATTATTTTATTTTTGATAGTTTTGGCATCCTTATATGATACATCGAAATAATTTTCCGGTACTTAAAACGTTGATATAGTTGGTTATAAAACTTGAAGAGGGCAAAACAAAAGATGAAAGAAAACTAAAGAAGCAAATTAGTAAAGTAAAGAAAGAAAAGAAGAGAGCCGAAAGCAAAAAAGAAGAAAAAGGTGAAGGAGACAAAGTGTGATAAAGTGATAAGATGAGTCATGGCTTCTCTTTGACACCAATTTCACTCTCTCCCTTAATCAAGCTTCCAGTTTATGTATTTAACTAACTTCAAATTCTAACATAGTTTTAACGTTCAAAATTATTATATTTCATAAACTATAACTATGACTAGAATTCTAGGACTACTTGTTGGATTAGTGTCTTTGATCATATGTTTGATATATAAGGATTTGGATCTCAAATCTCCAACCTTCAGAAAATGATATTAAAATAATTTATAAAAAAATTACACGATTTATAGTAGTTCACACTCAATCTAAAATTTATGTCTATTTTTTGTCACGGTTAATTTTATTATAATCAGAGAAATTTGAGAATCTGTCATTTTGTTTTCTCGCTTACATATAAATGTAAAACAACGACATAAATTTAAATAAGGAACACAAACCAATCAAGCCGATCATACGAACATCGGATCACATACCGGGTCCGAGAGATTAGGTTCCACAACTTAACTTGATATTTATTTTCGACCATCATAATATAACTGCATTTATTCATTTGTTAATTATATAACAATGATTAACAACTTTCCATCATCGTTAAACCCAAACTATCTAGGTATACTATAATTGTAGTTACAAAAAAAGCAGCTTGACGAAGAGAACTTTAAATAGTATATTAAAGCATATATATTATCTTTTCTTCATCTGTAATTTTTACACGCATATTATTATATTTTAATTTTAATTATGGCACGATGACAATATTAATAAAATGATGATGCAGTTCATACAAAGAGATCCACCTATCCCTATATAGAAAATTCAACTCATATTATACATGATATACACGAGTCATACCGAATATATTGTATCAATAATCTGCAAAAGAATCTCACATATTTAGAATTTTAATTACTAGATCAACGTAGAAACATTAAATTATTGGCTAACTACTTACTAGACCAAAAACGCTTTCACCACGTAAGAACATTATTAATTTATCGGCTAACAACATTTTTAGTTACAAAATTAATTAATAATGTTGATTTGAATTGTAGGTATCCGTGTAAGGGTGGTCATCGATAGATCCGTTATTCGTATAGACAAACTTTTTCGAGTATATTTTCCTACCATATGATGCATTTATTTATGCTTTTAGGGTCTTTTTTGGGTTAATAACTTCTCTTTTCCGATAGTGTTCTCGTTAACGTTACCATGGGTTAAAGTGAACGTACGTAAAGTAGTGAGGGAATATTCTCACTATACAAAAATGATAAGGTATTTATAGAACGAGACATATGTAACCGTCAACTGAAGTAACTAATAAGACGAAGGATGAACCCTTGGTTATCTTGTAGAGGGGAGACTCGAGTCATGTTAGAAGAACGAGGCACGTTGAGAATCCCATGATGTGGCATCTTAATATTGATGTGCACCATCGTCACAAGTCATAGCTATTGGGACAACGTAGAAACAAGTTGTCTCTTGATTTCACATACATTTCACAAAGAGGACAAGCGTTATCTTCAACAATTCTCCAAGAGCATAAGCGGGAGAGGGTGGGTAATCGATGCATATCAAGCGATCCACATGGTGAATGCATGTTTTGGGACTGAATCCGAGAACCATACATGATGATACCAACGGACTTCCAATAGTGGTTGCCTTATCATTTTCCAAGATTTTTAGAAACTAAAAAGGTGTTTTGGAGTACCAAATGATCTTGCATGGATATCTATCCGTTGTTTGTGAGACATGAATTGATATCAAGTAGCAGAGGTAAACCTCCACATTGTGGATTTGAGACACCACAAAACCGCCAACCCTCTTCATTAGTAGCGTTAGCTACACACTAGTCAATCAGTAAGCCAAGTAGTCGTTTGAGACGTTTTCCATAATGATCTTCTTCTATAATAAATTTGAGACGTTTTCCATAATGAGTCTATTCATCATACCGGAAAGAACATATGTTACCGTCTCTAAGCTTACATAACAAGAAACCATAAGCCATTTCTTTTAGTTTTAGGATTTTTTTCCACATGGAGCTCCCTTGGCTCTTCTTCTTTAGTGCCCAAATTAAAAACAGCTCCTTTTCTATTAGTTAACTATGAAATTTTAAGATTATGTGACTTACCATGTTAAGTGCATCAGCTGATAAAACTATATTTAAGATTCATGTTAGTAATGTAGACTTTCAAATAGCTAATTGACCTATCATATCAAGACATATAATTGTCATGAAGACAGTGTAAATTTCACAGTCATCCCTTTTCCGAATGCTATGAAAAAAAATTGGTCCAACTAAATGGGAAACCATGTACTGCAACTTTATATTATCGGGATATTTTAAGCTAATAAATAAACTAATCTCGGGAATATGAAGTTGCTATGTAATTCTAAAATGGCTAAAGACGAAACTTTATATCTGAAGTATATGACAACTTTCTGAATTTTATTATTTTCCCCAACAAATATTCAAAATGGCTCTTTGGTCGTTCTTAAAGACATGAATAAATAAACTAATTAGAAAAATTAAATATGTTTTGGTCCGATTAGAGCAGCCGCGGGTCCACTAGCTTGTTCCGACTCAAATATGTAGTTTTCGTTAACACTTTCTTCTTCTTCTTTTCGTATGACATAAAAAACACTAAAAAGTTATTTGTCCTACGCATGGTGACGTGGAACAATATTTTAAAACTCAATATCACAGTAATTTATGACTAGGAAAGTTACAGCTTGAGGTGTAAAAGTTGCACACATTAAAATATCTATAGCATTGGTACGTTAAGTGACTAGAGAAAATTCATTTGATATAAAACATTAATGTTACATTGACATACTAGTAAATATGATCTACATAAATATTGATTGTGTTGTAAATCACATATTAATTGTATATTTGAAGATTGAAATGATAAGCCTATCATAGAAAATAAAATTAATGATAAGTGAAGGACAAAACTTTTAAAGATATAAGAAATGAGTTGTTTAATGCTTGTGCCTAAGTGTGAACATGTAAATAACCTATTGAGTCTAGGTGGGTCCAATTACTTTGGAATTTTTTTATAGAACACTTCAGACAAGTTATGTCTTAATCACTTTATCGGTCTCCCACAACTTTGTAAAAAAGAAAAACCACATTCTAACAAACTTTTATAATTCCAATTTACATTTATATATAAATCAATGTTCTACCAACTTTGAG
Source organism: Turritis glabra (assembly GCA_900406565.1). Taxonomy (NCBI): domain Eukaryota; kingdom Viridiplantae; phylum Streptophyta; class Magnoliopsida; order Brassicales; family Brassicaceae; genus Turritis; species Turritis glabra. The sequence goes on along the minus strand of OVBN01000085.1, from coordinate 331,575 downwards.
CTATAAATATTCAGCACTCCAGAACCATTCAACACTCTACCCAGCTCTTCTAATTTCTACAATCACTCTCTTCATCATTCGCTAAGCACTTATTTTTTTTAAAAACCCATTCCTTAATCACTTTAGAAGCTTTCACACCAATATTACTTTCTTACTACATCTCTTAATTTTAAAGATTTTTGGTTACTTTTTTGTATTGTACGAAACAATTTGTTTTCTTTCAGACAATGTTCTTGTCACACAAAGAATACAATCGACTTGACTTGCAATTTTTTCTAAACAACAAATCGAGCGTCCAGAAAAGTTTCTATTTTTGGATTTTCCAAATATTAACAGTTATAGCTTCGTGACTTAAAGAAATATCGATATCAAGATTATTTAACCTTTTTTCTGTGTAGCAAGTCATCGTATTGTGAGTTTATTATTGCAAATGGGAAGTTCATGTTTACCTCCAGGATTCCGGTTTCATCCTACCGATGAAGAACTCATCGAATACTACTTGAAAAGAAAAGTCGAAGGTCTCGAGATCGAGCTTGAAGTCATTCCCGTTATCGATCTTTATAGTTTCGATCCTTGGGAGTTACCAGGTAATATATTAACTTCCAAAGATATATTTAATTTTTCCGGTAACTTTTCAAATTTTTAGTATTTTTGTAATTTTATTTTGTCATTGTTACTTTTAGACAAGTCATTTCTCCCAAACCGGGACATGGAATGGTTCTTCTTCTGCTCAAGGGACAAAAAATATCCTAATGGTTTCCGTACAAACCGAGGAACAAAGGCTGGTTATTGGAAAGCAACCGGAAAAGATAGGAAAATTACTTCTCGTTCATCTTCTATAATTGGCTATAGAAAAACTCTAGTTTTCTATAAAGGCCGTGCCCCATTAGGCGATAGAAGCCATTGGATCATGCATGAATATCGACTCTGCGATGATGATTCATCACAAGGATCACAAAATTTCAAGGTAAGAACTTCATTTTTTGATTATGTTCTGTAATGTTTTTTTTTTCTTTCTGTTTGTTTCATTTGATAAGAGAATATTAAGAATTGAATGTGTTTAATTATAGGGAGCTTTTGTGTTATGTCGTGTTGCTATGAAGAATGAGATAAAAACTAACTCGAAAATCCGAAAAATTCCAAGTGAGCAAACTATTGGATCCGGAGAAAGCTCGGGGTTTTCAAGCCGATTTTCGTCTCCTAGTCGCGATGAAACAATGCCATTTCACTCATTTGCCAATCCTGTATCTACTGAAACCGACTCTTCCAACATTTGGATTTCACCTGACTTCATTCTCGATTCTTCAAAAGTATGTGTGCACATTTCTAAGTTGACTAATAACTAAGGTGGAACCAATGCTTGTTTATCTAATACCGGTTTGAATTTTTTTTTGTAGGACTATCCTCAAATCCAAGATGTTGCATCTCAGTACTTCCAACAAGACTTTGATCTTCCGATCATCGGTAACCAAAACATGGATTTTCCAGCGAGTACAAGCTTAGATCAGACAATGGATCAGTCTATGCAAACCGGTTACTGGACAAATTGTGGATACGATCAAACCGGTTTCTTCGGTTACTCAGATTTCTCCTAGACGGAGTATTTGGTCTCTCTTTACGACAAAAACGCCTTTTATCGTTTTTGAGTCTTGGAAGACTTTTAGCATTGGTCTTATATATATATGGTCTATATATGAATGAGTTTCACTATTCTGTTTTTTTTTTTACTTTTTATTGTGGATTTACTATATCTTATGTGAAAATATTTGTCGTTACTCGTTAGTATATGAAGCTGTATTTTATATTCCCTATGGATTCTTTTAATAGTCTCAATAGGATTATGCACTACTGTCAACTTTAAACGATCTCTCATTTCTATTACAATGATTAATTGACCACACTATTATAAAATCTTTTTGTGACATCATTAAATAACCTTTAAAATAAACTTTTATGGAAGTGATAAGTTGATAACAATGATTCTTTGTAAAACAATCTTTTAACAAAAGGAATGGGGGACCATAAATACTTATAAGCTATATAAATTTTCGTTTAATAGAGACAAAAAAAAAGAATATGATTAAAAAATCGAATCTATATAAAAAGGAGCATAATTGAAGTTATAGGATATTAATTAATTAAAACAAGTATAATTTACCCCAAAAAATTGCATCTTTTAGTTGGATGTGCTTTATAATTTCTTTTTATTATTTTGTTTTTATAATGTAATGTGATTTTCTCAATGGATTAAAGGATTAATACAACTATTTGTCATAATTTAGCAGCTTGGGTCCATAGTTCAGTGGTAGAGCAATTGACTGCAGATCAATAGGTCACCGGTTCGAACCCGGTTGGGCCCTGATTCTTTTTTTTTTCTCTTTCTTTTACAAATTCTGTTTAGTTTATGCCAAAAGTTACCAAGTAACCAACACAAAGTCAAAAAGTGATCTATATTTTTTTTTACCAACGTAACTCTTCAAATTACCCACCTCATGTTACAAAATTCCGGAAATAAAAACACAAAATCAATCGCAAAAGAGAATCGAATTACATAAAAAACCGAGACAGACCAAATCAATCTCTATTGTACCAAACAAAACCAAAATAAACCGTATCGTACCAACCATTCAATCTCCAACTACTAAATCCACCGGTTTCTCAATTCGCACCTCCACAGTCTTATCGTACTCCTTGAAACAGGCGATCCTACCCAATTCCTCAACCTCATCAATCACAGTATCAAGCCTCGCGACCATTTCCACAAGAAGCGACGCAAACGCAGCAAACGGTAAAGCTTCCGAGAACTCCAAACTTTTCATAACCGCGATTTTGCTCAATTGTTTCCTCAATCTCCTCTTCTCTCCGGTCGCCGCCGATTTCTTCACCGATCTCAAGCTAGAGAGTGAAACGACGCTGTTTGATGGAAGTGGCGATACGGTGTCGTTCTGTTCTATAGTTTGTCCCAAAACGCAGCCGTTTGAGTTATCATCGTTATGATATGAAACGATGCCGTGTGAGTTAGTATCGTTGTAGTATGAAACATCGCCGTTTAAGTGCTTGTTGGTGATGTCACCGTGAAGGTTAGAGCCTAAGAAGAGCTTAGGCTGTGACTTGATTGTAGAGTTGAGATCTTTTAATGCCGCTTCGAGACTGTCGGAGAGAATCTCCGGCGAGCAATGACGTCGGTTTCGAATGCTTTCGGAGAGTTCAGACAAGACTTTGCAGATTTCTCCGGCTAGTCTAACACAAGGACCTTTGAAGAGGATACGAATAGACTTTGGAGTCTTTGGAAAAAATGTAACACAAACAGAATTAAATAAAACTAACTATATGTTATAATTCATATATACAATAACATTTTAAAGCTAAAAGATTACCTGAATCTCGGTTTGTAAGCAACCGTGAAGAGCAACAACAGTGTAACTAAACTTGCGAAGAACGGATCCAACTTTGATATATTGTTGAGATGGAAATTTGTGGCAAATCCTTGTGTGTCTTAGCTCCCAACTTGCGTACATTGCCTATATAAATGTCAATATGTAATTTATGATTACAAAGAATGCGATGTCAATCATTAATTTAGTCGGATTCGAAATAAATTTGATTTAAGATGACATACGAGAGCTTCATCGGCGGATTTAGAATCCAAAACAGTCTTATACCCTTTGTAGATTAAGTCTTCATCATCAGATTCAGAATCTGATGTTTCTTTGTCTTTCTCCTTATCGTCAAAATACTCACTCACACATGCTGTGTATAGAGTAAAAACCAATATTATTTACATTATGTACTTAAGTATATGTATAACTCTAATTAGCATGTTTAGTGTTTTAATTCAAGGAATATGTACCTTCAATACATCGAGAGAGGCCTTCAAGCTTAGTAAAGGTGGATTTATGAAGGTCATCGCCAGACCATATCGGAAAAACCAAAAGGCTCATGAAGAGGCAAATGCCGATACCCATACCAATGGTATATAATCTTGCATGTGCAATCTTAATCACAGTATCGACTCTGTAACTCGATACTGTGATTAGATTAAACGTCAAAAGAAATACAAGCATACCGTAATCATAGTTTTTCTTTATGTACGGGATAAATCTCATGTATGTTATCGTCGATCCTGTTACACATATGAATATAGAACTTGATAAATATCTTTAAATTCTGGAAATTAATTCATTGTCAAAAGCTTTAGAAGGTTTTTCTTGGACAACTATGAAACAAAAAAAAGAAGTTAGATATGGGGAAAGTAGAGAACAAAATGAGAGGTTCAATTATTAAAATGTGGATAATTCTAATCAAAATTTTTTTTATAATTAAAGTGAAAACAACTTATATGTTTTTAGAACATTTTTTATATATATTACAAATTAATCATATGTGTGTGTATATATTTCTATACAGAAATGATTCGTTTAACAATATAAATTTATAACAAAATTGATTAATTAATATATAACAAAATACGTACCGATGATGAAAACAGCAGTGCCAATGAAGATACCTCCGAGAATTTTACCGGAATGAATAGCAACCCACTCAATAAAAAATGCCAAAGATCCTGCTATTAGTGTCCCCAATCCTCTATTTAATCCCTTGCGTAATGTTGCACCTGCAATTATATGTAGCCAACTAATTTTTATCACTTACCACTAATGAATTAAGCCACTAAAAGTTGAGGACCGACCATGTGGCTGGATATTTTGCAGAATGTAAGTAGCTTCAAACAAAAATCACTTAATTTCAATTAAAAATCCGCAAAAATGTTCCAGTTCCGCTTAAAAATGATGTAATTTTTCAAAAAAAATCAGAAATTGAATTCATCATTTTTAAATATCATTGATATATTAATTAGTTTGTAGGGTTGTCTAGATGATAGCATTCCAACTTTGTTTAAAAAAGTAGCTGTGTGTGTGTGTGTGTGTGTGTGTGTGTGTGTGTGTGTGTGTGTGTGTATTTAGAGAGAGAGAGAGAGAGAGAGAGAGAGAGATGCATAATTACGCATCCTTTATGAATATGAATAAATCAAGATAAGGTAATAAGTAGAAAATGCAAATTATTGTTCAAACGCGGGTCTAATCACAGGATCTTATAATAAGAACAAGATATCTTTCTCGATTAATCTCTTTGCCCCTGTAGATTAAGATAAGATCACAAACGAAAACTGCAAATTATGGTTGATATACTAACCGGCAGAGAATTCAAGAACGACAACGACGGTCATGACTGCCCAAAGTGCATTTTTTCCAACACCTTTGAAGAAAGGTTCCATGAGATACAATAAAGACACAAGTGTTAAGGCAACTCCTACTTTCAAAGCATGTATCACTCTCCTCGGATCTTCTTTTCCGACATTCCATAGATTCTTTAGAATCTTCTTCATCTTCTTCGGAAGTTTTAGAACCTTCTTCCTCTTCTTTCTCGAACCTTCTTCTTCCATGGAAATCTCCATGCTCCGTGCTTCGACCTTGTTCCACATTTTTTTTTCTTTGATATCTTCTAGTTCTATGTTTTGTTGTTTACTTTCAATGAAAGAATATATATATATAATCTTTTATTGATGTATTTTAGTGAAATTATCTAACATGTGAGAGGGTTTTAGTTTTCTTGTACTCTAGCTATGTGTATATAGAATAGTGGGTGAACTAAGAGAGTCGGACCATAAGTTTACTTTTTTATTTAAATAATGGATTCTAATGTTTTTCATATATTTTCTTTTTTCTTTTTTTATAAAGGGTTAAGTTGTTTTCTCAAAATTTTAATTTCTAGTTTTCATAATATGTGATAAGCCGTTAATAATTTGTGAATGCGTAAATCATTCCTATCTATGAACAACACAAGAGCATATATATATTAATCTCATGATTTGTGATGATCTGCTTGATTTGTATGGCTATTATTACACAACTTAGATTTACAAATTGTAACTTTAAAATAATAAAATATATATATCCCATGATCATATATGATATATCCACAAGTTAAAACTTTATAATTTCATATTCTTTTGTACGATCATGTGATTCACATAGTTACCTTAAAAGGATAAGAAACCAATATCTTGTTCGTACCGTACAAACTACAAATATGATGAGAGATTAGACTGATTGGTTTTAAATGACAAAAGATATTTATAAACCCAATAAACTTATGGAAGAAAAACACCGACATTACCATACAACTATTATAATTAGGATGCAGATAGTTATGCAATTAAATGAAGGCACTTCTTAAATGAATTATACATAGGGTCTAATAGGGTGGAACGAACATTCATTTATATCCCACTCAATTTTTATCATTTATAAAGAAAACAATTACAAAACAAAGTTCACCAATTAATTCCACTAAAATTGAAGTATGAACAAATAAAAATTTATTTATTTCTCTACAATATTACCAAAAAAAAAAAGTGGAAAACATATTTTCACTTTTTTTTTTTGTCAACATTTATATTAGATCGATTTAAGTAAGCCAATGCGAGGGGATATTGTTTACATATGTGACAGGATTCGAAACGGTGCAAACATTTCATGCCAAACGATCTGTTTTAACATTTAAGTGTCGGAGAATTAAAGATAGAGAAAAGAAGTCAAACTCCTCTTTGTCGCTTTGTATCGCCTCCAGGTAAGTTGAAAAGGCAGGCCATTCGGTAGGATAGGAGAACATCTTCACCAAATCTGAACAGTCGGTCATAAAAGATACTTCGCGCCTATCTTGACCAATCATACATCTCATCGCCCATATGAGCGCTTCCACTTCTGCGTGGAGAGGTGTTAGACTTCGTCGTTGATTTTTCGCTCCCATACATGTCATGTCCATGATCGGTAGTATACAAAACCATCCTACTCCTGAGAATTTATCACCATCTTTCCAAGATCCATCTATAAAGCATTGATAACTCATCTGTCTTATCTCACAAATCTCATATTGCCGTTGATTATTATTCACCCGTTATATCGAAATAAGTGGTTCTCCTGTTTCCATATTTTCCTTTTTTTGCGCCATATTCCATGCTTGTGCCTCAAACTCGGCTAGGCGAATCACCTCGAGTGGACTTGTCTCATCATTTTCAAAGAGCTTTGCATTTCTGGCTTTCCATATATACCATATTAGTCAAGAGAACATTTCACTATTAGAATCTGGAGGCTTTCTCCAGAATAAATAATCCATATTTTCATATAATGAGTCCGTCGGGAAACCTGAAACCGAAGATGGAATCTTGGATAAAGCTCATGTCTGTACCGCTGGCGAACACTTAAAAATTGCATGATTTGTTGTTTTTTTCCCATTCTCCACATCTATCACACGCTGCATCTGTGCGTATTTTCTTTTTTTTTCAAATTCGCTGCAACCGAAACACAGCCAAAAATAAGTTGCTACATAAAATGTCTTATTTTGGGTGGGCATTTTACTTTCCAAGTATAGGCCTGCAACTTCCGAATATCAGGGACCTGTACCCGATTTAAATGAATTTCTGGTGATTCTAAATGCAACATATGGTATCCTGATTTAACAGTATAATTTTATGTTTTATTAAAGTGCCAGCCTAATGTGTCTGGTTTCGAGAGCTCTTCCAACGGAATAGCCGAAATCAATGAAGCCTTTTCTTCCTCAAAAATGGTTTGTAGCCGATTTAAATCCCGTTTGAGTCTGAATATCGATAAGATTTTTAATTCGTAAAAATGGATCATAATTCTCTCCATTACATATGGCTGGTCTCGGGAATTGAGCTGGAATCCATGGATCCTTCCATACTAAAATGGAGTCTCCAGAACCCACCCTTTTAATAAGTCCTTTATTAACCAGAGGGCGAACAGATATTATACTTCTCCAACCGTAGGAGGGAGAATACGATTTAATAGGGTCCAAAGGTGATGAATCCCTATAATATCGACCTTTGAAAACCTTGGCAAATAGAGAGTCAGGGGCCATTATCAACCGCCAAAGTTGCTTTGCTAGTAGAGCGGTGTTAAAGTCATCCACTTCTAAAACCTAACCCTCCTTCATGTTTACTATAACAAAGCTTTTCCCACGCCATCCAATGCATTCTTTGTGAATGACCGTTTGAACTCCACCAGAATTTTGCCACTGCACTCGTGAGCTTTGATGAAACAGATTTTGGGAGGCGGAAGCAAGACATAACATATGTCGGCAGTGCTGCTGCCACTGATTTTATCATTACTTCCTTACCACCCTTAGATAAAAGTTTTGCTGATCATCCATTAATTCTATTTTGTAACCTTTCTTTTACATAGGAGAATATTTTCGTCTTTGAACCACCCATACTCTCTGGTAAACCCAGGTATGCACCCATCCCACCCATTATCGTAATACCCAAAGCTGCTTTTAATTCCTCTTATAGTGTTTCATAAACTTTATGACCAAATTGAATTGAAGATTTCATAAAATTGATTTGTTGACCCGAACTCGCTTCATATAGCTTCAATATTTTTAAAATAGCAGAACATTGATCTTTATTTGCCTTACAAAAAAATAAACTATCATCCGCGAATAATAAATGTGTTATTGACGGGATTGACGACGACACCTTTATTCCGGTAATGAGTTTATCTTGTTCCGCTTTCTTAATATTTTCACTTTATCATCCATATTTGATACATTTATATTTCCTTCATATTTATTCCATTGATTCAATTTAATTTCATTTTTTATTCACTTCCTCAATCTTTTAATGTGTTAGAAATCATGCATGTGTGACGAAACCTAGCTAGAATAATATATAAATCTTATGTATTTTAATCATTAACTGCCAATTAGTTTTGAATAATGATCCAAGTATGGTTTATGTTTTGGTTCTGAATGGAATTCAATTCAAAAGAACTAATCATCATTTTGAAAATCGAAAAAATGTGTTAAGAATACCACATCGAAAATGTGATGACACCTAAAATAATATATAACTGACATGCACTGATTTACTTATTGTCTACAAAACTTAACATAATGTCCATAGATTTTTTCTTGATGTATCTCATTCTCATCTATCTGTTTTTGTTTTATTTATATATATGTCAGCAAATATCTGTATTGGTTTCTAGAAAAATTTTAAACCTTCAATTCTTTTACAGTCGGACTATATATCAATATATCTTCTTATAAGAGATTTTATCTATTCTTTTAAGATTTGGACGGTCCTTCCATTTAAAAAGTTATCTATTTTTCAATTAGACTTCTCCAGTGAAATCGGTGCTTAATTGATGAATAAGCAGTCGACATGGAAAACAAATTAATGGACGTCAATTTGTCGCAAAATGAATGGACAGTAATGATGCTTTCATTTCTCTTCTACAATGATTAGTTGGAAACACGGTTGAACCTTATTATGACATTACTATGTATAACCTCTATATACTTTGATGATAGTGATAAAAATAATTTTGTTAAAAAAAAATTTAAGGAGAAATTGAATCTACAACTTATACATTCTACAATAACAACCGAATCAATCATCCACTATACATAAACAATGATATATTATTTTTACGTTTTCTGCAATATATTTTAATTTCAGAACACAGTTATCAAGGTTTTACATGTTTATGTATTTAAAACGTAAATTTATTACATACTATGTCATGCTCCAAATATAATTAGGAAAAATGAAACTTCGTTAATCTACTAAAGATACTTTTTCTAGTGTTTTGCTATAATTTTGTGGAAATTTTATTCTACTAAAATGTTTTCCTTATTCAATCATTCGACTTATCTGTTATATTCTACTATATATTTACCTGATATATCAGTTAAATTTACAGTGTTTAAAACGATTTTTTGTTGGAAAAGTAACTAGAAGTTTCATAAAACTATTCTAAAAGGAAAAATTTTATAGTGTTTACATCTATCTCTATCCATTTTAAATCTACACCTATAATAGAAGCAAAAGTCCCCTAAAAATAAATTTCGAAACAGTTTTTCTCTGTGAGATCAATGATTCACTTAATACAAGAGGGGGACCATATAACATGCTATATAATTTTGTTTTAAATTGAAATTATGTAAAAATAGAAAATGTGAAGCAGCGTCTTGCTAAAAATATCTAAGAAACCCCCAAAAAGGTTACATCTTTTTCAATGGTTGGTTCAGAAGCTTATAGATTTATGATATTTTGTTTGCACAAAAAAAGAAAGAGATTTATGATATTTTATCTAGATTTATAGATATAAAGTATTGTAAGCGTTGAGAAAACACATTAAGTGGGTCTATAAAGTATTTGAGTGGAGTACAAGATGACTCCTCCTGTTTTACCTCTTTTTTCATTGATTTTCAAATTCCGATATTAGCTATGACTTACCAAAAATAACGACTTTCACAACGCAGAGATATATACGCATAAACTTTTCTTAGCGAACCCTTGAAAAATCACCACCTCATTTTACCTATTCCGAATATGAGTACGGAAAAAATCAATTCCCATCATTGCAAAAAGAGAATCAATCACATCAAAACTAAACCAAATCAAATCAAACCAGAAAGCCAAACCTCATCATACCGATTGGTTCGATCTTAACTTCTTAAATCTAACCATACACTATAATCCGGCATTGTAGCTCAAGTGGTGTAGTAGCTAGCCACCTAAAAAAAAAAAAAAAAAAGAGGTTGAATACTAGAGACGGTAAATAAACTTGTTCGGGTCTCCGGTCTAATGAGATTATGGACATGCATGGTCCAAACCAAAACTGTTCGCAATCGCACTTTCACTCTACGCCAACCACTAGATCTGCCGGCTTCTCGACCCGAACCTCCACATCCTTCTGATCGACGCTGTTATCATATTCCTTAAAGCATGCGATCGTTCCTAGCTCCTCCACTTCCTCAATCACATTGTCCAGCCTCGCAACCATTTCCACTAGAAGTGACGCAAACGCCGCAAATGGTAACGCCTCAGAGAATTCAAGACTCGTCATCACCACAATCTTGCTCAACTGTTGCCTCAGAATCTTTCTTTCGCTGGTCGCCGCTGCCGATCTCCGTTCTAACGTATCAGCCCTCAATCTAGAAAACGAAATGTTTGGTCCAAAACGCGACATGCGTTCACCGCGTGGCGTTCCAGTGTTTTGCTCAAGACGTGATCCTGTTTGATGCGAAGCGGCATCGTTTGTGTCTTTGTTGGTGTGTTGTGAAACAGTAACGTTTGGGTTATGTCTACCACTATTGCCTTGAGACTCGGTGCCGTTTTGGTTAGAGCCGAGGAAGAGTTTAGGTTGTGATTTGATGGCTGTGTTGAGATCTTGTAATGCAACTTGGAGACTGTCGGATAGAATCTCTGGTGAACAGTGACGTCGGTTTCTAATGCTTGCAGCGAGTTCCGACAAAACCTTGCAGATTTCTCCGGCTAGTCTTACGCAAGGATCCTTGAAGAGTCCACGAAGAGGCCTCGGTGTCTTCAAAATAAACATAAACAATATTATATATAAAAAAAACTAAACTCTAGGTTATAAATTATGTACTCAAAGTTATTCAATAATTTAATTTAACCAAATATAATTTCTAGTTTCAAAATAAAATAATGAGAATTTTAAAACTTACTTGAATTTCGGTTTTTAAGCAACCATGAAGAGCAACAACAGTGTAACCAAACTGACGAAGAACAGATCCAACTTTAACATAATGTTTCCATGGAAATCTATGACAATGTCTTGTGTGTCTTGGCTCCCAACTTGCATACATTGCCTATATACACATGTTCATATACATTCAAAATTTTGTTTATTCGAGTTTTGAAAGAAATTTGAGAAATAAAATTACTTACGAGTGCTTCATCGGTGGATTTGGAATCCAAAACAGTCTTATATCCGTTATAGATCGTGTCTTCAGACAAATCTGATCGTTCTTCGTCTTTCTCCTCCTCCTTAAAGTACTCATTCACACATGCTAATAAAAAATAATGTATATATAATCAGCTTAACTAATGGGAATAGAATAAAAATTGTACTTTTCGAAACAAACATATCACAATATCATTACGAAAACAAAAAATAATCGAAATTAGCAAGATTTCCTAATTAATGATCAAATTCTCTAGCTCTGATTTATAATATTTAATAATTTTATTCCAAAAAAAAACTCTTAATTGCTAAAATTTCATATCCGAAATAAGATAAGACCGAAAGTAATATATAGCAATCTATTATGAATGTACAAATATTATACCTTCGATGGAATAAGAGAGGCCTTGCAGCTTAGCGACAGTGGAATTGTGAAGGTCCTCACCAGACCATATTGGAAAAACCAAAAGGCTCATGAGGAGGCAAATGCCAACACCCATGGCTATAGTATAGAATCTCTCATGTGCAATCTTAATCACAGTATCAACTCTATAACTCGACACTGTTATTAGATTGAACGTCAAGAGAAATATAAGCATGCCGTAATCGTAGTTCTTTTTTATGTATGGAATAAATCTCAGATATGTTATCAACGCTCCTGTTGCATATAAAAAAAATATGTATAATTAATACAAAATGTCGAAACAAATGTAGAGTTATAGATATCTCAGGTTTGGGAAATTATTCATTGTTAGAGGCTTTTTCCTTGGATAGCAATCGAACCTAAAGTGTCTAATTAATACAACGTGGGTTGATTGTCAAATAATTAAGTGAGTGATAAATATATATATATATATATATATATAAGTACATACCAATTATGAAAACTGCAGCGCCAATGAAAATAGCTCGGAAAATCTTGCCAGAATCATTAGCGACAAATTCGATGAAAAATGCCAAAGATCCTGCAATTAGTGTCCCTAGTCCTCTATTAAGCCCTTTGCACAACGTTGCACCTGTATCAATTAAACATCATTAATTAACATCATAGAGGCTTATAACTACTTAACATTGATACCAAAAAAAATTATATAGGCTTATAACTATTCTTATAGCAACTAATTATTTTTGTTCATGCATATATACTTTTCAAAAAAAAAAACGTTACAGTTTTTTTTCCGTGATTACAAGAGAAGAGATCATGAACCGAAGCTCATACTAATCCCCAATTTCTGTAGAGGCGAATATTTTTGTTTATAATATTTAATGTGGTTATCAATGATTAAAATCGCAATGAAAACATTCAAACCATGGTTCTCTAATTCAAAGTGATTTTTTTGAACCACTAGACCACAATTAAATCAATTAAAAATATGTTTATATTAAAAGAGGTACGATAATTACCGGCAGAAAACTCGAGAACGACGACGACAGTCATGACAGCCCAAATAGCACTGTTTCCAATGCCTTTGAAGAGAGGCTCCATGAGATACAATAAGGACACAAGTGTCAAAGAAACTCCTACTTTTAAAGCATGTTTCACTCTCCTTGGATCATCTTTCCCAACTTTCCATAGATTCTGTAGAATCTTCTTGATCGTCGTTTGAAGTTGTAGAACCTTCATCTTCATCTTCATCTTTGTAGAGCCTTCCTCATCCATCTCCATGCTCCTTTCATGGACCCTGTTCGACATTTTTTTTGGGTCTAAAATGAGAAATATTGAATATGAAAGAGATTTAGTGTTGGTGTACTCTCTATATATAATTGTATGCATATACGTATACTATATGCAATGCATAGACATATACATGTAGACTAGTTTGCCCGACGAAGCAAATGATGATTCAATACGTGTGTTTAGTTATGTGTCTATATATTGTCTATGTATGTTTGTACAATTTATTTACTTCTGTTGAAATATTAATGGACGTTCCATATTGCACTTGTAAGTTAAAATTAAAAATCCGAATAATTTAGATTCACCATTCACATGCATGCATGTGTTACTCAATTTATTCAAATTATCAAAATACATTGTTGTGCGCAGATCTTGATCAGGTATCTTATTTTGCTGAATAAAAGTGTTTTCTCTGACACAGAAAATTAACAAATCTACATCTGAATGTAGGCAAGATACGTAACTAGCTCTCTGTAAAATCGTGGTGATGCTGTAGTCATAATACAACCAAAAATTATAAGTGGTTTCAAGTATCAGACAAATGAAATGAGTTGGATTTTTCAAGTTTCGTTGTCGTTTTTTTTATCATACACAAGTGAAAATAAATTTGATTACGTGGGTGAGAATTTGTTATCAACACGACTAAGACTTATAATTTGTCGTGTTAGGTTGTAATATTACTATGTGTCCACAACCTGGTGACAGCAGAAGACCGAAAGAGAAAGAAAATAATATAAAAATAATTAATTAAATTGATCTACATATGACTCATCGACGTAATAATCACACGATTACTAGTAAATAGGTAATCATGATCCAATAATAAATGTATATTTAATGACGGCGATTAGGACAGACTCAAAGGCCACTAGTGATATGGTTTCCTCGTAGATATTTTATGTTTTCCTAAGTCCTCGGCCTTAAACTATATAGTATTAATCTAAAATTTTAATCACATTAGATACCGATGTTAGCGATTGACTTACATGATATTACAAGAATATACGAAAGCTTTTTCCATGCCGTTCGGCACATTATAAGAGTTTAGTTTGAGAAATACTCTATAGCATTAAAACAAATTATGTAAATAATTATATTATACACTCCATAAATTTGTAAAAATAATATTAGTTGATACAATTGTAAAATAATAGTTTTTACTATTATTTTACAATTGTATCAACTAATATTATTTTAAATCATTCCCAAAGTTAAGAATAATTTTTATATTAAATTTGTGTTATTTTTAGTATTTTGGAGATAATGTACTAAATTTGAAAACAAAACTTATTTTTGTGCTATTCGTAAAAATTACCTTTATAATTTTATAGATGTTAATTTAGTTGCTGTATGGTTGCATCCAAAAAAAAGTCCAAAATAAGTTATCATTCTAAACAAAAGAGGATTTTTTTTTTTTGGGTTCATAGCGATACCAACTTTAACACGTTGCATGTAAATTGTTATTTTTATAATCAGTTTTCCAAAATTGTTTTATTATTTACACCGGCGGAGTTTCGGGATAGATTTGTCATTTGTGACAAATAAATATTTCCTTCAAGTTTAAGAAAACTTTTGTTTGAAGTGTAATATTGGTTTTGAATCTATGATATAATTTGAGGTAGTTGGAGACGATTGGTAAGATATAAAAGAAATGGACGGTTGAAACGAATGGATGTAATAAACAGTTGAATAATGCACTTTGAAAAGTGATCTATACGTTCACCAAACAAACGTTTGGGTATTTCTAATTTAAAAAAAAAAAAAAAACTTTTCAATTTTTTTTTTTGGGACGAAAAAGAACTTTTGATTGTAAAATAATAGTTTTAAATTTTTTTTATTCATAATAGGTTACAGAACTTTTGCTTTGTATAAATGTGATCACCAATTAGATCCATTGTATTTGAATTTTCTCTAATATACTTTTTCAATTGGTTAAGCTCGAATTGTTTTTTTATATATAGTTCTGAAAATCAATACTATTAACTTTCTTTTTGAAACTTGCTATTTTCTATATCACTTTCTTCGTTGCATACAAATTTATACTTTGTCAGCTTTATGCAAATAATATAAACATTATCTTTATATACTTTTCATAACCAATTACGATTTTCAAATAATATTGTACTTCTTTAAACTTCAATGCAATAAGAATCAAATAGTAACAATCATTCCTTAATTAGTATTTAATTTATAACGACAATAGAAAAACATAATACTGTATTTAGTGAAAATGGAGGTCTTGTATAAGAAAAGGATCATACAAAGAACTTGTAGTAATACACAATTCCAACAATTGCACATCTGTTTTTAGATAATCCCAAAGAGAGTCACTGTCTATTTTCAAAAACTAAATTCACAGTTAAATAACATTTTAAGTTCTCAAGAATCAAATCAAGAATCTAATCGATTGATCTCGAAATTAATGAAACACAAGTTCTAACCTTTCTCTGATTCAATCGCACTACTCAGCAAATCTTTCTCCTTGGTGTTCATTGATCAATGCATTAATGGCTGAAGTTTCCCATCAGAAGATATCACTAAACCTCTCACTTTTGCAGCTTTTGTTTTGCACTTCCTTGGCAAAGTCTTGCAGTTTTGATCTTCCAAGAACTCATCTGCAACATCTCCGTCTTCATCAATCCTAAGCCGCATTGAGTACCAACGTAGTCCCTGATCCAAGAAAGAGGTTCAAAAGAGTAAAGTTCTCGGTAAACTAAATTGAGTCAGTGATTATGCTGAGATGTTATCGTAATGCCATAAAAAAGAAGAATTCAGTGAACAGATACATATCACACATTAAGACCATTGCATAATCTTGGCTGATTCATATCATTCAAATGGCGTATGGGTGATAGAACTTTCTGTAGATTGCTTT
Source organism: Turritis glabra (assembly GCA_900406565.1). NCBI lineage: Eukaryota > Viridiplantae > Streptophyta > Magnoliopsida > Brassicales > Brassicaceae > Turritis > Turritis glabra. The sequence continues at coordinate 315,230 of OVBN01000085.1, read as the reverse complement.
TCTTTTTTATAAGGCTCAGATTACCATCTTTCTCTACAAATATCACCAATGAAGATCCTTTAGACTCTCTTTTAGCCTCATGAGTCATGATGAATACCCAACCAACAAGACATGGGACTAATGATGTTGTACATTATCGTTTCCTTAGTAATGTGAAACTGAAACTACAAATATAACCAAGCTTTCTTTTACCACCACTTATCAATCAATCAAACTAAAACATATACCATGGCTTGGCATAATCTTTAAGGACTATACAATAATTTCACGCACAAAGATGAATGAACAGAGAGCAAAAAGAGCAGTGAACTACCAATTACAAAGACATCTAATTATATAAGACATCTACCAAAGTCGAAGCCAATTTTGAAGCCATACCAAAGAAAAAAAAGCAAGGCACCGGCATAGAACAGGAAATGATGTTCATCAACGATCATCAATGTGAAGCTAAGAATATGAATGTTGGCACAAAGACGACTGAATTTTCACAAACTCACAACCCAATTTATCCACCAACTTAGTGTGATCCTAACCAAAGACACGAATTAACAATCCTGCTACAGAACAAGCATGAAATTGCAGTATGTGATACCAACATTACACCTCCTAATAAATCATAACCCTACCTCGTTAACTAGCAAGTAGCAACTCAAATATCCTCACGAATTTGATCAATCCCTAGACTTGCACACACCAATACCAACCATCATCGATCAAAGAGAAAGAAGCGTAACCTGAACACCACCATCTGAAGCAGCACAAGGCTGAAGAATAGGACCAGGATTAGACCGTTCAACAGCGACTTGAACCGGTACACCAAAACCTTTCCTTGGAAGTCCAGTTTCACGGAACCTCGGCTGATTATCCTCCCGACGTTTATCTCCGTCACCGGAAACTTTTCCACCGTTATCACCACCTTCATCTCTCGTAACTCCATGTCCACCATCGTTATGCCCAAAGCCAAGTATCCCCGTTAACTTCTTAAAAAAACCCATTAACCCCTCACAATCAAAACCTTCAACCCAGAAATCAAAATCGATCCAAAGCCCTCAAATTTAACTCCTTTTCTCAAAGGATGCTCTACACCAAGATTAGGGTTTCGAATATCCCCTTTATCTCCCGATTTCTACTTTCTCCGATCGCGTCTCAATCCAACAATATTCATTTCCTGTAGTTAAATCCCAGAAATCTCTCGTCTTAATCTCTCTCGTCAAACACTGTTAACCTTCTTCTTCTTCTGCAACAAATTATATAAAATATGAAATTTTTTGGAATCAAAGATGGATCGAGCAAGATCTTCTTCTTGCTTTTACCCCTTTTTTTTAATTCATTAACGGCGCGGTTATATAAAATATATATTCCACTTTTATTATGAAATAAAAAAGAAATAACCTTTGCGATCATATTTACACATCAGAGAGCATTGGGGCAAAGTTTACAACTTTTTTAAGTTCCGTGTTAATGTTAATAATTGAAAACTAAGAACTTTTATTACATTGTTGGGATCAGTTTTAAAAGATAAACACAAAGCAATTTTAGATTAGATGATTAATGTAATCAAAGTTTGTCATAGTTTATTTTGTTAGATAGAAAAAATATCAACGATTAAATCATATCTGTTTCGTAAATCGATTGCAACGACTAAAATGATGAATAATATACTAATTTTTTTTTTATGTTTTGAAAACATGATCTTGCTATTTTTTTTTTACATTCAGTGTATTTATCAAATTTTCATGGGTTTACACTTTTTAGAGTGATTTTACTATTTACTATTAACGTGTTAAAATTAGCTTTTGAATATTTCATTATTAATTCGTAAAAGAATTTATCCAATTTTTACTTAGTTGATTATTCGGTTATTACACAATTCAACTAATAAATCGTGTTTGTTTTTCTATTTTTTATCATGGCCAACCACCGTTAAACGAATAATCTTTACAACATTATTACTCTCACATGTAGAAATTTGTACAACGTAATTCAAGAAATCTTAACAACGTTATTTACTTACATGTAAAAATTACTACAAAGTAATTAGATGTAACGGCCCGGAATCGAATAACACTGGCCCATTAATAATATATGCTCGGCCCATTCCAATATGACGACTCATGATTTCAATATTATTTTCTTTCTATTTTTAGATAAAAGATTTAATATCGCATTTCAGTTGTTTCAACTTCGTCGTCGTCTTCCTCCTTGCTCCGTCGTCGAGATCTCGTCGAACCTCAAATCTCAAATCGCCTGAAATCAGATCGTCTAATTATCCGATCTGCGCTTCGAATTCACTGGATCCAAGATGCCGGTGGCTGCTTCCGCCATCTACTTTCTCAATCTCCGTGGCGATGTACTCATTAATCGCACATACCGAGATGACGTCGGGTGAGAGAGCTTCTCTTTTATTCACCTTCGATCTGTTAAATTTCCGATTTGTTACATTTCCCAACTGTGTGTGTTTTGTTCTATCGCTTCTGGGTAGCCCACTTCGTTTAGGACTTTAGCTGTGGGATTTGAGATTTTCGATTTGTTTTGATTTCGAGCTGTTTGATTCTTAAGGGGGAATATGGTGGATGCGTTTCGTACGCATATAATGCAGACGAAGGAGTTAGGGAATTGTCCTGTGCGTCAGATTGGTGGCTGCTCCTTTGTTTATATGCGAATCAGCAATGTCTACATTGTAATTGTTGTCAGTAGCAATGCTAATGTTGCTTGTGGATTCAAATTCGTTGTTGAGGTGAACTTTGTTTTTAGTTTCACTTTCATTTTCCAAAATGGTTTTAGTTCTTGTGGAAATTTCAAGAGAGTCAGATTGATTTTATACGCTTGTGACTTAGTTACTGCTGCTTATGATTCACATTTTCAGGCTGTTGCTTTGTTCAAATCATACTTTGGTGGAGCTTTTGATGAAGACGCTATTAGAAATAATTTTGTTCTGATTTATGAATTGTTGGACGGTAAGTAAGCCTGATCATGTTTTCTTCATTCGGTTGTATTAACTTGTTTAGTTGTAATTTTATTTTATGGCAACACCAAGCAATGATATTTGGTATGGAATTGCAGAGATTATGGACTTTGGCTATCCACAAAATCTCTCCCCTGAAATTTTGAAACTTTATATCACTCAGGAAGGTGTACGGTCTCCATTTTCATCAAAGGTAAGGGCATCTATCCATTTGTGTGTACAACAGATTTTGAATTGTGTTAGTGAATGGTTCTTGCAAGTGAATCAGTAGTCCCCGCAAGAAATCGAGATTATGTTGCTTCTTCACTTCATATGTTTGCATTCATAAAGCTTCTTTTGATTACAGCCAAAGGACAAGCCTGTTCCAAATGCAACATTACAAGTTACGGGTGCTGTTGGTTGGAGAAGAGAGGGCCTTGCTTATAAAAAGAATGAAGTAAGTGTTGAGTTTCTTTCTGTGTGTATATAGATCTGCTAGGTCGTGCGGAAGTGATGATATTATGCATTCTCTCAAATTCAGGTGTTTCTGGATATTGTGGAAAGTGTTAACCTTCTGATGTCCTCTAAAGGTAAATAATTGCCTTTTCTGAAGTTTTTGAAGTTGTCTTTCTTCTTGATTCGCTTTGTATGACTTGCTTTGCGCATTATGGAAATGGTTAGGTAATGTTCTTCGGTGTGATGTGACGGGGAAGGTTTTAATGAAATGTTTCCTTTCGGGAATGCCTGATTTGAAGTTGGGGTTGAATGATAAGATTGGTCTTGAGAAGGAATCAGAAATGAAATCTCGCCCAGCTAAGAGGTAGGATTTGTTAAAACAGTGAACATCAGTAGCCACTGACTTTTCTTTGTGCTAACTGATTCGCTCGTTTTGTGCAGTGGTAAAACCATTGAGCTTGATGATGTCACATTTCACCAGTGTGTGAACCTGACAAGATTCAACTCCGAGAAGACTGTTAGTTTTGTGCCACCGGATGGAGAGTTTGAACTAATGAAGTAAGTTTTCAAATGTCCACTGTTGCAAATTGCTCTGGTACCAAATGTGTACTAACTTGATGATGTCTCAGGTATCGAATAACAGAGGGTGTAAATCTGCCTTTCCGCGTATTACCAACAATCAAAGAACTTGGTCGTACACGCATGGAAGTAAATGTCAAGGTACATAGCTTTTCTCAAGGATTAAAGGAAACAAAAAATCGGCTTGATCTTTGCTCTCTTACAATCTGTTCCCGTGTTTTGTCTTTTCAGGTCAAAAGTGTGTTTGGTGCTAAAATGTTTGCCCTTGGGGTCGTAGTTAAAATTCCAGTGCCAAAACAAACAGCCAAGACCAATTTCCAAGTGACAACTGGTCGTGCTAAATACAATCCATCAATCGATTGCTTGGTTTGGAAGTGAGTTTATATAATTTCCCCTCAGATTCATATAATTCTATTTGTTGGTCCTTTTTCAATCATTTGGCTTCTCTCTTTTACTCTTTAGGATAAGAAAATTCCCAGGACAAACAGAGTCCACACTAAGTGCAGAAATTGAGTTGATCTCAACAATGGGAGAGAAGAAATCTTGGACAAGACCACCAATCCAAATGGAATTTCAGGTCAATCTTCTTCTCGTGTTGGCACTGTTAAATAGAACCAGATTTGTTTTAAGCGATTATTAACCGTCTTAGCTTGGTTCTTTTCTAGGTCCCAATGTTTACAGCATCTGGTTTGCGAGTTCGCTTTCTCAAGGTACGCTTTGATTTCTATACTTTTGAAAGTACCATCTTTCCAAATTTACAATGCTAAGTAGCAGAGTCTCTAAGCCATTGTGCCATTAAATCCGTTCAAATCTTTTATATGATTTGTGTTTTGCTTCATCTGCTTCCAGTCTTTGAAAAATTGATTGCTTTACTTAGTTAGCTATCAAAAGTTTACTACTTCTTTAGACCTGACCGGTAACCGGAATGATTGACAGGTATGGGAGAAGAGTGGTTACAACACGGTCGAGTGGGTTCGATACATAACGAAAGCGGGATCTTACGAGATCAGATGCTGAACATAAAACTCAGTTCAGGTTCAGTGACATCAGACTTAAAGTTTCATGGCTTCTAGTTTTTGTTCCTTATGCAAAACAAAAACAAAAGAGTTAAATATGTTTTTTACCTTGTTTATGTTTGTTTTGTCCATTAGAGATATCTGTGTTAATATGATTTCTTATGTCTTAATTTGGTATTGAATTCTGTTTTTTTTTCTCTCTGTTTGTGAAATTGTACGAGATATAGTTTAGATTAATTTTGGTGTAATCGAACGTGATACTGAGTATTTGTGAAAGCAGCCGGATTATTTTCAATAGTATAATCGGGTGTAATATGTTAATGAAAACTAGTTTTACTTTAGCATAGTTCGAAGCTTGTTACAATATATGTTTAATTGAGGAAGAATACGGAATCAACCGGTCACGTAAAACATAGTTTATATTCTAATATCTTTTGGAATTCTGCCAATTGAAGTGATCATAAGTCTGCTACTTCTTCAGAAACCAACGGGGAATTGTGAAATTAATAGATTATCATAGTTCATTTTCAAGTTGGATAGGTTTCAAATAAAAAGAGTGATATACTCATATCACAAAAATGCAAAGTGGAGGGCGGTTTGAGAAAAAACTATTTGAAGCTTGGCGATGTGGCAGTTAATTTGGGTTGATGTTCACGATGGCAACTCAGCTTTGTCATGGTATTATTGATGGTCATAACGGCAAGTTCGAAGACATCACTTGGAGGCTTTAAATCTTATCGAAATAGCTCCGCATCAGATTGCTTTATGCACAATAACAACATGATAAAACATGGTTCAGAGAATTTTATCCCCTATTTCTCTTTGAAGACAAACATAGGAGCAAATCAAACCTCGGAGACCAAAGATCGATTGAGACAAAGGAATTTTGTTCAAAAATGATACACCCAAGTACATCTTTCTCTCGTGGTTGGTTATGCTTGATTGACTTTCTATAACTTCGCGTATGGCAACATGGAGTCATGGTATTTCTTCGGACTGTGTCTTGTGCCTCTGCCCACAAAAAACCAAAAATCATTGTTATTTGCTTGTCACATGCAACTCAAATCTTTTATAATATAATTCACAAATCACTTTGCAACCAATTTTCACTCTCTCCTTCTGTCACATGGTAAAAGTTCCAATTTTTATACTTTCACTTTCTTAAATTTTAGAAAATATATCGACACTTTTTTTTTTTTCAAACTGTTTTTTGTATATTTTTATTATTAACTAAATGTTATAAAAAAAAATACAAATGATATGAAGGCCGTGCAAAGCACGGGCCAAAGCACTAGTATAGTATAAGACAACAAACATGATTTTCTTGAACCGCTTCCCCACCGATTGGGACACCTCGTCGGTATTCTGACCTCCACTAGCTGGGGTTCCTTCTTTTTGCTACACGTTACTTTTCAAAATTGCCTACCATGTTTGACGAGAATAAAACAACCGACGACGTGGACATTCACCTTCCACAATATCACATGAAAATATTGGTGCTTTTACGGTGTTAATAACCGCAACATGAGTTTCACTTCTTCTAGAAAAATTGTGTGTCTACATTTGCTCTTCTTGTTTTCCTTTTTCAGTGTTGTCCAACATTTTTTTTAATGTGACATTTTTTGCCACAATTCTAATACATTGTAAGTTGTCGGGTCTTGAACTGACCCCTTCCACTGTTTGACTTTGGTTTTCCCTTTGACCAGTTTGTTCCATTTTGGTTTTTGCATCTGTTTTCTATGTCGAAAGCAAAGGTTTGTCGAAATTGCTCATAAATCTATCATTTGACATCGTTGAATTTAAATTTATGATTACCAACAAAATTACTAAATGTCACTCTCATGAACTCCCAACTATTTGACAAAGACGCTAGCAAAATCAGCGCTCGCACCTCATAAACAAACTCAATTTCAACCTCATAAACAAACTCAATTTCAATTGATGACAATTTGTTGACAATCGTGTTGAATTCGCTAACATGTGTTGTAACATGACTACCTTTTTCCATCTTCAATTAGAAGCTCTTCCATCTTCAATCGGAAGAGCTTTTTCATCAAAAATACTTTATTGTTGCCAGAAAGTTTCTCATGCATATTCGAGAGAACTTTTATCAACTTTTTAATAGTCTTATCTTTCGTGATGTTGTTGTGACGTTTTTCGATAGTGTTAACAAGATAACACCCAAAATTTCCGTATCAAGAAGATTCCAATCTTTATATAATCCATTTCTCATGCTTCTTACCCAGGAGTTGATGAAACTTGTTTTCCGTACATATCATCTTCAAAGTTAGGTTTTTTGCATACCGATTTAGATGAGTTCTTTGGATTTATGGGAGTTTATTTATAGTTATTTAAGTTTGAAATCCATTTTTCGGGATACAAATCATTGACTTGTGATATTCTAGGTCACCAAATGTTTCGGTTATTGGTGCATGTGTTTTGATCAAATTATGCCGTTATGATGAAATTTTATGATACACAATTTATCTGCATGATATTCAAAAATATTTACTCTTCTGCTTCTTAAACCCTATAATTGGAAATTTTTCTTCGTGGTTGTGATTGAACATTTCTATGAACAAACTGATTGTTAACGTCTTGCGATATGAATATACTCATATAGTTTCTTAAGTTTGTGTAGGCTCTAAATTACATTTTTAAGATTTTTACATATTAACATTTTCCATCTTACTTGGGGGAATGATGTTAGACATATACTCGACATATTACTTGAACTAACAAACAAATGTTTACTGGAGGAATAGTGTTAGACATAGGACATGTTCGTTTGTTCAGTCAGATGATCCATCTGAATGAAGTTGTGAATTATTGTTCATTTTTGTGTAAAAATGAGCATCATCCAGATGGATCATTTGAATGAGTTTTTAAAATTTAGGCAAATTTTTTAAACTCATTTGGCTGAATCTAATTGGACCATTTAGATGGAGATGGTTTAGTCAAAAATAACAAATGACAAATATATCATAATTCTCTAAATGATCTATTTGTCTACAAAATTCTAAATAGTACTTGTACAATTATTTTGTAAAAAACCATATTTTGTCCGTAAAAACCGCAAAAATATGTTTTCCGCCAAAATTAAAAATCATGTTTTCTCACCAAACTGTAAAATCATATTTTCTTACAAAATCATATTTTCCGCCAAAACCACCAAATCATATTTTCTCGCCAAATCATATTTTTCTGCCAAAACTGCAAAATCATATTTTCTCGCAAAATCATATTTTTCCGCCAAATCATATTTTTTCGCCAAAACCGCAAAATCATGTTCTCCCGCCAAAACCGCAAATTCATATATTTCCGCAAAAACCGCATGTTTTCCCGCCAAAACCACAAAATCATGTTTTCCCGCCAAAATCGTTAATTTCTGTTTTTTTGTCAAAACTGAACACATTTTTCCATTTGATGAATTATGTTTTCCGTCAAATTGTAAAATCTCGTTTTTACGCCAAAATTATATCTTCCAATCAAAACCGTAAAATTATATTTGAATATCAATTTATGAATTTATGCGACCAAAAATAATTACTAATTGTCAAACATAATAATTTATACATTATTTGTTGTAATTATACTTTATATTAAAGATTAGTATAGTTAAAATTAAAAAAAAATATGATTAACTTAAAATATAGACATTTTAATTATTTTTATTAAAATCATCTAGATAGAGATGTAGACTAAGCAAACAAACAAAAGTTCATTCAGATGTATCATTCATATGAACAATCAAAAATTAAAACGAACAACAGTCTGATAAAGCATGTAAATAGATCATTTGAATGAACTATTTAGATGAAAATGTCAGATAACCAAACGAACATGGCCATATAGTCGACAAAGTACTTGAACTAACAAAATGATGTTTATTGGGCCATCTGCTTCGTAAGGCAACTTACTACCGTGTGTAGGCGTAGTGGATTGCTAAATGTGTTCCATTAAAGATTATCAAAACTACTTGTAAATTTTTTTGAATATAATAATCAAGAAAAATAAAAACATTTTAAAAATTCGGAGATGAAATTGTGACACAAAGAAGGTGAACATGTCATATGTGAATATGAAAACTTGAAAATGGACATAATATCGAAAAGCTGTTCAGTCAAGGTTAAACATCAATGAATGAAAATCCTTATATAAACACTAAATTTACAAAAGGAGATAATGAAGTACGCATATACACACTAATAAAACCGAAAAGAAGCTTAAATATGCCTACCAATATCCTCTTATTAACATCATTAGTGATTTAATTAAACAAAGTTCAATCTTTCGGATCAAACAATATCCTCTATATATTAAAAAAAAGTTTTTTCTTTGGATATAGCAAGCCCACAATTTTCTTCACCTTTTTATTTTTTATTTTTTTTAATTCTACTATTATATTTGTCAAACACATCTTTTTTTATCCTCATCATCTTTAAATCACTAACCAAACACACCTCTTTTTATTCTAATATCTAGAATTTCCAAATTTAGATTTTTAAAATTCTCTATTATTACCATATATAATATTTCGAAATGCCTACATATTTAATGCTTTGATTTTTTGTAAATACACTTTAAATTTGAATATAAAAAATCCTCTATATAAATAAAGTCATTTGGAAATATTATAAATAAAAAATATTTATAAAATTAAATAGCATAAGATTTATAAATTATTTGTAAAATTAAATATTATAAAGAAAAATATTTATAAAATTAAATAGCATAATATTTATCCGTACATGACACGGGTTCTTACCTAATTTAATATAAAAGTCATGTACATTAATTTCTCTGTGGGATATATAATCAAAGTTAGTTTGTTTATTCTTTTTTTTTCATTTCCATTCATGTCTTCCTACACATTACATTTCAGGTTGGGTCTACAAAAAACGAGGCTATAAAAGATCAAGTTGTTCAGATGAGATTTACAACAGCGTCTTTGCTAGACACAAAAATGAAGTTTCCCATTTGGTACCTAATTCACAGCTTTCCAGTGAAGTTAGTTTATTTATGTTGATTTTATCTTCTGCTTTCGGTTTCTGAATTTTGCAGTTTTGATCATATATGAATATTGAGTCTATTAAGATAGGGTGCAAGGCAAAGAATGGCACAAGGGAGTATGGTTCACCCATGTTACTCCCAAGTATTCTTTCATTGTGTGGCTGATCGTGCATAATAGGCTAGCGACGGATGATAGAATGATGGCTTGGAATGAGAGTGTTAAAGACTCTTGGACCACCGCTATACTAACACTTTTGATGATATACTCTCAGAATAATACATAGAGAACTCCCGGCACAGCCAATCCCATTGATTAAGCAAATTGACCGCATTGTCCGCAATCGTCTATCCTCGCTCAATTCGACAAAACCAAGCAATGGGTTATGTCTCTGCTTCAACACAAAATGAGCAGTTTATTATAAAGTTCAAACAAAAATGTATTTATTGTAAAATATTTTTTTATAAATATAATTTTATATTCATAAAAAATAAATATATTGAGTCTATTGCTATATATATACAGAGGATTGTGAACAAGCCACATGTTCAGTGGCGAGCCATAAGATTCAAGATTCCTCTTCAGATCGACGGCTTGGAGAAGAATCCTAAAATTTCTAGTATCCTTTTATTAACACCATTAATAATTTTATTATTTATTTAAAACAAAACAAAGAATGTGAATATTACACTAGAAACTAAACAATTAATAGTCTTATTAAACGATAGTTATATTGATGATAGAAAACTTTAGACTTGTTACATATTTTGAACAAGGTTTAGGATTTTAAACTTCAAAATTCGTTATTGATCAACTTGGTACTTTGTTCCCATTTTTCAAAATTATAAGTTACATTTAAAAAGAAGAAAATCCTATTTAACGTGCTTCATATCAGATTTTCACTTAACTTCAACACCTAAAAAAAATATATCTAATAATACTATCCAGTTTAAATAACTAAATATTTGTTACAAAGCTCAAGGAGTCACATTTGATCTATAGTAGGAAGCATAACATTTGCAGATCAAATTAAAAGGTTATACCAAATGTAAGATTAGTTGGTCGATTAAGAATTTTTCTTATGTGATCTCATGTTGAAGAATGACGACGAATTATGAAGTTGAAAACTTTAAAATTTGTCATAAAATATTGATATATTTCTAAGATTTTCTTATCATCAATATGCTCTTTAACTATTTGGATAATTAATCTTACATATGAACTTAAGTTGTGACACATAAGATATGTTCATTTGCCAATCAATCCCATCTTATAAAATTTTTAAAAAATAATATTTCAATGGAGATGAAAAAAAAAAAAATCATAGCAGAGCACTAAGATGGATGACATCTAAACTTACATAAGATAATCATAAATTAAACATAGAACCAAATTTTTCCATTTCTTACAAAATTATTAGAAGAAAATATTCTTAGGTTCCAGTGTCTTTCTCTTTGTCTTCTTAGTCCTGATTAATGATTACCAATTTACCACATTTAATTACTCTGCTAATGAGCATTTCAACATTGTCAGTAAATTTGGGATCATTTACGATCAAAACAAAGAATTGGAAATCGACATCGTTGTTCATATAATCGCCAATAGAAAAGATATCAAAGTCACTATTTCTAACTTTTTCGTCAATTCTTGAGAGTTATTAATACCCACATAGATCGGAATTAAGAGAAATATGTTATATCATTGTTATATCTACAAGGCTTTTGACAATATTCGAGAACGAAGTGAATCCAAGAAGGTAAAATATTTTCTTGCGAAGTAGTAATAGCAAATCAATTCAGTTAAAATCAACAAAACAAACCCAAAATAAAATCTCCTAAAAACCATAAAATAAAAAGATTTCATTTATTTGCCATCTCAAAACTAAAGTATTAAATTACATTTTCCGCCACACTTCATCTCCCTCTCTCAACTCGAGAGACTCTGTATGTGTGTGAGAAGAGAAAGAGAGAGAGAGAGTTGTTAGGCTCACTCACTCGCACGCTTTAGCTTTAAAAAAAAAAGTTGTTCATTTTCTATTTTCTCGGAATTCACAAAACAGAAAGTTTCAACCTTTACGAAAATAAGGCCGAAAGAAACAATCTTTTGGGTTTGATTTCTTCTTCTTCTTGTTCTTCTCTAATGGATTCCAGAGATATCCCACCACAACCACCGTCACAGCTTCAACCGGGAATGTTAATGTCTCAATACCGTAACCCTAACGCCGCCGCTGCAGCAGCATTGATGGTTCCCACTTCCACATCTCAATCGATCCAACATCATCGTCTACCTTTTGGCAATCTTGCTCCTCAACAACAACAACAATCTCAAACGTTTCATCAGCAGCAACAACAAATGGATCAAAAGACGCTTGAATCGCTTGGATTTGGTGATGGATCGCCTTCTTCTCAACCGATGCGATTTGGGATCGAGGATCAGAATCAGAATCAGCAACAACAAGTGAAGAAGAAGCGAGGTAGGCCTAGGAAGTACACTCCTGATGGTAGCATTGCGTTAGGTTTAGCTCCGACCTCTCCTCTTCTCTCCGCTGCTTCTAATTCTTACGGTGGTGACGGTGGTCTTGGAGATAGTGGCGGTGGAGGAGGTGGAAATGGTAACTCTGCTGATCCACCTGCTAAACGTAACAGAGGACGACCTCCTGGCTCCAGCAAGAAACAGCTTGATGCTTTAGGTATAAACAAGAGCTCTAAAGTTTGAATCTTTTAACACATTTTGTTTGGGATTACATGCAATTTGATTTGATGGGTTTGATTTGTAGGAGGAACTGCAGGAGTTGGGTTTACACCTCATGTCATTGAAGTGAAGACAGGAGAGGTAAAGTGTTGTTGCTTCTTGGAACTAAATCTCCAAATGTGATTTGCTACATGCTTCTAAATTGGTAATTAGACATGATTGGAGGAAGTAAATGTTCTTGTTTCAGTGAATTTAGTTGGAAGCATGAGCTTTGGATGTTATTCTTGTTTTACTTGATATTTTTCAGGACATAGCATCAAAGGTGATGGCTTTTTCGGATCAAGGGCCAAGAACAATATGTATTCTCTCTGCAAGTGGTGCAGTTTGTAGAGTGACGCTTCGTCAAGCTTCTCATTCTAGTGGAATCGTTACTTATGAGGTTTAAAATTATGTTCTTTTGCTGTCTTTTAGGGTTAAAGCTTTAGTCTTTTGTGTTGAGATTTGTATATGTGTTCCTCTGCAGGGACGATTTGAGATCATTACTCTCTCAGGCTCGTTCTTGAATTATGAGGTAAATGGTTCCACCAACAGAAGTGGTAGCTTGAGTGTGGCTTTGGCTGGACCCGATGGTCGGATTGTAGGTGGCAGTGTAGTTGGTCCGCTAGTAGCTGCAACACAAGTCCAGGTACAGAATGTGAACTCTTGTTACGGAACCCTTTTTATTGTATTTGGGTTAAGAAGACGGTTTGGCAGTTTGGATAAAAAAATTTGGGGTTTTATGCAACTTCCGTTAAAGAAATTTCGGTGATTTTGGTTTAATATGTTTCGCTTGTCATCTCAATTCAATAGGTTAAGTGGAAATATCATCACAATCGGTTTAATCGGTCTCTTTTATGTTCATTTGCTTCCTGATGTGATATAGGTCATAGTGGGAAGCTTTGTTGCGGAAGCAAAGAAACCTAAACAAAGTAGCGTTAACAATGCTCGGGGCCAGAATCCTGAACCGGCTTCAGCGCCGGCTAACATGTTGAACTTTGGATCAGTCTCTCAAGGGCCATCTAGCGAGTCATCAGAAGAGAATGAGAGCGGTTCTCCAGCAATGCACCGTGACAATAATAATGGGATTTATGGAGCTCAACAACAACAAGCTCTTCATCCTCATCAGATGCCAATGTACCATCTTTGGCCTAATCATGGCCAATAAAAATGAATTTGCTGCGGATATCTATCTTGGTTTTGGTTATGCTTAGGGTGGAATTGATCTTTCTTTCTTTCCTTTGAGATAGTTTGATTTCTTCAATCTTAAAGAAGATTCAAGCTTTATAGTTCTTTGTAGCTTTTTTTTGGGGGTTATTAGATCATTTAGATTAAATATAGAGAGATCTTGAAATTAGGGTTTTTTTTCGTTTTTGTTTTTTAATATTGCTGTTAGTGGCGACTTTAGTTTCTCAGTCATTTGATTTCTCTTTTAACTTTTTATTTGTTTTGCTGGGATATTAAATTAGTGATTAAAAAAAGTAATCTTTCTTCATTTTCTATAAAAAAATTCTGAACTTAAAATTCTACATATTAACTTGACATTCTATTCGAAATTCATATATTATCCACAGTAAATACTACTTGTTATTACATTTGTTCGTAATTCCTTTCTTGTTAATTTTTAGAACGTTTCAGTTTAGTTCTTGAATACAAATGATTTGAGTGTTTTATATCCTTGGTAGTTTAGAACTTAAGAGTGCGTAAGACATAGCTCAGCCGTTGGATGTGATTTGAAAAGATGATGACACGTGTGAAGGTTTTTTTCTCACTTGATATGGCGCTTGAAAAGCTCCCGAGATCTACCGTTGTTAAGTTGCCACGTGGCTTTTCAGCAACCCGTGCGATTAAAAAAAGAGACAAGGTACTTTAGAGTACCTCAGATGTGGAAATCAATCATCATCATAAGCTTTCTCATCATCATCACTTCAACAAATGCAGTCGACTATTCGAACCCTGGGCTTCGTGTTCACTCACACGATGTTTAAAACCAACGATCTGAGACTAACGACTGCAGTCAGTCGAAAATATCATAAATCTAATTTGTATTAGACCAATTTTTTGTAGAAAATTGAAGAAAGTGGATTACTAATCATGGAACTGTATCATTGTAATCAGTTATGCATGATTCTCTTTAAATTCTTGATAATTTGATCAACAAGTAATTATTAAGTCCGAGTAAACTCATAATTTTTATTATTAAATTTTGAAAAAAAAACTTAGAAAACTAAAACTAAAAAAAGAACTTTAACAAAAATTTATATAATTTGACAAAGAAAACACTGATAATAAATATTAAAAAAATGAAGCATTTTAGAAGACAAAAAAAAATAAGACCAAAAAAATTCACATAGATTAATACAGACGAAGCATTTTAGAAGACAAAAAAAAATAAGACCAAAAAAATTTACATAGATTAATACAGAAAAAAATGTATTTAAGAATAAAGACCTGCTCGTTTGTCTGTGTGATCAGTGACAACGACCAACGACCAGCGACCAGCGACAGCATATGTTGTTCGTTTGTCTGTCACTGGCGACTGTCGCTGGCGACTGTCGCTGTGTTGTTCGTTTGACTGTCGCTGCGACTAATCGTAATATTTTTAAAAATTTTAAAAATATTATTTTGTGATCATTTATATTTTTTAATAAAAATGTAAATTACATATACAATATATCATTACGAAAACTAAATTAAAAATATTTTTAAAAAATAATTAATAAAATGTTTTATTTATATTTATTTATTTACTTTAATTTTATTAAATTTAATTTATAATAACTAATTTAATTTATTTAGATTTAATTTAATTTAATTAGATTTAATTTAATTTAAATAAATTCTATTTAATTTAATTTAATTTAATTATATTTAATTATATTTAATTTAATTATATTTAATTATATTTAATTTAATTATATTTAATTTTTTCTAGTATAGTTAATATAATGTCATTTAGATTATATTTAATTTTATTTATTTGAATCTAATTTAATTTAATTTTGTATAACCTCATTTAATTATATTTTATTTAATTAAGTTTAATTAGATTTATTTTTGATTATATTTAATTTAATTTAATTTAATTTATTTTATTTTATTTATTTGTTTTGTTTTTTTTAATTTAAATATTTTTTGTCGCTATATTGTTCGTTTGTCTGTCGCTGGATTCAGCGACCAATTGCAGCGACTAATCGCTGATGACCGCTAAAAATTTTAGCGACTGAAAATTACAATCGCTGGTTGCTGCGATTGGTCAGTAGATCCAGCGACAAGCAAACGAACAACTTTTGTTCGCTGTTGCTGATTTTTGTCGCCAACGACAGACAAACGAACAGGACTACCTCGTTTACATCCCCTAATTGAAATTAGAGAGACGACATTGATTTTGTTTTTGGTTTTGGTTGGACGCAATACTCAAACACTGTAATGCTAAAGGACTAACGTATGTTTGCACCACCAGGCCACGAATAGTTGCAAGAATCATGGCTACGCGTAATCATTATAATTGGGTTTTTTTTTTTTTTGTCAACCGGTTATTTCTTTATCGTTTAACTTTTGGCCATATGACATTAATTATAGTAAATAAATTCTATAATTGGACTGAACCTATAAATTACCTTTTTTTGAAGTAAGCTTAGGCAAAAGTACAAAATTACTGTCATACACAAGTATCAAAATTCATTTCCAAAGTAAGTAAACGAATCCTAAACACACATACTCTCACATTCTCACCATACACAAAATTTTAAACACAATACCTTCTTCGTTTTTCATAAAAAAAAATATATGTCTATTTGTGTAAATAAAAATACATTCACTTTTTCTAGCTTTTGCTCTCGGTCTCTTTTTTTGGCCATCAAATTGACTGACAAATTGAACAATTTATTTAATAACTGGACAAAATATTCATTAGTGATCTAACAAAAAGAGAAGGTATTTTAAAATACCTTATTTATGCCGTATCTATTTTATTTTAATGGAGAAGAGCATGGATTTGGTGGAGGAGATGGCGCAACTACTCTAACAGCTGACGCTAGAGCACTGACCCATGCTCATATAGTCATATATCACCAAGCTGCTCAAATAGTCGCAGAAAGCAAAGCACCCGTAATTTAAATATAAAGTATTTTAACGATTAAAGTTATTCATAATTTCAACGTATGAACATAGATTCATGCAATTCATAATTCCTAAAACTTCAAATTTTTTAAGTTATACATAATTCAAAGAAGAAAGTATATGTGTATACACAAAAAGAAGAGAGGTATTTTAGAATACCTCATTTATTTTTGTTTTTTTTGTTTTTTTGTTTTTTTTTGTTTTTTTGTGGAGGTATTTTAGAATACCTTATTCAGGTGGAAGATGTTTATGATCGATAGACCCGCTTATTTAAGAGCGAGTATTACATAGTTTATAGGTGCAGAGACTATGCTTATACAAGGCGCACACTATTCATCGAACTGTGGAAAGTTCAGCTAAGCTCACTTTTCCATAACTTAGCTGCACCACTAAGCCAGCTCGAATAGTTGCAGTGATCTACCATCTTACTCGTATATAAGCTTCATTTTCTTCCTTTTTTTTTTTTAATTTTTATTTTCTTCTTTGTTTGCGTTCAATTCTTAAAACTTGAGACATAGGGTAAAGTTTTTTTTTTTTTTTTTTTTTTGCGCGGATCGAACGTGTGACCGATGGTTCTTAAAAATATCATACGACTTACTTTTACGTATCAAAGTAATTATATCTTAAAATCAATTTAATCTTTCAAAATGCAAAAAAAAATTATAATTACTTGAACTTTAATTGAAGTATTGAACCTTGTTGTTATGCCCTTTTCAGTATTTAGACTTATGTGGTTTAATCGTCAAAACAATGTCACTAAAGACTCGTTCAATGCAAGTTAAAGCAATCACACACACAATTAACAAAACTCATTTCTAAATTAAGTAAACAAATCCTAAACACACACACTCACATTGTCACCATACACAAAATTTTAACACACTTAAAAAACCTAAAACAGAAGAATATATATTGCAAAACCAAATAAATTCAGTTTTTAATTTTTCCTACGGCGGAGATAAACCATCTCCGACACTCTTTTCTTCAATGCCGATAGCACAACCGGTCAATGGAAACACTACTGCTCAATATCCACCACCACATTACAATAAACCCCCTCTAGTCATAATCCTAACCGTGATCCTCCTCGTCGTCTTCTTTATCGGTTTCTTCGCTCTATATTTTTGCAAATGTTTCTTCCACACTCTCACCGAAGCTTGGAATCACCATTACCGCAACGGATTGCCCGAAACTCAGATTCAAGCACAACAAGATAATAATCCCGGTCCGCCACGGGTCAACCCTGGTCTAGAGCCGCACATCATCCAATCCTTCCCTACGTTTCCATTCTCATCGGTCAAAGATCTCAGGGAAGACAAATACGGTCTCGAATGCGCGATTTGTCTTCTTCAATTCGAAGAAGAACACATCCTCCTCCGACTCTTGACAACTTGTTACCATGTTTTTCATCAAGAATGCATTGATCGATGGCTTGAATCTAACAAAACATGCCCTGTCTGTCGCCGGAATTTAGATCCAAACGCGCCCGAAAACATCAAAGAGTTGATCATCGAAGTCATACAAGAAAACGGACATGAAAATCCCGATCAAACGTCAACATCAAACGAGGTTTTGTTATGGAGACAAAGTAGTAGTAACAACGAGAGAAAGATGGAGACGTTACCGGATAAATTCTCGAGATCGAAAACGACGGGTCACTCAATTGTGAGGAATAAACCAGAGGAAGAAGATCGGTATACATTGAGGTTACCGGATCATGTTAAGATTAAGGTTACGAGAAGACATAATAATAATCAAACAGAGAGTTGTATTTCGTTTGGTGAGCTTATGAGAAACAGAGGAGGCCGGTTTGGTGAAGTTTCTGGTCAATCACTTGTACCGGAATCAGGAAGTTAAAAGAGGATTTACAAACAAAAAAATTGTTTTTTCCCCCAATTAAATTAGTTCATTTTGTTGTTTTTGTATTTCTTAATTAGATAGGATTTTAGAGATATTCAAATGATTTTCGAAAAGTAAAGGACAAGTTTTATTTCCACATTAATTTTGAAACTAAACAAGGTATTTCTAACCTCAATGATACCATGTTTCGATTTGTTCTCACAATTATGCAATTTAGTAATTTAACTTTAATTAGTTTAGCTATCTAAAAAATCTCTTCATAATGTTTGTTTGGGTCATGGTCCATTGGTCCTCATGGAATAATTAAATTTCTTCAATTAATTTAGCTATCTAAAAGAATGATTTTTTTGTTTTGTTAATTTGGCAATCTATAAAGTCTCTTGAAAGGTTTGTAAAATTGTAGTGTTGTTTGCTTTGTATAGATTAGGGTAAAAAAAAAAAAAGGAGAAAAGTTTTATCGCCGAATTAATATACAAACCAACTTTTTACATTCCATAATTTGAATAAGACACATCTTAACTTAGTTTGTTTTCACAATTACTCTGTCTGTTCCTTATTAATCCACATCTAGGTTTTTGCACATATATTAAAAATTGATTATAAATGTATGATTTTTTGTGATTAACAATTTTCCACAACTTAAAACCAATAGTATTCAATTTTTTTTTGAAGTTTACAGTTCATCATTAATAACTAATTAAAATGCATAGAAAACCTAAAATTTGTATCTTTTTTGCAACAAAATTTGTTTTCTAGAATTTAGATTAATAAGGAACAAAGGGAGTATTAATTTTTGTAATCAACTCTTTTTAAATGAATTTGACAACCTAATATATTTCCATAAGTTTGGGTCATTGATTGGTAAACAAAAGAAAGAAAATTCTTGTTAATTTAGTAGTCAAAGAATGAAATCTCTTAGTTAGAGAACATTAGGTGTTGTCTGATATTTTTATAGGTAAAGAAGAGAAAAAAAATTGATTGTCAAATTAATTTTGAAATTGACACTTTACATTGCGGTCTCAAACTGAATAAGCCAATTCTAATAGTAAAAAAAATCAAATTTAAAATCTAGTAATTTCAAACTAAAATCTCACCATAATGTTTGGGATTGTAGATAGGTAAGAAAAATATATGTCAATTTGACAATCTAAAATATCCTACCAAATCTAAAGATTGATAACTTACTAGTGTTTTGGTTCGTGGAAAAAGAAAAAGAAAACATATTTTATTCTCAAATTAATTTTGAAACTCATTCTTATATTATGTGTGAAAACGAATTGAATTAGGCACCTCTAACGATTAAAAGATTTGATACCATGTTCCGGTTATATTCAGAGTTATGCAATTTAATAGTCAAATTTTTTTAATTAAAAAAGATTTTTCTTTTTTAATTTGATTATCTAAAATCATCTAACAAGATTGAGAACTTGTTGTCTTGTTTAGTTCATGCCTTCATGCGTAGCAAAAAGGGAAAAAATTTATTGTCAAATTAATTTTGAAATTGACTAACAAAGCACTTCTAACTATCAAAAGACTTGATACCACGTTTGGTTATTTTTACATTTATGCAATTTAGTAGTCATATATTTTTAATTAATTTGATAATCTAAAACTGAACCATAAAGTTTGGATTGTAGATAGGTAACAATATATATATATATATATATATATATATATATTTTAATTTGACAATTTAAAAACCTTAAACAAACAAAAATGTTGAGAACTTGTGGTGTTGTTTCATTCGCAAAAGAAAAAGAAAAGAAAAAGATTGAACAAGGAATGAATGTACTTAATGAATCAAGGATCGAGGAGATTGCGAGAGTAGTTGTAGAAGATATGAAGAGAATGTTGCAAGTGTTCGAGGTTCTAACTAAAAAATGGAGAACTGTGAAAAACCTTGGGATACTAAAGAAAAGAGATATGATGCACACTCATGCTCAACCAGGTTGGCAAATAGTTTGTTTTTTTCTTTCTTCTACAGTGAAAACACAATTGCTCTTGCACATTATTTTTAGTTTTGGTCAAAAGATTGGATGCCATGTTCGGTGTATTTTTAAAATTTTACAATTTAGTAGCTTTCTAAAATTTATCCGGTAATTTAAATTTTGGAAATTTAAAATTAATTTTCAAAAAAAATATTTACTGTCAAACTTATTTTGAAACTGACTTTTTAAAGTGCTGTGTGTGAAAATGGATTGAACAGCATGTTGGCAATTTTGGACACCATGTTGGACACCATATTTCACAATTTTGCAATTTAAATAGAAAATTTTTTATAGACAAATTAATTTTAAATCTAAATTTTTACATTATAGTGTGTGAAATAGATTTTAAATCTCAACACCTCTAACATGTCGGGATATCTGGATACGTCAGAGTTGGGAAGACGTGAGAGAATCTAGTACATCTACCGAGAAAGAGCTCGTGCAAGATTGTAACGGCGTTTTTGAGCTGCTGAGCGTTGCATCCAAGCTGGTGACGGATATAGTAGGGTTGATCACGAAGATACTTATGAATCTTCTTCATGTGCTCATCTAGCTATTGGTGTATTATTCAGTCCATTCTCCATCTTTCGCCAGATCCTGCAAAATGCAGAGAACAGAGTGAGACCAACGCTATTTACTGGGAGAAACAAAAGAAAATAAAATCACAGAACATACCGTTTCATCACAGTGGAGATCCAAATCTATGTTGCTGTTTAACATCATCCTGCATCGTCTGTTTCTCTGTGATCTATTGTGGTCATTGAGTGAAAAAAGGCTTTATGATCACAAGATGATTAATATGCAAAGCTAATTAATCATGTGCTCTCATCTAGTTTAATTAACCTCAATGTTATTATTTAGTCCATTGAGTTAAATAACAAGTTGTCTTAATCAGTGTAATAAAAAAAAAACTGTCTATGCAAATGTGAAATTTGATCTCTCAACATAATCCGCTTAACAAAAGCACGCCTCGATTTTGTCTAGAACATGATGAACTTAGAATAGCAAATTTTGACTTCTTAACAACGGATTAACAATAAATATACCCTATAGTTAATTCCAATACAATTTCTGATAACGCAAATAATCAAACATGCAAGAGAAATATATAAAAAAAAAAAACGACTTAAACCATCAACAAGATCATGAAGTTACCAAATTACTAATCCAGGTTTAAAATTTAGAAACCAGATTACGAGAAACAAACATAGCAGATAATTCGAGTCTTGATTTAAAACAAACTTGATCAAGTTTGTCTCTTTACGGTTTAAGTTGATCATGAACTTTCCAAAAGTCCCCAACTTTTCTCAAAAAGCTTCCACATTTTTTTGAGGCGTTTAGCAACCCAAAATCTGCAATCGTAACATAACAATTTACCAGATTAGTATAGTAACATCATATAAAAATCCAGAAAACATAAAACGCAGCGGATCAAAAAAATATATATACGACGTCGTTTAAGTTGCGTGGATCGTTTGGTAAACCTAAACGTCGGCGTTTTCAATTAGTATTACACGGCGTCGTTTATAGAAAGACCAAAGATTCATACTATTTTTTTTCCTTCTTCGTCAAGCTCTGTTCCTAAATTCAAGTTTCTTCAATGTGGATTCGATTTAGTAACCTCTCGAAGAATGGTTCATGGATTGATGAAATTCCCAGGAATCTCAACGAAGTTAATGAACATATGCGTTGATTCTCTCTGCAAATTTCGGAACTTGGAGAAAGCTGAATCGTTACTCATAGACGGAATCAGATTAGGTGTTCTTCCCGATGTTGTCACTTACAATACTTTGATCAAAGGGTACTCTCGTTTCGTTGGAATAGATGAAGCTTATGCTGTAACACGTCGTATGCGAGAAGCTGGGATCGAACCTGACGTTGCTACTTATAATTCATTGATCTCTGGAGCTGCGAAGCAATTGATGTTGAATCGTGTACTCCAACTGTTCGACGAAATGCTTCACTCAGGTTTGTCTCCTGATATGTGGAGTTATAATACTTTGATGTCTTTTTACTTCAAATTGGGGAAACATGGTGAAGCGTTTCGGATTCTTCACGAGGATATACATCTTGCTGGGTTGGTTCCTGGGGTTGATACATATAATATTCTGCTTGATGCGCTTTGCAAAAGCGATCATACGGATAATGCGATTGCGCTGTTTAAGCATCTGAAGAGTCGGATTAAACCCGAGCTTATGACGTATAACATTCTCATCAATGGTCTTTGTAAGTCCAGAAGAGTTGATTCGGTGAATTGGATGATGAGAGAGCTCAAGAAATCGGGTTATACTCCGAATGCGGTTACGTACACAACGATGCTTAAAATGTATTTCAAGAACAAGAGGATTAAGAAAGGGCTTCAGCTGTTTTTGAAAATGAAGAAAGAAGGGTATACGTTTGACGGATATGCGAATTGTGCGGTTGTTAGTGCTTTAATTAAAACCGGAAGAGCAGAGGAGGCGTACGAGTGTATGCAAGAGCTGGTGAGAAGCGGTACACGGAGTCAAGACATTGTTTCATACAACACATTGTTGAATCTGTATTTTAAAGATGGGAATTTGGATGCGGTGGATGATCTGTTGGAGGAGATTGAGCTGAAAGGATTGAAACTTGATGACTACACGCATACGATTATAGTCAATGGTTTGTTAAACATAGGCCACACAGGAGGAGCCGAGAAGCATTTGGCATGTATAGGAGAGATGGGGACGCAGCCGAGTGTCGTTACTTGTAACTGTATGATTGATGGGTTGTGCAAAGCGGGTCATGTAGATTGTGCGATGAGGTTGTTTGCATCGATGGCAGTTAGAGATGAGTTCACTTACACTTCTGTTGTGCATAATCTATGCAAAGATGGGCGGCTCGTATGTGCTTCGAAGCTGCTCTTGTCTTGTTACAATAAAGGTATGAAGATTCCGTCATCTGCTAGACGAGCAGTGTTGTCTGGTTTACGGATGACGGTATCTTACCAGGTAGCAAGGAAGACACATTTCAAAATCAAAGCAGCTATTGAATGCAATGCAGAAATGTAGCCGCTATGTTTTGCAATTTGGGTAAAATAGTATGTTATCGATCAATAAACCCACATGAAATTAGAGAATATTAGCCAAACCTTGTTCAACAACATCAATGACTTGAAATCAGTTATATGTTTCAGAGCTCTTAAATATGGCTAAATTTGTTGGGTTTTGAGGCTAATTAAGTGTATCTTCTTGGTGTTTAATTTAGTTATTTGATTAGAGTTTTGGTCAGAGTCTTTTAAGAGACCAAAGTTACTTTAGACAAATGACCAAAGACGCCACTTTTAGAACCACTGGTCCCAAAATGAAGCCATGTTACTCATGTGCTGCTTCTGAACACAGTTAAAAAGCTAATCTTTGAACTTTGAACCTTCTCTATACAACTTTTTACTATTTTGGTTTCTTTGTTTTTAACAGAACAGTAAGAAAAAAAATTTGCAGAGAGGACTAAAGATAAGACTTGAGTCTACTATCTCGACGTGGACAAATCTGACAAAACAACAGTTTCTGCTCTTCGTCCTCTTTGTTGTTCTTGTCTCTCTCTTTCTCGGACTTCGTAAATTGATACACTGACTTCTCTTAATCTCTCTACATAAGTACAGATCTATTGCATGTTAGAGATGATGCATTCGGAAATTTTAACAGACATGAACACGTGTTTGTTTGTTGATGCAACGAATCAGATTAGAGTAGACACGTTTTCTAGGTTTAAAAACATTCACAGGAATCTTCAAGATAAATTCTTGATAATAGATAGAGACGTTGGAACTTGTAAGCAAACGGTCTTTGTTGCTTGTCAAAGAAATTAAAGATTATTATAATTTTATTGGGTTTAATTAACCAACAAATAGAGACTGATTGTTATTATAATTAAATGTGTATACTTAATTAGCTAATTAATGTGAATTTTATTTAGCAACTGTAAATAATGAGATTACCCAATAAAAACCTGGCGGTGGGTATAAAAACAAATCGAACTGAAACGAAATTCATGCATGAACCAAAATTTATTCAATTCCTGAAACAATTAAAACCCTAAGCCTAATCAGGTCACAAATAAAATTTATATCAAAAGAACTCAAACTAGACCTAAAGTTAAGGCAACCGATCCGAACCAGATAAATCAAAATTCATTAAAATTTAATATTATAGTTAATTATATCCAAAAATACATTTCAATATACAAAATTATACGATATTAACCAAAATTAGTATATATATATTAATAAACTTATTTAATACAGAATCGAACGGGCTGAACCAAATAAAAAACTTTTATCCCAAAGTGAACCGCATTAAAATTTTGTTTTAGTTCGGATTGCAAACCAAAAATCCGAAATCCAAACCACTAATCTGATTCTTCAAAAAAAAACTATTGTTGGATTTTCGTATGCTAAAAAACAATATTGTTGGATTGTCGTTTGTCATTGTCAAATTCGTGAAAGTTAACGTTTTCGTTTTTTGGATATTAGAGTAACGGTCATTGTTGAGTGTTAAACGAATAAACAAATTTAGTAGTTGTAGTCTAATCTATTGGTCGTTAATTTGGTTTTGTATATTTTATCAATTGTAGAATTTTGCATGGAGTGTTTTGTTTCTGTTACCAAAAATATTTGATAGATTTTGTGTCCGGAGCTGTTGTCTAATTCGTGAAAGTTAACGTTTTTTGTTTTTTGTTTTTGAGAGATCTGACAATTTGTATCAGATAAAAACAGAAAAGTGCAGATAGTTAAAAAGTAAATTAAATAAACAAAAATGAATAGAGAAAATTTTTTAAATCACGGGTTGTGTTTTTTACCTTCATAGCTTCTTCTGGTCCTTCTAATATGCAAACAAAACTGACTGATGAAATGGAGACAATCCTTTTTTAATTATAAGCCTACAATTGCAATTAATAATTACTCACTTTTCCCAATATCATACATATAAAAAATCTTATGGATATGTTATATATAGCACACAAGAATATATTCAAGAGGAAAATAAATAGCAATGTGAAATTTTGCTTTCTTCCAGCACTCATTTGTCTCTTTATGTGTATGTTATTGTCCGGTCCCCACGGTCCAACAATGCCAAACACCGAACTGGTTTGGTCCCATTTGTTTTTCTTCTTGAGTCGAATATTTGGAACATGGTCTCTATTTAGATGATTGAGTTTTTATTCATCGAATACCATACCACATATTTACTTTAATTTTGCATTTGCATTATAATTTTTTATTCAAACATTTTTCTATAAATTTGATTCACAAAGAGTAATTCTCAAAATAACATATTTTATGTTTTGCTTTTCAACATTACCAGCCATTTATCCATCAAATTCCAAAAATACCAACACTTTTAGGCTTCGTAAAGGTTCCCAAACTTTCGAAGCTCTATAGTTTAACACATAATTCCAAAACGTATAATACAGTTCAATTATGCTAGCAATTGCATCTCTGTATATAATTTGAGTTTAACTTGCCAGAATTATGTATGATATTTTGGGGGCGTGTTACTTTCAAAGAGTCATTTTTTGGGTTGAAATTTGAAAAAATGTAAAAAGATAAGAGTTTTTTAGGGTAGTGAAAAGGGTAACTAAGTGAAAAAGAGGGAGTGGTCCAAAATTTCGAGAAAAGAACAAGACCTTAGACTCTCTCTGACCCATCTCACGTGCCACCAGCACTCCATTGCTCTTCTTCCTTCTCTAATCATTTTCTTATCTATGAAATATACAAATATATTTATATCTGTACACAATGAGTTGGATAAATTATTATACATTATGATTTTGGAAAAATTTCCCCACTTTTATACATTTCTTCTAATCGGGGATCAGAGCAAAGTAAATGTAGTCTCCTCTTTGCAATCGGTAACTCAACCGGTTGAACCTGGAGTCAGACTTTGGAGCCTAGAAGAATTAGACCACTAAATTAGTTCTACAATCGTATCAAACTTATTATAATTTTTTTTAACTTATATCGAGTATATATATTTGATTTACGATTTTCATTTCCAAAATTTTATTTTTAATAATGAGTGTTTGAATCATGTGATGGATGCATGTCTCAGAATTTATTTTTCTTGTATGTTAATGAGAGATCATATGATCTTTATATCTCTTCCGATTATAATTTAGGTTTGTAAAAAGTTAGCCAAGAGACGAACTGATAATATGTGGAAACATAAAGATGATTATGTGATTATGCATGTTTTATATCAATAGTCAAATTTTTACAAAAATTGATGAAAAAGCATGTCACTCAGCAAAACTCATAATTAATTTTTCTTCAGGATTACACTTCCATATATGATAGTACCGATCACAATCAAATAATGTCTCACATGTATACACTCAGAGCACCATAGCTTCAACGTTTGTCATTTTTTTTTCTTTTAATCATTGCCTTTTATTTCTCCGAAAATGTCGTTTTCGCCCACAAAAAAGTTTCAAAAAAAAAAAAAACACTAAAAAAATGAAGATTTGGAATGTTGCTATATAAATCAGTGATACTTAGTAATTCAATAAGGAATAAACGTCGTAAAGAGCTATGACTGTAGAAGCTTTATCATCAAACGGTTTCTTAAACTTTTTGCTCTCCGAAACTCTTTCACCAACTCCATTCAAGTCTCTCGTCGATCTTGAGCCATCGCCGGGAAATGATGTCATCATATCCAAGAATACAATTCCGGAGATATCTCATCAAGAACCACCACCGGCGGCGAATCGAGGAAAGAAGCGGAGGAGGAGGAAGCCTAGGGTTTGCAAAAACGAAGAAGAAGCTGAGAACCAACGAATGACTCACATTGCCGTCGAAAGAAACAGGAGAAGACAAATGAATCAACATCTCTCTGTCTTACGATCTCTCATGCCTCAACCTTTTGCTCAAAAGGTTCAATTTTTATGGATAATTCTATAAAAAAAAACTTGGTTTACAATTTCGAAAAGACCTTCAATTTTTCGTGGCGAATTGTTGAAAAAGGTTTAGTCTAACAAAAAAAAAGTTTGCTATTTCGACTTGGGTTTCAAACTTTGTAGAGAATTCATAAAAAAGATTAACTTTTGATTTTTGGTATCATCTTTTACGAAAAAATCATTATAAAGGTCTTAGTTTTCTATAAAGTTTTATGGCCAATTCATTTAAAAGGATTCAAATTTTGATTTTAGATATCATTTTTTATTTGATGTTTCAATTTTAACGAAAGAAGAATTTTAAATATTTATTTGTAATTTTTTTGTTAAAAAGTAAATATTTATTTGTTTATTTACATGTTGACTAATTTTGGGGTTTTTTTTCATGGAAGGGTGATCAAGCTTCAATAGTTGGTGGAGCCATAGATTTCATCAAAGAACTTGAACACAAATTACTATCTCTTGAAGCACAAAAGCTTCATAATGCTAAATTAAACCAGTCGGTTACTTCTTCAACAAGTCAAGACTCAAACGGTGAACAAGAGAATCCTCATCAACCGTCTTCACTATCTATATCGCAGTTCTTTCTTCACTCATACGATCCCAGCCAAGAGAGTAGGAACGGCTCAACAAGCTCGGTGAAAACCCCTATGGAAGATCTCGAGGTGACTCTAATCGAAACTCATGCTAACATCAGAATCTTGTCCAGGAGAAGAGGTTTCCGGTGGAGCACGGTTGCCACCACCAGACCGCCGCAGCTTTCAAAGCTGGTGGCTGCTCTACAATCACTGTCCCTCTCCGTTCTTCACCTTAGTGTCACAACATTGGACACTTATGCTATATACTCCATCAGCGCAAAGGTAATAAAATAAAACCCTATCATCTAAACCGGACTTAACCTTATTAGGTTAAATGCAATTTGAGCGGTATTTCGATAAAACAGATTACAACATTGGACATTTCTGCTAAGCTCTTATCATCATAATTGACACAAAACGGAGCTAAACCGGATTTGTGCAAATACAAGTTGAGGGGTATTTTGGGAATATATGTTACGAATTTAAAGCTTGACGGTAGATTATGTGCGGTCCAAGGGACAGAGCATATAAAAGGAATGTCTATGAACTCTTATCTAGATTTGGTCCAACATTTATTACCATTCTTGGTGGAGTCATTTTTCATATTTTTCACCAATTTCTTGAAAACAGGTTCAATTATTGCCACGTGAAAATATAATTATTTAACTTTTCTTTGAAATTCACATTGTGTTATTTTCTGGGGGGGGGTTTTTTTTTTTTTTTGGTCAAAATTTTCTGGGGTTTTATAATTGTAAATTTTTTATTTTTTTTTATTGGATCTTGAAAGGTGGAAGAGAGTTGCCAGCTAAGTTCAGTAGATGACATTGCAGGAGCAGTTCACCACATGCTAAGTATCATTGAAGAGGAGCCTTTTTGTTGCTCATCAATGTCAGAATTACCCTTCGATTTCTCTTTAAATCACACAAATGCCACTCATTCCCTCTGAGAAATGTCATTTTTTGTTCTTTCTCTTTTTTTTTCTTTTTTTATAAATTTTATCAGGTAGCACATCTTTTATCTTTAAGCTCTCTTTTGATCAGAATAAAGAAAGATTATTTCTTTCTTTTTATTTCCTAGGTTCTTTCCTGACTCTGTAAAGGCTAAATGTGAATTTATGTATGATGGCACATAATATATTAGTTGTTTTTTTTTTACATCAATATATTAGTTGTTTTACTTTTTTTTATGCATTTTCTGATAGCAAGTTATAAATTAGTACACTTGTGAGGGTTTGAATTATTTTTCTATAATTGGATTTTATTTATCAATAATCACATTTTTCAGATAGGCTCTCGATATTGAATTCTAGTAGTAGAGTTGAACATCTTTTAAGTTTTTTTAATTAAATTCCATACTTTATGGAGACAGTTATCCAATTTAAGATTCTAAGTTTTAACATGCAAATGGGCAAATCTAAAAAATATTTTACGTGTTATCGTATTTAAATAATGTTGTGATAAATTAATTTAAAACTACTGTTATACGAGATTTTGAGACACCCTCCATCAATTGCGATTGTGTTCGGTTGCTTATGTTCCATTACCATCAACATCGACGACTCTATTTTATGGACCTTTTTCCTGTGGCCCATATTAATAGTTTTTGATATGGGCTTTGTTTTGTCTATCCAGCACTCATAGGATACAGTCTCGTACGCGTAGCCGCTGGCTTTTTTTTTCTTTGTTTTGTTCAGTGCTTATCATTTTCTACTCCACTCGAATCCCGATGATCTTGTACTCATAAAGAAGTGGAAATCTTGACTTTTCTTCACGTAGTAAAGATTCTCTTCATTATCTCCAAATATTATTTGAACTATTCACAATAATTCTTTTCTTTTGTCATGTCTCTTTTGGATTATATGTGAATTTGGTCAACATGTTCACATTTTCCTCATATCTAGTTCGTTCCACGAAGGTATTGTGTTGTTTATTATAAATGGAGACAAATTTATTTTGTTTTTGAATTGTTTGCATATATACAATTATTGTCTATATATAAAAAGAGATTCAGAGATGAATATAATTTTTGTTTAGTGTTTGTAAAAAAACTTCAATAGTACTTAGCACTAGTTCAAGACCGTAATATTCCGAAAAACTCAAAAGGACTAAGATGAGAAACCCTCTTAAGTATGATAAAAAATTTGGAAAAACAATTAGTGAACACTTGAAAGATTTTTAGAGAAACTAAGAGCAGCTTCATCAAACGTTTTTAACTGAGTTTCTTAAAATTAAAAATATATATATATATATATATATATAAAGAAAGAGAGATGTGAGATACCGTTTCTCTTTTGAAAAATTTTAGAAACCCCACTAGATACTCAGAGCATCATTAATGGTGATCCTTAATATGGTGTCTTAACTATTTTTTATATTAAATTAAATATTAAAAAACAGTTTGACAC
Source organism: Turritis glabra (assembly GCA_900406565.1). Taxonomy (NCBI): domain Eukaryota; kingdom Viridiplantae; phylum Streptophyta; class Magnoliopsida; order Brassicales; family Brassicaceae; genus Turritis; species Turritis glabra. Next base: position 284,633 of record OVBN01000085.1, on the reverse strand, counting down.
TCAATTAGTTTCATGTAGATTTATAGGTATCCAATGGTGACACTCAAAGAGTTCATAAGAATTGAAAAAATAAAATTAGTTTCTTTTTCTAAATGTTTGGAAAATAATAGAAAATAAAAAAATTATATATAAATATTGAAAATTGAATAAAACAAAGTAATATAATAGATTGCATAAAATTTTGAACATATATTACAATCCGTAAAAATATAAAATGAAATAAAACATTTTAAACCACGATGAATAACACAACTACCTCGGCTCTAGTCTTCTGTTGTGCCAAATTTTTGCCAAATATTCTCAACCAAATCAGCTTTCAATTGTTCATGCATTCTTTTCTCAAGAAGTAGAGCTCGATTGGCCATCATATTATTCACATTTGTCGGTGTCTGTGTAGAAAATGTGTAGTCCACTTGTGAAGTCCCGCTTCCTTCTCCTTGTAAGAAATCTGATAAATCATATTGAGTGCATTGGTCTCGTTCGTCTTCTACTATCATATTGTGCAATATGATAGATGCTCTCATTATCTTACCTATTTTTATCTTATCCCAACTAAGAGCTGGATTTCTTACAATTGCAAATCAAGCTTGCAACACTCCAAAAGCACGTTCGACATCTTTTCCAACAGCTTCTTGATAAGTAGCAAATAATGATGTCTTCGGACCTTGCGGCAAAGAAATTGATTGGATGAATGTTGCCCATTTTGGATATATTCCATCTGTGAGATAGTAAGCCATATGGTATTGGCGGCCATTGACAACATATTTGACATTCGGAGCTCGGTCTTCTAATATATCATCAAAAACCGGTGACCGGTCATGACCGGTCAAGAACATTGATATCATTAAAAATACCTGGAGGTCCAAAAAATGCGTGCCAAATCCATAGATCTTGTGAAGCCACAGCCTCTAAAACGATTGTCGGTTTTCCATGTCCACGTGAATATTGTCCTGTCCAAGCCGTGGGACAATTCTTCCACTCCCAATGCATACAATCAATGCTTCCTATCATCCCGGAAAATCCCTGTAACTCTCCAATATTTAGTAACCGTTGGAGATCTTCTGGTGTAGGCCTTCTCAGATAAACATCTTCAAATAAATGTATAATCCCATCGACAAAATGTTCTAAGCATCTGCTCGCAGTGGTTTCACCGAGCCTGAGGTATTCATCCATCGCATCAGCTGCAACACCATATGCCATCATCCGAATTGCGGCTGTTCATTTTTGCAGGGTGAGAGACCGGACCTTCCGGTAGCATCTTGTCTCTGTTCAAAGAATGGTACCTCATTGGAGAGTCTTTGAACAATACGCATGAACAATGGTTTGTTCATTCTAAAGCGTTGTCAAAATATACCATCTGGGTAAACCGGTCGATCACTAAAGTAATCGTTCCATAGTCGAATGTGCCCTTCTTCGCGTCCTCTTTATATATATGCTCTTTTTTTCTTTTTCTGTCTCGTCAGTTGACGTTCACTTACACCATCCACACAATCTTAAAAACTTTTGTCAAATTGTTGCTCGAAATTTTCATCAAAGTTTTGATAGAGGCAAATCTTGACGTTCACTTCTATCATTGTGAGGAGGAGAAGTCATGAATTCTTTGTTTGGTAATAATGAAAATTAGACTTTGAAAAGAGATGAAAATAACAAAAAAGTTTGAAAGAGTTTATGATTTGTAATAAAAAAACGGGAGAGTAGCTTATACAATACAAGAAAAAGAGTACAACCACAATAAGAATGACTTGTAATAAATGAAAATGAAAAAGGGAGAGTAGCTTCTTATAAAACAGAAAACCGATACAAAAAAACAATGTGCGTTGGATTATATAAAGCCACAGAATTACTATATTATCTTATGCCATACAAACACAACTTGTACACGTGCACGTGAACTTACTAGAAAACAAAAGAAACAATTACAGTCACGAGAACTTGTCCGAACAGCTTGAAGTCTTTCATACCAAGCTATGAAGAAAAACAATGACAGTCACGAGAACTTGTCCGAACAGCTTGAAGTCTTTCACACCAAGCTATGAAGAAAAACAATGACAGTCACGAGAACTTGCAGCTCACTGACTTCCTCCACCTGCAAAATCCAGAACGATGAAAACAAAAAAACTGAGGCAAATCTCATTGCACCTGAACACCAAACAATCAAAACCAAACAATCAACACCAACCAATCAACATCAAACAGTGACATATCCCAACAATTACATTCACAACAACTAAAACAATAAAGACATAACTTTATATTCAGTAGTGCTAAAACAGTGAAGAGGACATATGTAGCAAATCAATCAGAAGTACCTAAAACACTCATCAAGCATAAGGCTCGAATAAGGCAATGATCCAATCTGGACTAAATTCAACGTCAAAACTCCAAAGAATCCAATCTCGAAAACGACTTATAAGAAATTGGAAGGGGAAGAAGAAGAAGTACCTTGTGCAACTGATAGTAACTAACTCCATCGACGTCCTCAGACCAAAACCCAGAAGAGTAATGCTCATTCCTCTGTGTTAAACCCGACATCGTTTTACACTTGTCTTTGTTCATCAACCAATGGTTCCATAATCATCTCCTACACGGGCGTCGCAAGCAAACTGAAAACCTCAGGAAAGAGGATAAGCATGGGGATTCCTATCTCAACACAATTACCAACCTGCAAAGAACAAAATCTATAAGATAAGAACGAAAGAGATTATTTTTGTTCTGAAATACCGTAAGTCAAAATCCCTCGTCGACAATTGCAATAAACCCTAGATTTGTAGACAATCTCATCCAAATCAAAACACATATTTCGATTGGATTCACATGTAATCTAATTCGTATCAAATCAAAGAAGATAAACCAGTTTTGAGATCTTACCTTCGCTTTGAAATTGTCTGAGCGGCCACGGACGAATAAATCTGAGATGGACCAAGATCGAGAGGGAGAGAAGAAGCGTCGCGAGAGAGAGACAGAGAAGAAGCGACGCGAGAAAGAGAGAGAGAGAAGAAGAAGCGCCGCGTGAGTTAGAAGAACCGACGCGAGAGACAGACCGAAGAAGCTTCGCGAAAGAGAGAGAGAAGCGTCGAGAGAAGAGAGCAGAAGCGTCGAGAGAAGAAGTTAAACAATTCAACAAATCACAATCTCCCACGTGTCCGGAATAACCGGTTCTAAAAGTTCTTTGCACTGATCCGTTTCTTCAACTATTTTACTAAAAATATACTATTTAATTGATTTTAAAACGGAGACACAAGATGCTCTCATGTGCAACTTGTGGCTTTCTAATTGGTTCATTCTTTTTTATTTAATTATATAATTTAATTTTAATAAAACTATTATTTTTATACTGTTGAGATACCAATAAGAGTTTATTTACCGTTGGAGTTGCTCCTAAAAACTTATGAAAAATGCTCTTTTTTTTAACTTGCTTTTTATTTCACTTCTTTAAATTGATTACAAATAAAGGGGTGAAGAGGTATTTATAACTTCCAAAGATAGCTTACAAAAATTTCTAAATTATTCTACCATCATCTCTATAACTCTACTAAAATATCTAGATTTTATTTTATAAACTTCTATATGATAGAATTCTCGAGAACATTTAAAAGAGGTGAAGATTTTTTTATGATGCTTATAGAGAAATCTAGAACTTAGGCTTAATTTTGGGTTTGGTACAATATATGATATTGGATTATAAACTCATAATTAAGCTTAACCCAAAATCAAGTTTAATATCAATAGTATTTTTATCAATATCTACCTTTACAGTATATAAAATGACTTTTGAAAATAAGATAAAGATTATAATTGTTTGTTGAAGCAATTAGCTTGTGTGATCATGTGACACTAAACATAGATATATGTTTTCTTGTCAATAATATATAATATACAATAGCATATTTAAATTTGGATAATGACACATCGACAGGTTGTACAGAAAAATACAATCTTTCTAGCTCAGTAACAGACTTTATTGAGAATTGAAGGTTGAAAAGTGAGTTGGGGCATTTTGGATTGGTCTAGGATCATTTAGACGTTTGGGGAGAATTGAGAGTTCTCCATAAATCACTCTCTCGTTTGTTCCAATTTCTCTATTTAGATTTAGTCTGTGATTCGTAAAAAAGAGTCTGCATACTTTTTATATATGATACAGAATCATTAGACAAAATATTCAAATACGTCCCCGACTGAGGCTACAAGCTATCTGAAAAGAATATTCAGATTATGACACCTTTTTCTAATACATGTCAAACCCACAATAATAATGTTGATAACAATAAGAATCTTAATTAATGGTGGATTTGACATCGCACTAAGATCGTCTTCTAATAATGAAGATTAAGAATTATGGTCTTTTGAGATGCTATAATATCTATGCGTAGACTCTTGCCCACAAAAGATGTATCGCAATTGCATATAGAGGTTCCAGTCTCTTATTGAACCCAGACTAAGATTTTTTGTTTGTTTGTTTTCTCATGAAAGATTTGTTCAACTTGGTCAGAGAACTCAAGAAGATTGTAAAGATGCATAAGTGGGTTCATGTAGTCTTTCTAAACAATTTCCACATTAAAGCTCTTTATGGCAGCTACCTTGTGAAGTTTAAGGTTGCATTCGAGAAATTCTTTTCAAGGCTTTCAAAGTTGCATGGACCTGAGGACGAGTGACCTTCACTTCAGTTGGGAAAACTGAAAACTGCAAATGCAGATCATAATTTTCTGTAGAAGATGCTGTCTTGTAGATCCCTTGTCTGTCAAGCTGGTTTGGCAAGGACACCACTTGAAAAAGAAACATCGATGAACAACTCAATTCGGGTTGAGATCAGTCACTGGATCAACCTATAATCGATTATGTATTTTGTCTATTTAAAAACCATCAATTTTCTTTAGTTGTTTGTTTGGGAAAAACTCTATTTTAACTATGAAGTATTTTTATATACTGTTGGGATTTATATTGGTCATTTAGATACCTTTAATGATAATAATCTTCTATTTTCTACTAAAAAAAAACTTTTATCAAAAAATAAAAATTGTTCAAGTAAAAGTGAGGATAATCAAATTGTTTTAATAAGATGATTTATACATTTAGACCCTCACTTTTAGGAGTGATTATTTTGTTAATTGAAAAAATAATTTGAACCATACAAATATTATAAATTTATAAATAAAAGTTAGTAATGAAAATCCTGATCATTTATTAGACCAATTCGATCTCTGAGATGTCTATCTATTGGCTTTGAAGATAATTTGCAAATTTCTTACATCTCTAACTTTTTTTATCTGTACTGGTATTCTTTTGTTTGAGTTGAATCTAAGATTTGCTTATTCAGAATCTGTCCAAACATATCACCAATTCGGTCTCGATTATGGAATTAGATTTGATGATGTTGTTTGTTGTTTTCTTTCTGGAGAAATTGGTAATGTTGAAAATTATTCGGACCTACTTTCATGAAAAGAAAGAAGACTAGATAAACAATGCATCAATAGAGAGATCAAAAGTGGCATTTTATTTTTGATACAATCACAGGAAGTCATCATGGTTAAACTGGCTCCTCACGCACAACTTGCTAGGATCTCATAGGTAATACATGTTCGTTTGCCTGTCGCTGGCGCTAGAAACCAGCGACAGCGACCAAAAGTTGTTCGTTTGTCTGTAGCTGGATCCAGCGACACTCACCAGCGACCACCAGCGATCAACGATCGTAATTTTCAGTCGCTAAAATTTTCAGCGATCAGTCGCTGAATCCAGCGACAGGCAAACGAACAACATAGCGACCAAAAATATTTAATTTAAAAAAAAAAATTAAATTAAATAATTAAAAATTAATTAAATATAATAAAAACTAAATCTAATTAAACTTAATTTAAATAATATATAATTAAATAAAGATACAAAATTAAATTAAATTAGATTCAAATTAAATATAATCTAAATGAAATTATATTAACAGTACTAAATTAAATTAAATTAAATATAATATAATCTAACTAAATAAATTAAATTAATTAAATTTAATAAAATTAAAGTAAATAAATATAAATAAAATATTTTATTAATTATTTAATAACACAGCGACCAGCGACAGTCAAATGAACAACACAACGACAGAAAAAAGAACAACACAGCGACAGTCGCCAGCGACAGGCAAACGAACAATATATGATGTCGTTGGTCGTTGGTCGCTGGTCGTTGTCGCTGGTCGCTGGTCGTTGTCGCTGAATTCAGCGACAGTTAAACGAACAGAGCCTAGGTAAAATTAATGATTTTTGTGGTTTGATAATTTTATGATTAAAAGCTTACAATTATTTTCTACTGTCGAGAAGAATAATGCGTTAGAAATGGAAAATCTCTACTGGGAACTGATGAAGGATGTTCAACACAGCCGTGCAATTCTGACTAGTGATTTCTTTAGTAAATTTTTCAAGGGTTTTTAATGTGAATTGTTCATTTTTTAAGATTTCATAATTATAAACGGTTCATAAGTTTCTAAGAAATGTAATCGAAATGTTAAGCAAGATTTAATGAAAATTACCTATCTTTTTTCAAACTAAGAAATGCTTATTTAAATTTTTTAAAAATAGAATTTTGTTTAATTTATTAAATGATTATCTTTTACTCACCTTAAATACATTAATGATAAGAGCATATGAAAACTAGACACTTTGCGTATTTGTCATTTTGTGTGTCATCTACTTATCTTCCCAAATTTTTCTTATGATTAACTCATTAAAATCAACATTATCTTCTACTCACCTTTGGTAATCAAATTTTGAAAACTATGAACTAATTTTAAAAATATATTTTCAAAAGTGTAATGTATAGTTTAGATTTTTTTTCTCTTTTAAGAAAGATATAGTCAATATACCTAATTTAAGAAATGATAAATCCACCCTCTTTTCCTTTTCTATATAGATTCATTTTCACACATATAAATCTTTCTGTCTCTAAATTATTACCATTACCCTAAATCCCCTCAAACCAAAAAAATATATTTATATAACATTATTCACTTTTCACACATGTGAATCTTTTTCCTTTTCTGTCTCTCTCTCTCTCGTATTGTTAATTTTGAACTCTATTTCTCTCTTTCTCTCTCCCTCTCTCTCCCTAAGTTATTACCATTATCCTAAAATCCAATTCATACCAAACAAATTTCAAGAACACAAAAACAGAGTTAATAGTTTCCTCTCCCTAAAAAAGATGCCTTTGAGCAACAATGTAATCGGTTGCATAAACTTCATCACCGTCCTCCTCTCCATTCCGGTCATCGGCGCCGGAATCTGGCTAGCCATCGGGACAGTAAACTCCTGCGTCAAGCTCCTTCAATGGCCAGTTATAATCCTCGGAATCTTAATCCTCTTAGTGGGTCTCGCTGGTTTCATTGGAGGGTTTTGGAGAATCACATGGCTTCTTGTTATTTACTTAATTGCCATGCTTGTTCTCATTGTACTTTTAGCTGTTCTTGTCGGGTTTATTTACATGGTGACCATTAGAGGCGCTGGTCATCCTGAACCAAGTAGAGCTTATCTTGAGTATAGTCTTCAAGATTTCTCTGGTTGGTTACGTAGAAGAGTTCAGAGATCTTATAAATGGGAAAGGATCCGTACTTGTTTGAGTACTACTACTATTTGCCCTGAACTAAATCAGAGATTCACTTTGGCTCTAGATTTCTTCAATGCTCATCTTAGCCCCATTCAAGTAAGTATCTTTTTCCCCATGGTTCATTAGTTTTTGAACTTCTATTTGTTTTTGTGTCAGTTTTTGTTCATTAATCGAAGAAAATTAGGGTGTAAATGGAATAGAAAAAAGTATGGGGGTGGAAAACGAATAGCTATGAACAAAAATGGGGCGCTTTTGAAAATGTAGATAGAATTGGTGCTTAGCTTGTTAGGTTTGTCTAAAAAAGAGGGGAACAAAATAGATCCTTTGATTAGCAAAAAAATTGAAATTCATATTAAATATCACTTTTTTTTTTGTTTAAGAAATTTCAAATTAGAGAGAAAATATCACAATTTTCTTTGCTTTCAGAAAAGGTTAACCTTTTCCTTTTAAATAAAGAAAAATTAGGGTGTAAATTGAACAGAAATAAAGTACAGGGGGAAATCGAATGGCCAAGAAAAGAAGAGGTGGCTGGGTAATGAAATTATAAATTAGAAATGATTCTTAGCTTATAGGCTTGTGGGAACAAAACCTGGAAAAGTTTAACCTTTTAATAAAAAATTATAAAAATTCCCCAACTTTTCTAGATTCTTCCACTATGTGCACTTAATCAGTCACGCGGTACAACTTTTTTGGCCCCATATTTATATATTATTTAAATCTAACCCCGTTTCTTTATTTTCAGTCTGGTTGCTGCAAGCCCCCAACAAAATGTGGTTTCACATTCGTAAACCCTACTTATTGGATAAGTCCCATAGATATGTCTGCTGATATGGATTGTCTACAATGGAGCAACGATCAAAACACTTTGTGTTACAGTTGTGATTCTTGTAAAGCCGGTTTGCTCGCAAATATTAAGGTGGATTGGTTAAAAGCGGATATCTTTCTCCTTTTGGCGCTAATCGGATTGATAATCGTTTACATTATCGGGTGCTGCGCGTTCCGAAATGCCGAAACTGAGGATATCTTCAGGAAGTACAAGCAGGGTTATACATGATCGAGATGACAAGTTTAGTGGCAAAACTGCGAGGAATTTTTTAACTTATTGGATTCCTGTATTTTAGTTTCTCTACGTTTTGGCCCCCTGTAGTCTGTTTTTATGTGTGCACTACCAGAACATTTGCTGTAACTGGAAGAATATTTTGTATATCTCTTTGATTTGGGTTTGTGAAACTTTGAATGCCTAATTCGTATTCTACTGTGTATGTGATTATCTGTTATTGTTATGTAGCTATCAAAACCAAATTTACAAGGACATAGTCATAAAACCATATATCACTCACTGTCTAGTCTCATTGCATCACACTAAAACTTTACAAGATATTGTATATATACACTTACTAGTTATTTGACTAATTCATACTACTATATTAAGGCCTTTCTTTGGTGTATATACACTAAGAGAAAGTAAAAACCTTGCCTCGTATATAACCTTTGTTGGAGGATGTCTCTATTTTATATTAAGGAACCCTGGAAACGTAACACAAGCTTCTTCTTCTTGATCCAATCTCAACTCAGTGGAGCTCGGTGAGGAATTCCCTTTCTTCGTCGCTTTCGCAGAGAACCAGGAGGAAACTGAGGTGTTGGTGGGCTAAAACTCTGGAGATTTGCATTGTCATTCTCTACTCCTGAACTGTTATTCTCTACTCCTGAACTGTTGCTTGAATTCTCTGACTCATTCCGTGTATGCTTCACGCTCTTCTCGAAGCTTCCAGATGTTCCTGCAACCTTTTAATTTAATTGCCAAAAACACAGAGAAGAAGTTTATCAGAAGGAATACTCTTTGCTCAGTATGGAAGAAAAGAAGACAAACTCAAAAGTTTCAAGCTTTTCATCTGTAATTAACTAGAAGTAACCACAAAATAAGGGAAAGTTTGCTTGTGAAGAATTTGTGCATAGATTTGTTCTTTTCCATATCAGAAAACAAGCAAGAGTGAATGGTAATTGGAGAGTAAGTAGGTAAATGTACCTTGCAGCCAATAGAGCAGAAGCGGAAGCAATTTTCTGCAAGGCCACGATCACAGACCTTGCAGGTATTAGTAAACCCTTTACCAGGCCTAGGCTGAGGCCTCTCATTCAAGAACAAAACCTTTGCGCTATTGATCACATATGTCTGAATGCTTGATATGTCTAGGTACTTCTGTATCTCATTGACCCTTATCACATTATGATAAGATGATATCCTTATCTGCAGCAAACCAAGAACTTCTTAACATTCAAAGCCGATAAAAAACAATATGAGAACTTTGGATTGCGAAATGCAAAACACACCTGAATGGTACGATGGTTCTTGTGGTGAGGAAGACAGAGAGAACAAAGCGAGTCATTGGTACAGTCTAAGCAATACATATTGCATTCGGTTTTCGGTGAGTGTCCATGAAACTTGCATTGAACAAAGAAGTGTTCCTTTAGTAAAGGTTTCAGCCATGGAGGCCATTGATTCTCTTCTTCCTGCAAAAACCATTAACAACATAACTCATTAGCCATTATCCCAAAGAACTCAAAAAAAAAAAAAAAACAGTTAGCTTTACAATATACCAGAAACACCATTGACTTATACATATCAAAAGTCTCCTCCTTTACAATAGACTTGAGAAGACTCTTGCCTTAAATGGTTTATTTACCAGATTATCAATACAACATTTTATAATCTTGCAACTAAAGATAATAAGGAATCCCCAAATTCGTCTTGCAGAATATATTCTGTTTTTAAGTTTTTATAAAAACAAAAGCAATTTGAACGGCGATAAGTACGGAATCGAATATTACGCCGTGAATCTAGTTCGAAGAAGATCCTATTACTAATCCAAAGATTCGTCTTCTTCTCCATTTTCCCCTAATTTAAAACCCTAATCTACCAACTACATTATTCAAACGTTTCAAGCATTGTTCTTCGTGACACAGAAAAACAAGTATTTAAGGGACTCAATAATGACGAAAAGATGTACAATTTTCAAAGACCATATTTTGATTCTTCCAAGAAAATCGAAAGCATTGTTCTTTACACCAAAACAGAGCATTTGAACATCTGAAAACATAAATTAGAGAAAAACACACACAAAACTATCTTGTTTCCAGTGAAAATTTCCAATTCAAACAAAACCCAAATCTTAGAATCGAAAACTAAGGAATAAAAACCGCTGAAAACAAAACCTCAGTTCGTCTGAACACAATGAGTAAACATTGTAAACAGAGGACAGAGTTAACAATGAAAAAAAAAAAACAGAATCTCAATAATGTGATAATCTAGAAAAGGGCTAATGATTAGAAATACCATGAATCTTCTGTTCTTAGGCTTGATTTCTCGATTTGGGTTCTCGTAATCTTCAATCGCCATTTCAGAATGCAGTAAAAGACCGGACCTTTATTCGAGTCGGCACCAAAACTTTTTACTTAAAAAAGGAGGGTTTTAGAGAAAGAAAGGGTTTAAGAAAGCGAAAGAGAGATTGAGTTTCTTGCAGAGAAAGAGTAGTTTGAAGAAGCGAAGAGCAAAGAGATAGAGTCCTCTACTTATCTCCTCTCCCAATGTCGACTAAAATATATCCGAACCTAATTCCGAACCTAAAGTCCCGAGCCTAAGAAGCGTTGGGTTCAAGGAACCATCCCTTGGTCTTTCCTTGGAATTTTCTAATTTGATTTGATTATTTCTTTCTTTTCGTTTTTGGTTTTTTTTTAAAAAATATCTTTCTGTCCTTCTTTGGTCTTATCTCTCTCACTATTATTTTACTCTTTTTTCCTCCAAATTTTATTCCTTTTTTGGTTTTTCTTTTCCCAAAAAGTATATATACTACTGTTAAATAGTCATCACATTTATTGGTTGTTAGAGTTTGATTACTATTGTTCCATTGCTGAAAAAGTTCTGATATTTTATTATATATATAATTTTGTTTTTGAAAAGTTGATTTATTGTGTTGAGAAAGTTCTTGCTCCATTATTGCAATTTGACATCTCATATCTATCTTCAATTCCATTACATATTTCTTCATCAGGTGCTTTCTCTATTTTTAAAATTGGGTTTTCAAAATCATTACATATCAGAAAGATGATTAATGGTGTATTTATTTTTTGTTAAAAGTGTACCAGTTATTTATGTTTTCATGTTTTGAAAATATAATTTTGCTATTTTTTATCATTCACAATATCAATAAATTTTCATGTTTTAATTTTTGAATATGGTTGTGCTATATTTGATATACGTGTTAAAATAAAACTTCGAAAATTTCTTAAATATACAAAAATTAGATTTTAGAGTTTTATTATTCTTTATATAAATAAATACTCATAAAATCAAGATACTATTGTTCGTGCATAAACTTTTGGAATAGCTATTATGTAGATGGTTTCTAGTTGGGATTCGACAGTTGGAAAATAGATGAACTTGTTTCAAAGAAAAACCATTGATGTAAAAAGTACTTGAGATGTTTCCCAAATACCTTTCGACGTTCAAATCATAGAGAAAGAGGTTAGAAAGTATAGCAGATCCATAAGATGTTACACATGTGTACACAAGTGTTTAGAGTGTTTGTGAGAGTTTTCACTCTCTTAAAGTATGTTTTTCTTGGAGAGAGAGTGAAAATCAAGTGGGACTGTTTCTGGATCAAATTTGATTTGGGATCATGATAAATGATGTTTATATATGTATATTTTGAGAGACTATCCCATCAGATTCAGACATCGAGTACTAAAAAGTATGCGTTATATATAAAGAATGTTCATATATCGGCTTTCCACATGAGCCATATGTGGAGTAGATTCGAAATGCTTGTCTTCCAATACTTTTCCGAAATGTGTATTCGTTTTGTTCAATTGAGTATTTACCATAATAGACTAATGCAAGAGACCATTTTAGCGTGGATGGAGGAAACCTATCCTTCGAATATTCATCTGAATCGCATGATCGTCACTGGTTAGGCTGATTTCTTATAGTTAAAATTTATCTCCAACAACTATAAAAGTTTATGGTTCATAAACACTTCAGAATTTTATGAATTTGGTAGTTTAAAAATATATAGAAATGATCATTTAAAAGTTCTCTTTATTTATTTAGTGGAAGAGAAAAGTGGCTAAACGAATCACATTTTGACAATGCCGCAAACTATAATATTGAGAATAAAATTAACATTAACACTTCATATTTGATTTGAGCTTTTTTTTCTTTTCTTTTCTTTTTGTTTTTTTTTTCTTTTGAGAATCAATAGCTAATTATATCTATATATTAATTAATTTAAATACACGATAAAATTAATATATTTTAATATATATGTTATTATATTGCTAGTTGATTACATTTTATCTTAATTATATCCAATCTCATTATAATAAAATCAATTATCCAGTAACCTAACCGCTCACACAATGTGACAGTGATGCAAAGCTATCTTTTAAAAAAGTTAATTGCTATTACATCATTTATGCTTTTATACATAAAAATACTTATTTAATAATTTTTTATTACTTATATGCTTACTCATAAGAATGAGTTGGAAAGAGTGATGTAAACAAAGGACCGATGTTGTATGCATAGTACGTATACGTACAGCTACAAAAAGAGAGATAAACTTCTTATATGGACAACTAAACCTAATCCATATATGTTTTGTTCATTGATTTAATAAAATCTGGAGGAGGTTACTGCACAAATCTAGGTTTAAAGATGACTGATTATACAATGCCCTTTTGTGTTTGAGTGTTTGGTTTGTGTTGATTTGTCTCAATTTAATTCATTAATTAGAAAGATTAAGTTGCAAAGTCAATACTAACTATTCCAACGTAACATGCATCACCTGAAAGGGAAGTTCGGTTTAAACTAATACCGTCTTTGATCTTGATGGAATACAATTTTAATAACTAATTTTGTATGTTGTTATCAAATTTTGTAGGTGGAAAATTCAATATTCTTGCTAAAAAAAACTAATTTTGTAGGTTGCAACCAAAACAAACGAAAATGATAACATTGATTAAGAAAATAGAATTATATTATGTTTCATGTTTCTTTTCCTAAACTAATTAAAGATTATAATCAAATTTTGATGTGTTTGGCTAATTAAAGATTATAATCAAATTTTGATGTGTTTGGTTAATATGAATTATGGATAACAAGAAATGTCAATTAATAACAAGAAATTTCATAATTAAGGATACACTTAATGAGAAGAATATATATAAAAATATGAATTATGGATTAAATTTCAAATTTTAAACTTTTTAAAAATTGAAATTAAAGGATTAAATATAACTTTAAGAAAAGTACTTCATAAATTCAAGAAAAAATTTTTTGGTTAAACCACAGGAGTTTTGGACCTTTGGCCTATAAATTTTTTCGATATCCAGAATCAGCCTTTAATCCATTCCGATTTTAAAAATGTTTCTCCGTCCGAAAAGAAGATTGAACCCGGAGCATAAAGGAATCAGCCCTCTTATATTACCGCTAAGCCACCACCCCTTTGATGGAAATGTTGGTTATACGATTTACGGATTACAATCTTACAAAATTGAACTATACGTAACCCATAATGCGAAGTGAGTAATATACTGTTCCTCAGTAGTTGATGCCTTGATATATTGCACCATTTTCACTGGGCTCACTCACGTTCTTTTTGAGTTGATGGTGATTAAATATCACGTTAATTGCGTAGTTAATTTAAAAGAACCATAAACTGTGTCTTTAGATTATGGTGCTGTATATCAAGGCATCATACCATGAAACATGCATAGTTAGAAACATTTACCGGCATGACTCATGAATCACACCATAAACTATTATCTTTAGATTAAAAGGCCATACACACATATTATATGACATCCGCATCAAAAATAGAATAAAAACAAGGCGAAACGATATTTATACTAAAGAAGACACATAATTTATGTGCATTTTTACTCGATCATCATGAGAAGAACAATCTATGATTCATTTATACAACTTTTAATTTGTTAGTAGTCAGAAAGATTTTAGACCAAGGCCTATATATTAATGCTTTATTTTAGAATCTATAAAAGTGTGATCGTTAACGCTTAAAAGAACAGATATTATCCGATTTATCCATAAATTTCATAAAATATTCTGGACTATATATTGTCTGAGATTTTTCGGTTACAAAAATAATTAAATTATTGCAATGATTAATTGTAACTGAAATAGCAATTGAAGAACTCGAATCTTGAAACTATTTTCACAAGATAAAATATTATAGATCAGATATGATATACATAGGAGAATTATGTCTCTTGTTTTTTCTTATTCAAGAGCCAGTTGAAAGATATTTCATGTTTTTGTATCGTATGTTAAAGCTAACAAAATATCATCGAGAACAAAATATCATCGAGAATGGACTGGCGTATTGAAAAATCTAGATACCGTACATAGGATATAATAATAATAATAATAATATCAAATATTTGAAATAAAGTGAAGAAATGAGACACGGCACGCCATATCTGACCCAGAAATATCCATCCTTTCCCACACACTTTTGTATTATTTTATTTTCGTATGGGACCAATCGCATATTGTTAATTTTAGTATGATATAAACCATACAATGAACCGAATAATAGACTTAGATTAAGATAAATCAGTGAAATTTACTATTTTCATAAATTAATGAAAGATTATATTCCAAATTTAGTGAAACTATGATATGCTTAGTGATGTGAAGCAAACCAACCGGTTCAGTGAACCGGCATTGTGTATTGTTGTTGCTATTTGCGGCTTTCAATGCTATGACCGTTGACTTATTATTACTATTTTATTGGGTCAACTAGTGACTTACACCATTCACATTTCTCAAGTCTTCTGTACGGATCACATCTTTTTTGCACGGCATGCGCAAATATTAGGATTGGACACGGAACGGATATCATTGAATTTTGAAAAATTCTTTATTTGATCCGACTTTATGAGTAGTAGAAAAAAATTATTCGTATTCACTCGCAAATAACGGATATCTAGAAAAA
The DNA here is from genome assembly GCA_900406565.1 of Turritis glabra. NCBI lineage: Eukaryota > Viridiplantae > Streptophyta > Magnoliopsida > Brassicales > Brassicaceae > Turritis > Turritis glabra. The sequence goes on along the minus strand of OVBN01000085.1, from coordinate 269,034 downwards.
CGAGTATCCGGTAAAAATAGTTAACTCTTTAGATATCTGATCATTTACTTTTACCCCCATATTTATTGATAATTCATGCACAGAAAAGCTTTCCGTAACTGCATAATAATTCTATACTCTAAAGAATGAAGAATTTATAAATGTACAACATATAATTCCAAAAACATATAAAATTACAAACTTTAAAAATAAAAACTTGTAATTTCTTTCTAGAATATATTTATAAACTATTAGTAATATTATAAAATATTAGCGGGTATTTACGGGTCAAGTAATAAAGCGGGTAACAGGACGGACATTAAAAAATAAATTAATATCTTTCACTCGATCTTTATCTACGGGTAATATAATTATTATACCCTTCATTCGACCCTAAAGTTACATATATCTTTTTTTCGAGACAAATACGAGCTGACTAATGGATCGAGTACAAATAACGGGTATTAGTACCCAGATCTAGCAACGATATTTAAAACACACACGAGAGTAATGTATATGGTTGGATTTTAATCTCGTGCGTTCAAAGCGGTCTAAAATTCACCTAAACGTTTCTTTCTTCCAACACTATGATATAACACCATTCACTATGATATATGTAGTTAGTTAAACAGACAATCAAAATCAATGAAATATGTTTCGTTCTTCCAACACTATGATATACTCCCTCTGTTTTTAAATGATAAATTTTTTAGATGTTTCACACATATTAAGAAAAAATTTAATGTTTAATTATAACTATATTTTTTTGTAATAAACAATTCCCTATAATTTTAAACCAATAGTAATTCAATAAATTTAAAATTTGCAATCAATATTTTTTGAAGTTTACAATTTCTTGTTATTTTTTATTTAAAAATATATTTAAAACCTAGAAAATACATTTTTTGAAATAAAAAAAATTTCTAGAAAATTCATTATAAAAAAACAGAGGAGTAACACATTTATTGATTTTCAAATCCAAGAAAATTTGGCGGATCTCTTCACTCTTCGAAAGACCACAAAAGTTATCTGAGCTCATTGGTGGAGTAGTGTGTCACACCATCCTTTATGTAAAGCCACATTTATCAACCGGTATTTTAATAACCAATCAGTTAGGGGAAACTTTTTTTTTTTAATACCTTTTGTTGGTTTAGTCATTTTGCTTTAAATTTTTTAGATTTGTCATTTTGCTTGATCTAAAATCACAATTTTACATATTATGTTGAGATTTTCTTGGTTTCATTTCTTTTAGGATTTAGTGTTTGTTATTAAGTATGTATTTAAAAAAAAATTAAAATATTTAGTTTTTTAAGTGGCTAAAAATAGCAAATCTACAAAGCCATTAAGCAAATCACAAATCCAAAAAATTTGTATGACAAAATAGCATTTTCAACAATAATCCCTTTAATAAAAAGACCTCTTAAATATCGATTGGTTTGATTTAAATTCATCACTGACATTATTAATGAAAATATTCTTTAAATATATATCTATTAATGAAAGTATTCTTTAAGTATAGACTGAAATATTTTAAAATTTTTAATTAAATAATTAATAAAAGAGTCTTTAAGTAAAGATTTATTAATACAAAAAATTTCCGTCTGCAGTATCGTTAAAATCTTATATGCCTGCCACTAAATTGATACTTTCATATATATATATATATATATATATATATATTTAGTCATAAAAATAATGTTTATGTAAAGACAACATTGTAAGCGTGCGATTCAATTGATTGAAAATCATAAACGATCAATTAATATAACTACGATAACGCCTCTTAAGTTTTTTTAAGTGTTGAAAGTTGACAAAATTATGTAGAATTTTAAATTTCTAATTTTTATGTTATGATCCCGACAAAAAATGACTTTTAGGTATGCTATTGTCAATAAATATAAGAAATATCCATTACTCACATTTCATATATATATATATATATATATATTTATAAGTACTTATGAAACTTGACATTGTATACATTTAATCTATATATATCCTTTTGTTGAAGATTGAGTCTTCGATTAAACCTGCAAAGAGTAAGAACAATCAGTGTGAGGCAAAGAATGAGAAGAAGAACAATCACAGAAGATTGGAAGCATTATGGGCCATCGGTTTTTGGTTCAGCCCTAAGTCTAAGTTAGAGATTAAGTGAGTTTTTGGATTTGTTATGTGTAAGAGAGTTGTTTAAGCTTGCTTGTAGAAGTGAGTCAAGTACCTAAAAGTATGGTTTAGTGAAAGAGTCATGATTAGAGTCTAAGCGAGTGTAGTGTAGCAAGTGGAGAAAACCATTATATGTATGTGTGTGTTGTGTTGTGTTGCAGGAGTGGTATCCGGTGATCAATGTTAATAATGTAGATAATTAAAAGATTTCTCTCTATTAGAACACATAAGACTCAAGCCCATTGGAGTGCCAACAAACTCAATGTAATGTCAATTAACCCATGGGTTCGAAACAAGTAGTTTCCTATAAGTATCTATGTTATAAGAATTTCTATTGTAACTTTGAGAGTTGTTTTGAGACAACTCTCCTTCATCACATTTATGAAATATCAATCCACAATCTCTTTGTTCTTGGTGACAATCTAAGGTCTTCTCCCTCTCTTTACATTTTTGCATAATAAAGCTCTAATGAGCTATATCCCTTTTAGTTTTAGATTTATATGTTAATAAGCTTTTTGAGCATCAATCTATTCTTGTTTTGAGATTGCTTACACTCTCTTCTTATTTATCTTTGTGTTTAGAACAAGAAAGTAAACAAACACAATAGAGTAAGAGAGAGAAACGTCTCTATGCTTCTGTTCAAAAGAACGGAGAGAAACAGAGACAAAAGAGAATAAGAATGAGAGGTAACTGACCTCAAAGAAAGTGAAGAAACCTGCAACTAAAGAGAGTTGAGGGAACAACGTGTTCTCTGTTTCTATAAGAGACAGAGGAGACAAACATGAGAGAGGGAGCTGACCTGACAAGAGAAGAGTGAAGAGGTCAGAAATGCAACACTTTTGTATATACATAATCTTGTAAAAAAAAGTGTATACGTATAAAATATTAATAGGCTGCAAGGTTATGTTAAATCGTCAAAAAAAATATATATATATATAGTCGATACACAAACATTAATTATTTGCTCTATTGGTAATAGACGATCAGAACCTGTATAAAACGATTATCGTTAAATTAATCAAACACATTAAAAATATACTTATTAACTAGGTTTTAAGTTGTATTTGTTTTGTTAATATTGTTTGTTTTGTTTAGTGTTTAAGATTGTATAATTGTATTTTGATTGTTAATTCTAATATTTCACCCGCGGTATACCATCTCGTATTAATATCGATCTAAACATGTCCTGTAATATAACTCCGTCCAGTGATATTTTATTTTTTCTTAAAGTTTAAATATTATACTTTAAACGTTTTATAAAGTTTAAATATTTATAATTGGATATGAGTATGTTCACTTCCGGCTTGGATATTTAGCTAATTTCTTTTACTTTTTATTTTTGCAGATCTTGTTTCATTGGCTGCGTATCTCTATTGCAACCATTCACCGCCAAGAACTATGGCAGGTTTAATTCGTATCTACTCTTAATACTTGGGGCTTATTACACTGCTAGTTATACGAAATTTTGCAAAATCCATTGACAAAACTTGTTACTTAAGAATTTGACTCGATTACAACTTTTGGAATGGAAAGTGGTTCATGTATCCTCTCTTTGATGAATAATAAGAACTAACTATGCCACTATAGTTTGGGCTAATGCAGTTAAAATCCTAGACCAACACACAAGATATTTCGACACATTTCCATGAGGTTAATCACTTTGCTACCTGTTATCTCAACATTTTAGAGTGAATTTGTCTGCATGAATTTTGAACATGTATAGTGTTTTGAGTATTCAGAGATTGAAAATTTATTGGTTCAGCAACTTTGCTAGTGCATTTACGGCATGTATGAAGTTGTCCTTGAAAACCTTAGCAACTTGTTTATTGCAAAGACGATGGCAATAATGTAAATAAGATACGTTTAGATCAGAGCCCAAGACTTAAATACTCGGGGTGCTGCTCCCATCTCCTGCGGCCGAATCCTGCTCGACCAACATTTAAGTGTCGTGATCTCCAACCCCTTCGTTCTCCATTTAGGTACTGATGCTGCCAAACATACTATTTATGGGTCTTATTCTTATCTTACATATTCCCACTAGTGAGCTTTATTTTTTTATTCAAATATTCGATTCAAAATGCGAAAAATGACACATGACCCAGTAGTAACCTATGTTCTGTAACATTTACATTGCAAGGAGGTGAAAAGTTGCTTGTATCAAATCATTCAGATCCCCAGAAACCAGAATAAACTCATGCAGACGAAACCACAAACAATACCCCAGAACAGTTAGACATAATATCTGGAGGGAGACAAGAATAACGTTTTAATAAAAGTAATATAAGTTCTAATTTATATGGATTATGCATCAAGAAGGAAATGTAGTATAATACTATTATAGTAGAAATCGACCCACACGTGAGGTTTAATATTATATTATATTGATCTAATTCTTTTATTTAAAAAATTTTAAGTTCTTATTTTATTGATTTTTTAATTAGATAAATAAATAAATGAAAATAAATAAATCGATAATTTTCTAAAGTGATATTACTTTTGAAATATTTTGTCTATACAATATTATTTAAAACATTTATGAATTCAACTGATGAAAATGTGGTAGTAAACGTTGTAGTGGTAAGTAACAATGAGAATGTTAAAGTGATAAGCAATGGTGTTAATGTTAAGTGCCTAAATTTAAAATAATTTCTATATGTAATATTATAGCGGTTCGAATATTACATTGTCTTAATATATCACAATGTGAAATAATATAATTTATAAACACAATTTATAATGATCAATAATGTAATGTTACATAGACCAAATATAATTAAAAAATAGTATGCTTGTCGCATTCGTTTATGCTTCAAATATTTAAATGTTAATTATATTATTTACTAATAAAATACTTCATAGTTTTTTATATATTATTGTCAATATTCATTTATTATACTTAACATGTACTTAATGTTTATTTTTATTTTATTTATTATACGTAACAATAAATATAAATAGATTTGAATTAAATGAATATTTTTAATATATTTAATGTTAAATGAAAGTGTTTTGTTGATGTAGATACCATAGATGAAAAGATAATTTTTAATCATATAAATAGATTTGATATGAGGCCCCAAGATTACAAAATATATGAAATACTACCAAAATGATATTAATAATTAACTAATTAAAACTTTTAAGTTACAAACAAAACAAGAAACATATTTAAATAATACCAACGGTTTTTAAAGCATATATTACATATCACAGTTAGAAAACTCTCATGATTACATTAACTCCGGAATTTTTTAAATATATTTGATTTTTTAATTCCAAACAAACTAACACTAGTAATATCAAAACAATATTTAAAAAAGTGTTAGGCGTTAAACGGACGGGGTCTAGCGTCTAGAACGATTATTTCAAGTCTGATAATTTTTCCGTATTTGATATTTCAACCGACAAATTATTTATCAATGAGAAGAAGGTAAATGATGCAATGTTGAAAGAAAAACAAGCACTAGTTTTTGTGTCCATGATTTCTCCCGCAAAGGAGATGCCGCAAACAATGGTGGAAACCAAATTCAACAATACCTTCTAGTTAGGTATGCAACACATGCCCCAGATTCGATCATACATCATCCATGAAGCAATTGAGAAGGATAAGTGGTAAAGCGTTCGATACACGAGCATTGAGCATACAAACACTTGCTATTTGATCATCACTTAAACGCCAACGTTTAATTGACCCGAAAATATCAGTCGTTCCCACAACTCTTCCAAAATATTCAGTTGAGCAAAGAGAAGACGGACATAAGCAAGCTAAAGCCGCACAACCACAAAAACTCTATTTACACCAAGTTGACGATTTCTATGGAAGACACCGCCACCCTATTTACCGACAGATCCATAGAAAAAACTCGCTGATATCTGTGGGCTATAGCCTAGTGAATTCGGCCCATTTATTTAAAATCATTTTTCAAGCACGAAAAGGCTAAAAAGGCCCAATAGACGTTATCAAAAGCCCATAATAAGCGAGGAAGATAAACATAACTAGATACGTTTTTTTTTCCATCAGACACCGAGTTACATTCGTTCCGAGTCACCACCAACAACTTCAAGAAACTCGCCGCCATGGGAGGATCATCAAACAAGAACCTCATTTTCGTGTACGGTACGTTAAAAATAAACCATCCAAACCATTTCCTCTTAGAAGATCTGATCTCATCAAACGACGCCGTTTACATCGGTCAACGCACGACCCGGTTACAGTACCCGCTCGTTACGGGTCTCTACGGGATCCCATACTTAATCAACAAATCCGGGTCGGGTCAAAAGATCCGAGGCGAGCTTTACTCGGTTTCAAAACGTGGGCTTGAACGCCTTGATGAATTGGAAGGGATCAAAGTCAATCACTACGAGAGATTACAAATTGAGGTTATTGAGGAAGATGAAGAGGACGAATCAAACGATGTCGTTTTAGCGGAGGCTTATTTTGCTCATTGTAGATTTGGTGAGAGATTGTGGGAGAAGAAAGGTAAACGTGGGATGTGTGAGTTCGGTCAAAACGACAGCGTTTTGTATGTTAGGGTTAAGGATAGGCCAAGGTTTAGCTCTGTTCTTGATGAAATTGAAGCTTTTGTGTCTTCTACTACCGATTGAAGAGTGATTGATTTAATGGGTATAGCTCAAAATTCGATCTTTGGCGTTATTTTTGGAATAAAGATATATAATTGTGTAATGATCGATTGGTTTGATGATTTTATGGTTTAGAATTCAACAGTGGTTTGTGTTTCTTGCCTAAATTCTGGTTGTCACTGAGATCTATAATCTTCTGGGCCATTATTGAAAGATTTTATAATAATGCTCAAAGTATTTGAATCAGATATCCAAAGAATTATAGAATTGTAATGATGAAAGGGTGTACTAATTTTTAAGTTTTCAGGTGTTAAAAACATTAGTTCCACTATGTTTTCAAATTTTCTCGTGTTAATGTTAAGTCTATATTGTACAACCAGATCTTTTACTTTTATGTATATATTAGGAAAACTTTTTTATTCAGGTTAAAGTGTTTACTATTTACCTGACATATCTGTCAAACGACAAACTATGTGTTTACAAAGAGACACCGACTGATATAAATCACAGATTGATAAGTGGTACTGTATCTACTGTTTATTGAAGTGGTGGTAGGAGAAGTAGGCAAAGGGGATTCTTTTGCGGCTCTATAATGCCTAACCCTACACGCACTTTGTTTCTTTTTCCATAGCTTCAATCTTTTTCTGATGGTGTCATGTGTGAGAGAAACCAAATTTCTAGTAGTGGACTTTTTGTTGTTGCTGTCAGACTATGTGATCTCCATTGTCAGTGAGGGACCAAACGCTTTGTCTTTGTGCAATTTCAATAAGACTCTTAAGTACAAGACCGCTATGTTCTAATAATGATTTGGCTTATCATGAGCTAAAAAATCGTCCTAGAGACGTTGTTACGGACTTTTACATTTTGTGAATTCGCTACATGCACAAAACTAAATCAAGATCGAACATCATTCCTAAAATCAGGATTGGATCCAATACATATCAGACTAAGCTTAACGATTCAACTTGCACACAGTTCGTTCACGAAGAATAAGTTTGTGACAAAACTTCTAACATAAATGATAGTAACCGCGTTGTTTTAAAACTGTTCTCACTATATGGAACTTAAACTTTTCTTATGGATTAAACATACACATTGTACTTGATGATTCAAAGGAGCACACTTTCTTGATCATCAACTTAAGCTTTTTTGGGGAAGCGTGGAAGATAAGTGAAAGAAGAAGAGCACTATGGTACTAGTACTGGTCCTACTACTTCTTCTTCACGCCATTCTTCAACAACGACGGTGTGTGCTTTATTCCATGTGATCTCCCACTTTGTGTTTTGTGTATAAAACTGTACATATACCCATTTATATGTGTATAAAACTGTACGTATACCCATTTATATGTATGTGTTTGTACATATTGTATCATCATTACCTTCCTCTATATCTGTCACTCAATGGAAGAAGTTTGTATTTTGCTGGAACCAATTATGGGTAGATTGGGTGCTTATCCTTTTGACAATGCCAAAAGCTTGATCTCTTCATTTGTCAATGTGTTTACTCACTTTTCTCAAAAAACTTATTTGTTAAATTCACAGAAACTAAACTTAAACCCCATGAGAATAGTCAAATGAACCGAAAGTTGTGATTAGTCTAGTGACATTGTAGTATGTATTTGATTGGATAAACTGAAAATTTTTTATCGAACATATATATGGGGTTATTTGATCAAACATTTAAAGTCAATTTCCTAAAATTTGGATAACATTTTTAAGAATATATGTAGATTATAAACTTTATTTATATCTTCGGTTTTATTTTTTTTATTATCTAATGAAATTCCATATGAGTTTATTTCAAATGACTCAATAAATTTTAAAATAACATTAGCATTTTTTAAATACTTTTTCTCACAACGATATTTATGATTATTTTAAATACTTTTTCTCACAACGATATTTATGATTATTTTAAATCTTAATTGAATAATTTTGAATATTAAAATCTTTAAAACATGATCCAAAATATCATATCTAATAACACATGATATTCATGCATAACTAGGTAAGAGCATGTGCTATTGTACGAACAAATTTTATGCTATTTAATTTTTGTAATTGTATATACTTAAGTATTTTTGTGTGGATTAAATGCATTACATATATAACAATTTCAATTGGGAAAGTAATATTTGTGGTTTAAATAAATTAAATTCTTGTTAATATATTCAAAATTTTGTTCACATTCAATGATAAAATTTAATATATAAATTTTTGAAGTGATTATTGTTTGGTAAGTTTAGGTTTCTTTAAATGTGTTTGAAAATTGATGTTAGAATAATCGAAATATGTTGTATTTAGAAACAAATGTGTTTGGTAATAAATATAATAGAATTAAATAAATAAAAAATACAAAAACCAAGAAAAATTATGGGTTTAACACGTCAGTACCAATAACTTTTTTTAATATACATAAGAGTTAGAATTAAATATCTAATTATGCCGAAATTTTGGGGAATTTTAAAATTGGGGACCTCTTTTGTAAAATAATATAAAATTAGAGATTTATTTGATATATGGAAAAATCTGAAATTTTGGGTCTAAGTCCATCTTTCACCTTGCTGGGCTCAAAACTGACATAATCTAATAACAGTATATTGTGTTTGTATTTATATTTTTTTTGTCAACATATTTTTTTTATTTAACATTTTGCGGAGAGATAGAGTCGATCAAAGATTTTGCGTAGATGATATTGCTGCTAGTGCTAACGGATATTGACAATCTTATTATATAAAGTTTATATTCAAAATTTAGTCATCAACATGATCGCGACACGTGTCAAGTCGATCGATCAGATGTTAACACGTGTCAAAAAAAGTTTTCTTAACAAAATAAGAAAACTAATTTAAAAAAAAAAACTTATTTACATATACTAATTTACATGTTATATCTAATTTTTTTTTAACTTTTCTTTTCCTTAACCAAAAAGGAAAACCAACAAAAAAAAAAATATATATATATATATATATATTTACATTTACTGATTTTACATGTGTTATTAATTTCTTTTTATACTTTTAGAATAGATATTAACCAATAAACAATGAATGTTGAAGTTTAAAATAACAATATAAGTTATTAATTTTATTTTTTTTGTCAATTTATTAACATTAGTTTAATTGAATAAAAATATATTTATCGTTGTAAGATATTGTTTTATTCGTAAGTGAAAACATAAAAGCCTTGAAAAAATAATGAGCTTGTAAGAATGAATTTTTGATTGCTTCATGTGAATATTAGTTTAGTTTACTTATTTTATATTTTATAAATTTTAACATATATAGTCAAAAGTGAAAACACAAAAAATTGAAAAAGATTGAGTTTGTAAGAATGAATTTCGATTATTTGATGAGAGTGGTAGTATATTTTTATTTTTGTTTTATTTTATAATTTTTAACGCATTTAGAATTTGTTTGACATGATGTTAAATTATTACTTATGAGAGTACAGCATATACAAATTATATTTAAAAAAATTTGGTTTTCCAAAAAATTCTGTTGATTTTATTTTATTTTTTACTAATTATGTTTTGTTAATTTATTTAATTATTTTTAATACTAGCTAAGATAGAATTTAATATGATGCATATATAATTTTTTATATAAAAAATTATGGGCAATTCTCACAAATAGCACAAAATTAAGTTTTACTTCCCAATTTAGCATATCATTTTTAAAGTTCCAAAAATACCACAAATTTAATATAAAAAATATCAAAAATTTTGGAAACGATTAAAAAATTGTCAAAATTGTCTAAAAAATAAAGTTTAAACCCTAAAACCTAAACCCTAAACCCAAAATACTAAATGTAAATTCAAAATTTTAAATTATTTTAATGTATTTTTTAGAAATTTGTGAAATGTGTGGTATAATTGTCTACCCAACTTGTTTTAATGCTATTATAAGGTATTAGTTAAACTGTATTGCAAAAATGGAATGTTGGTTTTCTATTTATTTTTGACAGCCTTATATTTAGGCAGCCCTTTACCTAGTCTAATATTAAATTTTATGATTCATAAAGAACTTCTGATTGGTAATCCGTTTGAATGAAAAAAAAATGAGTATGCAATTACGCGGGTTGTTAAAAACAACACACTTTTTACAGAGTTGAATTATACTACGTCATTCTAATATATTTCATTATTTCTTATGATTAATTTTGTTATTATAGCATACTGAAGATAAGCTAAAAACAACTTTCATTTACTAATTATATCATTTTACATATTTCTTTTATATTCCACGACTCTCCTTTTTTGCAAAGTTATTATAACAGTTATAGTCTTTGTTACTGTGTATGATCAGTCTAGCTTTCAAGCGGCTATCCAATTATCTTTGAAATTCCAAATATATGACTTCATATATCATAACTATATAGAATCGTTGTTTTGTGTTTTATCATTTGAATGCTATTTAGAAATAGTGCATAATGTATATACTTATTGACTTCATTTTGTATTTATTATTTTATTTCAGTGTATTCTCTACGGCATAATAAGTAGAGAAGTGGTCGTTGGCTGGACAGCACCAAATCCTCAAAAACTTGATAGGTCTTCTTAGTGGCAATGCTACGACGCAAGACACGCATTAATAAGTGTTTTTCTTTGTTAGTAGTCTCTTACCAAAATCTTTTTATTTTATATTCAAATGTTTTTGTACCAAAATTTCGTGCATTAAAATAATCATGATTTGATTTCATCTTCTAGAAGTAAGCTCTCATCGAAAAATATTGGAAATATTTATTTTTGCTAAAATATGGGAAATAATTAGGTTTTTCCATTCTTGCATTTATTGAGTTTATATAAATTTTATTAGGCCTGAAACTTATTATCCGGTATCCGGAATCCGATCCGGGATCCGCTTCGAAAAACAAGATATCCGGATGGGCCGGATCCGGATAATGAAATTTCAGATCCGGCCGGATACGGATACGGATCCAGATAGTAGAAAAAAACAAAACCGGATAGCCGGATATCCGGAATATTAATATTATAATAATATTTTTAATAATATTTTAATTATTTATATTATTTATATTATATAATATATTTTTTATTTTTTCAGATTATATATTATAATAATATTTTTAATTATTTATATAATATTAATATATATTTTTTTATTTTTCTCTTAATTTTTTATAAAAAAAACCGGATCTGGATTCTGCGGATATCCTGGATTTTTTACGAATAACCAGATTTTGGATATCTGGAATAGCCGGATCCTGATCCGAATATCAAAATTACGGATCCGTCGGATACGGATCTGAATCCGAATATCCTCAAAAATTCAGGATATCCGGCTCCGTCCCACCCCTAAGTCTTATGCGTTCTTCTATATTGTGAATGTACCTACGTAATCAAAATAATTTTAGCTTTACAGATATTTTAGATTAACTAGTCTATCAAATTTTGAACCGATAAACAATAAGGATATGATGGTGCTGTTGAACCGTAGTAATCTAATTAAAAGTAGTTTTGCTAAATTACTGAAAGTACCATATGTTGATTGTAGTATTTCATGTAAAACAAAATAAGAGCTTAGCTTATAACAATGCAAGATATAAGCTAAAATAATAAAGAAAGGATAATTTGGTTTGGGATAATAGGGTTGTTCGAAGATTTGGTGAGGAATGCTCAACACCGTAATTCACGATATTGTAACTTGTTATTCATATATATTATATATAACCCTAATTTTAAATATAGCTTTGTTAATTTAATCACTAAATTTGGTTTCAATATTATTTGCGTAAATTAGACAGTCTATTCGAACTATTTGATTCAGTAGTAATTTAGTTTAAAAAAAAAAAAAACATGTTTCTTAAAGTTTATTGTCAAAACCAAAAACATGTTTGTTAATCTAAAATTTACTTCTTTAAATTGTATAACAATGCAAAGCATGCGTTTTAGGTGATAGTAAAGAATAAAGAAAAGAGGGTTTGGCTTGGAAATAAATGGGTTGTTAGAACCTTAGCTGAGTAATAGAGAAAACAAGTCAAAAGGAAACTCAACACTATACTTCACGATATAGTGACTTGTTAATGATATTCTAACTACTTTTCAATCCATTTTAATTTATGTATATCAATGACATTCTATCTTCATGTAATCGTTGTTAGTTGAGACATGTATATTGGTTACTAAAAGTATTAAAGTATTCTAGAAGTATGGTTATTCAGCTAGAGCGTTTTAGAGGACTTGCTCACTTGTGCATTTGCTCAAGATCAGTAATAGAATTAACCAAATATATGTATATTTTAGGGTCCAATCTATGTCACTCACCTTACGTCCGTAGATCAACTAGCCGAAACTCTTACCAAAAAAAAAAATCTATCATTCCTCTGTTACAAGATTGAACTCTAGAGTCTAATTTTTTTACTAGGCGATAATATTTGTGAGCGAACCTTGTTTTTGACGATTGAGATTGACGGCCGAGCTAGTCATTGGAGATTGCTATATTATAACTTAGAAAAATATTTATTAAATTAGAGAAAAACTAAGAAATTGAAACCAAAATTAGGAGTAATGGTAGGGACAGTATATCTACACTTTTGGTCGTAAGCATGTGCTTTTAACCACTCTTTTTTACAGTGGACGCGGCTTAACATACCAAACCCCAATTACTATAAATACCTCACTGAGCCTTTCCATTTTTATTCATCAAATTCAAACACAATGGTTTCTCTCAAAGCTTTCTCAACTGTCTTTTTTCTTATACTCGGCGTTAGCATTTGCTACGCCACTAGCCGAAATCTTTTGAACTACGGGGCAGCTGCTGGTCATGGTGGTGGCGGTGGAGGACATGGTGGTGGTGGAGGTTCTGGAGGAGTGAGTGGTGGAGGTTATGGAGGAGTGAGTGGTGGTGGTTATGGTGGTGGTAGTGGAGAAGGAGGTGGTGGTGGATATGGAGGTGCTGAAGGGTATGCTGGTGGTGGCGGTGGTGGTCATGGTGGAGGTGGTGGAGCTGCTTCTTCTGGTGGTTATGCTAGTGGAGGAGGAGAAGGAGGAGGTGGTGGTTACGGTGGAGCTGCTGGTGGTTATGGTGGTCATGCTGGTGGTGGTGGTGGAGGTAGTGGTGGTGGTGGTGGAGCTGCATATGGCGGTGGTGGAGCTAGTGGTTATGGAAGTGGTGGTGGTGAAGGAGCTGGTGGTGTAATTGGTGGTCATGCTGGTGGTGGAGGTGGTGGTAGCGGAGGCGGTGGAGGATCAGCTTACGGTGGTGGAGAGCATGCTAGCGGTTATGGAAACGGAGCTGGTGAAGGTGGTGGCGCCGGTGGAAGTGAGTATGGAGGTGGAGCTTATGGAGGCGGTGGTGGACATGGAGGAGGAGGTGGTGGAGGATCAGCAGGAGGGGCTCACGGTGGTGCTTACGGAGGCGGTGAAGGAGGAGGAGCTGGTGGTGGAGGGTCTCACGGTGGTGCTGGAGGATACGGAGGTGGTGGCGGTGGAGGAAGTGGAGGAGGAGGAGCTTACGGTGGAGGAGCACAAGGAGGTGGTTATGGAAGTGGTGGTGGTGAAGGAGGTGGTTATGGAGGAGGTGCAGCAGGAGGATATGGTGGTGGCGGTGGAGGAGGAGAAGGTGGAGGCGGTGGTTACGGTGGTGCACATGGAGGTGGTTCAGGCGGAGGTCACGGTGGTGGTGGTGGTCACGGTGGTGGAGGCTATGCCCCATGAAGAAACCAACTTAAGATCAACCAAAAGAAAGGCTGAAAAATAAAGATGATTTGTGGAGGGGTATGCAAATTAAAATGCCTATTTCAAAACATTTTGTATCCATTATTAATTTTATTGAACGTTGTATTGTATTTCCTAATAATTGAATATTTTATTGTCTTTATCACTATATCATTGAAAGCATAATCTATAGAGTAATGTTATATATAAAACCTTAAGAATTTTTGGTTGGAGCCTCGAAACAAAATTGATCAGAGTTGTATTCACAAGAAAAGCCCAAACACAAAAACCAAAAGAGCAACTTTTCATTTCCTCTCTAGCTAACTCTTCAAAGTTGAATACTATCTTCTGATTTTCCTTTTCTTGATCGGAGAACCACCCAAAACTCTAACGAACATTCGAGAGCGAGGTGTCTGAATCTTGTTGAGATATGAAAGAGCAATATTTTTGTCCTTAGGATCTGCAGCAACATTTCTTCTTAACGCCAGCGGCTTTGTTCTACGAGTTTCTTCTTGGTTCTTAGTTTGCAAATGCGCACGTTGAATCTGAAAGCTTCCTGTTACAGGATCACACACACACTCAGACTTGGGATCTTTTGTATTCTCACCACTCAGATACATAAAACTCTTCCACATTTTCACTATAGTTGAGACTAAAGCTACCAAAACACAGTACCTTGGCGTTTCGGACGGGAATTTGGTTTTTGAATCTTGAGCTTAGGTTCGTAAGCGCCACCGAGCATAGCTCCCTCACCAGCTGTACATAGAGTCGCACACTGTATAAGAGCTTTTTTGACAGATCATTACTCTCTAGTTTGTTCTAGGTTCTAGTTCAGATTGATTCTTCTTGTAACCAATGATTTACAGATTACTAAAGGACAATACTTTATCTGAATCTATCAGAATCTCCTATCTTTCTTAGTCTTCTCCACAGGTCCACAGGTAAGCTATCAAAAATACATAGTAAGAGATAGTACCTTTGCGTTTTGGAGATAAGTCTTGATTCTGAACCTTGAGCAGAGGGACATGAGTGGCATCGGTGCTAGCTCTGTCGGCAGCTGGACTTGACTCAGGTTCTATCTGTTGAGAGGTCTCAGCAAATGGCTTCTCAGATTCATCGATGTTAGCTTTGTTGACAGCTGGACATGAATCAGGTTCTCTCTGTTGAGAGTTTTCAGCAAATGGCTTCTCAGATTCATCAATGTTAGCTTCGTTGCCAGCTGGACATGACTCAGATTCTCTCTGTTGAGAGGTTTCAGCAAATAATTTCTCAGATTCATCAGCCTCAGGTGACTTGAGAGCGTCAATCATGGCCGATGAATCTTCATCGTTACTAGACTTGGCTGAATGGAACACTTCTTCTTTTGGCTCATGACAACAAAAATCTGACCAATTTACATCCGGGATCGATACTCCCACCGAGTCGTTGCAGGCTTTGATGGAATTACCAACACTCTCGTAACTGTTATCAAGCACTGACTTTGGTGAAAAATTTGACGGAGTAGCTTCAAACACTGTCTTCAGCTGTTCAAAAGTACTGGAAAACCAAGGAGTTCCTTCTCTAGCATAAAATAATATATACGCATCCTGCGATAAAACTCTCTCTTCGCTGATTCTCGTGACCTGCCATGGTTTCCAAAAAAAAACATAAAGAAAGTTATATTCATTGAAACCCTTCAGAGAGGACTAAGCCACACAAATGAAATGAAATCACTGATTAAGCTACTATATTATATTACCTTCGAGTCATCAAAATTATGCCATGTCTCAGGAGCTGATTTCACATAAGAGGAGTAATGACCAAAAGTTGCTCTAACCCCAATATGCTCCACAAAGGCATAAAGATGATATTTCGTCGAAACCTGAAGATACACAATTGGATGTTAAGACTCAAAAATCTCAAGATTTACAAAACAAAGAGGTCTGAAATTTTCACATACCTCAGGATTTTGGTTACTGCTCATGAAAGGGAGCAAATCCAACTCCAAAGGGAACTCAACATGCTCGAAGATCTTCTCCATAGTAACTCCATCATTCTTGAATCTCTTAAGATGGAATGTAGCAACCTGCGGCAACTTATCGAACTTAAGTTGCTTCTCCTTTGTGACTTTCTCCTTACAGTTATCACATGTTAACTGGTCCTCAAGTACTTCGACACGTGTAAAGGATTCTAGAGCACTCCAGAGGTTATCAACATCTTCAATTTCCAGACTCCAACCAAGAGAAGGTTCAAATGTGTTGGAAACGGAATAGCAATTGCAGCAACAAAGCTGAAAAAAAGGAAGAGATCAAACATATTTCCAAGAGTCATTATATATATGGAAAGTGTTGCAACACTAGATTAATAGTATGGTAATGAATTAACGCTTTCTTACCGTACTCATGAGACGGCCACCAAAGACATTGTCAACAATGTTTAAATCTTGAGAAGAGATAGAGCCAGGCTTATTCCTAGGATCTAAACAACATCTCTCTAACTTATCTAAAAACGACTGTAGAAACTCGTGGGCGTCTTCTTGATGGTTTATCATAAAATCAGATGAAAAATCTGTGATGGGTTAAGGATAAAACCATTCATATGAAGAAACCTCAAACACAAAATTATGCACACAAATAAACACTCGAAAAGGATACGTTTCAGATTATCACGAAATCCATCAATGTTTAAACCATGTCCTGAAGACCTCAGAGCAAGCTCGATATGATCTCGTAGAGCTTGCATAACACAGAAATTCTCGTTGCCACCTGAAAACCCAAAGAAGCTATAAGATGAAGACAATGAACAAAACAAGGCACCAACTCAAACCAAACCAAATAAGCAAAACATCGTAAAGCAATCATCTTACAGTTGCAAGGGTTTTGATGCATGTATGAACGAAGGCTCTCAATAAGAGGCACAGTATGAGTGAAGCACTGTAACACTGAAGCTATGAAACAAGTGTTGCCTGAATTATACAGCCCAGCACCCTGAAGAAATTGTATAAAACATTCAATTTTTGGATATAAAGCTAAATTGATACCAAAACCAAATCAGAGAAAAGAGGAAAAGAGAAACATACAACACCAGTGGGTTCAATCTTGGGATACCACCATGAGAACTGTAGAGGTTTTGTGGGCTCGATCTTATAAAGGTCATCGTCGTCGCTTTGATTATCATGATTCGCTATGTATCTCCTTGGTGGACGAGAATAAAGATACGAATCAGACGTACTCGTGATTTGGAGAAGATTGTCGTTGTTTGCAGACGAAATCTGAGCTGGTGCTATGATTTGAGAATCACTGCGCTTGTTTTCCTCTGGAGGGGTGATTAGGGTTTTATCCAACGGAGAAGAGGAAGACCCATTTAGGATCATATCTCTGTTTTGCTCTGAATTGAAAATTAGGGTTTTGTGCGACGGAGAAGAGGAAGACCCATCTGGTTTCGCCAGAGAAGAAGCCTGAATTTGACGAATCGGTGACGAAATAGAGAGCGAGTGAGTAACAAGGTCTCTGATTGGAGCGGTTGGTGAAGACTCATCTAGGGTTTGGTTGGGTTTAGCTAATTTAGGCGAAGATAAGAGATCTGATGGTGGTGGGTCACTAAATTTCGCCATCAACAACGAAACCCAGATCTCGAAATTTTCTGAGGAATTGAAGAGAAAGAGCCAAAAGTAGAAGCTAGGGTTTGGTTTTGGGAGATTTCTGAATCTTCGTAAATCGAATCTGTAAGTAATTAGAGAAGAAAAATTTGAGTTTCGCTCCAAAAAAATTGTGAAATTTTTTCGAAATCTAAGAGCGGAATCGAAACGATTTGGAGGGAAGCTGAGAATTGGAGTGAAGAAGAAGGTTTGAATTAGGAGGGAAAATCAAGCCGCCATTTTTTTGGGGATTAGGGTTTCTTTGACCTTTTCCAAAGATAAAAATAAGCGTAAACACACAATTAAACGTTGATTAGGTTTAACTGGTTAACTCAACCATGGTTCGCAATTGGATTTGGCTTCTCAGAGACTCTTTGACCAATTTATTATTTTTCTTTTTAAACGAGTTTAATTGACAAAACCTGATTTCTAATTTTTTATGATTATAAGTTTTGTTTTTTCGTTAAATAGATGAAGGAGGAGGGAAAAATTAGGGAAGAAAGCAAGTTGATTGTTAACTTGTTTTATTAAATTTATTGATATTTAATGTTGCTTTTATTTATGTTATGAAATTAATTTTCAAAAATCTTTTTCCAATTACTTTATTATTATTTCTATAAAATCTTAGATTACTTTAATTTTTTCCCATTTTTTTGCAAAGTTTATCTAGTTATTGTATGCGAAATCATTTATATTGTCAGTTTGTTTCCGAAAAAACTGGATTAATTTATTTCTTTATTAGAAATGATGGAAATAAACTTTTCAAACATTTCTATATGTTTTCTATATAGTTTCCCAAATTTAACCTTTTTATTAGCATTAAGTTGGTCTAAATCTTACGTTTTCTTAAACAGTTGCCCAAATTTAACGATTTTTCTATTGTAGCCCGAATTTCTTTATGTTTCCATAAAAGTATAGTCTACTTTCATGTAAAATATTTTTTTAGTCTTACAAATTAACTTAATTTTCCCATAATCAATTTTCAAAAAATATCTACCGTAAAATTCAGAACTATTTAATAATACAAGTTCCCGATATGGTCAAAAACCAGCTGCTCCCTTTCTCAACATCCCTGCTTTACTACAAAAGTTTTGACCTCCGTATTTACTTACATTCCAACTTGTTGATATTCAAAATTTTGTAGACAGTGAAACAAATATTTAGCAAACAATTCAAAAATTGAATATTTCGACAAAACTAGTGTACAATATAACCGTTTCCAGTTTTCAATAGATCAATTTTATATTCAATACCATAATAGCATATAGTACTACCATACATCAAATGATCAAATTCCACATAAACATCTTACCTCAAAAATAACTCTTTCAACTACAAACCAAACAAAAAATGACATTTAGATCCGACAATGTGTCCTCTGTAAATCAAAAGACAAGATCTCTGTATGTTTCTTACAGCATTCTGTCCTGAAGATCACTGAATATACTAGAGGCAAATGTTCCGAGCTTATTCTTTGTTTCTTCAGCTATGTTCGCAAGAGATGACATATCTTGCTGCGCCTGTGTATAATTAACAAAGTCAAATCAGAAAAACTTATAAGCAGCGTTAAGAAAAGCTGTAGAATTTGATTATTCTCAGAACTTTACCTGGAAAGAAATTCGGTTGATGAGATCGCTCGCAGTGATATCGATGTTGGAATCATCTGGTCCGTGGCCAAAAAGATCGGAACTTGATATAGCTGCTGAGCCCTGTTAGACATGTAATTGCACTAGGTATGTAAGGAAAATGAGACTTAAGAAAACTGATATAAAGTTTGATTGGATTAGGACATACCGAAAATTTCTGAAGGGTAGCTTTTGAGTCCAGATCAGCATCTCTGTTCTGATTTCCGAAAAATTGGGCAGAGGAAATGGATTTGGCGTTTGAAAACTTCTTTCGTGCTTCATCTGTTTCTTCGACCTAAGTAAGAAAAACAGTTAAACAAGAGGACTTAGGAATTGACCACTATCTCTTTATTGCGTTCTGTTAAAAATGCAACTTTTTTTACCTGAACTTTGGATGAGCTTGAGCTTGACTTCTTGGGAAAAGCACTGTCCATTCCATATTCATTAAAGAAATTTGATGACTTTGGTGGAGCAACATGGCTAAGCACTCGCGTCCCACTTTGCCCACCAGATTGGTCATCATCGAAGTACTCAAATCGAGAGGCAAATGATGATCCAGCTGATGATGTGTCGATAGTTGAAGAAGCAGCAGGAATCACAGGTACAGGTTCTTCAGGCTTCTGCTCATAGAGGTTATCCTTTGGCTACATAAACAACAGAGATGAATCTAATTAAAACCGAGGGAAAAAAGGCCGAGCTTTCAATTATTTTAAACAACAAAAACCTTTACCTTAGTAGTAAGCTTACGAGCACCAAGACCACCAGTCTTCCCTGTCTTTCTCGACACAAGAGGTTTCTTAAAAGTACTAGCCACAACTTTCTGAGAAGCTTTTGGTGAAGAAGATGAGCCAACAGTTTCTTCTTGCTTAACCAAAGAAGTCTCTTTTGTAGGAGGTTCAGAAGAAAACCCGTTCTTAGATGACTCCGCTGGCTGAGAAGTAGCAACAGAAGGCAACGACGATAAACCAGTTTCTTCCGCCATGGCTTTAGCAACTTCTTTAGCAAGAGTCTGTCTATATAAATCAGCAGCTCTTGAAGTGTACTTCGCCTCGATTTTGCCACCATCATTCCATCCATGTTGCTTGAAAAACACCTGAGCTCGGTTGTTCCCACCAAACATCATTGTTCTTAGCTGCTCAGGACTCCACGAGTCTAAGTTCGTTGACCTGCACAAAAAGAAAGAAATTTAGAGCCGATAGCATCAAAAATTTGCATCAATCTGATCTCCAAGAAAACAGTGAATGTGTATACAATATGTTCTTTATAAATCAAGACCTACAACGAAGTAAAATGCTATAAATAGAATGGCCACAAGGGAAAAAAAAAAGTCAACATCTTCCCGCATAAGGTGGATAATCACAGCTTAAACCCTAGCCAGAAGTGTTAAATTGCTACAAGTACTTGAAGCTAGAATTAAACCTAAAAGGTTCAATTAAACGCTAAATTTGTGTTCCTCAGGATCCAAAGTTTACCTGACGAAGCTGATATGAACACCGAGACTTCGATGAACAGCGGAGCAATCGATACAGAGAAAGATACCATAAGGAACCGAAGCCCATGTTGGATTCTTCGCACTACAATCGAAACACACCTAAAACCCAAAATCACAAATCAATCGAAAGATTAGGTCGTATAAGCTCCAGATCTGATCGAAACCACACCAAATTCAAACTGAAAAAACCTTCAAATTCTACGAAGAAAATGGAGCAAACCCTAACCTTGTTCTCGGATTTTGCTTTCAGTTTTCTGAAAACAACATTCTTATCGGTGAGATTCTCAGTCGCCATCGTCGATTACAAATCTAAAGGAACTATAGAAGATTTTACAGATGTTTCCCCTAAAATCTGGAAATCTGAAAGTGGTAACGATGAATGGATCGACTCTTCAAATCAGAGAAATTTTTTTTTTATGTGTCATTTTAAATTTTAAAGGCCTTACATTAGATTAGCGGATCAATACTAAATTAGATGGGCTTTTCTGGCCCACTAGTTAAAAAATTTAGTGGATATTGTTCATAGTTGTTATTTTTAATCTAAATTCTAAAAATCAAAATCTAAATCAAACGTAGCTCTAAAAATGTAAACTCTAACCATAGTCTAAAACCCGTACAAAAAAAAAAACTCATGAACAAAAGTGAAAATCTGTGGAGAATTTGTGATGTTTATTGACATTGAGATATCTACAATATATAGGTTGTGCCTTATAAGAAAGAGGATCGAATAAAGTTGTACAGAATATTCATATGAGATACGAAACTTGATAACCAAGAGATATGAAACTTGGAGAAGAATATCCGGTTTGGGTTTGATGACTCGGTTTAACATCACTCCTCAAGTTGGAGCGCATGGATTACAAACGCCTAACTTGGATCGTATATATTCAAACTCTCGCCTTCCAAGTCCCTTAGTGAAAATGTCGGCTAATTGCTTAGCCGAGGCCACCTTCCATGTAGATATCAGCTTGTCTTGAACCGCATTGCGTACATTGTGACAATCGATTTCAATGTTCTTAATCCTTTCATGAAACATTGCATTTGCCGCAATGTACAAAGTTGATTAGTTGTCACACGCAAGACTCATGGGTGACTCTTGTGCTACGCCTAAATCTCTGAGTAAAGCTTTCAACCACTTTAGCTCGTCCACCGTCAACGACATACAACGATACTCCGCTTCAGTTGATGACCGAGAAACAACATCTTGTTTCCTTATTTTCCATGAGATTGGTGATGAACCAAGTGTAACAAACCAACCACTAACTGATTTCCTTGTCACTGGGCACCCTGCCTAATCAGAATCACACCATCCATGTAATTGGAGATCACAATCAGATCGAAGAAAAATTCCTTGTCCTGGAGTCCCCTTAAGATATCGAATAACCCTTAGAGCTACCTCCTAATGATATCTACGCAGTTCGCTCATGAATTTTGATAAGATATAGACAGCGTATGTAAGATCAGGTCGTGTAGCTCCAAGATAAATCAATCTCCCAACAAGTCTTCTACACCTTTCTGGTTCTTCAAACATCAAACTGGTAGACAACGCTAACTCATGTCTCTGTTCACTTAGAGTAATCGCTGGTTTTGCTCCCAAAAGCCTCATCTCACTTACAATATCAAGAGCATATTTTCTTTGACACAAGAAAATACATTTTTTCTTCTCGCAACTTCAATCCCCAAAAAATATTTTAGATATCTCAAGTCTTTCATGTGAAAGCAAATTCTCAAGTACTCTTTAAAAGACGTGATCACCGCTGAATTATTTTCACCGATTATTAAATCATCTACATATACCAACACATACAGCTCAATACCTCATATCGTTATAGATAATAACGAGTAATCAGAATATGATTGCCTAAATCCATATTCAAGCAATGCTCCTTTCAAGTTGGCAAACCAACATCTTGGAGACTGCTTTAACCCGTATAACGACTTCTTCAGACGACAAACGAGATTTGAATTTTCTATTTTAAAACCAGGTGGAGGTTTCATGTAGACTTCCTCATCCAAGTCTCCATGCAAAAATGCGTTATGCACGTCCATTTGGTGCAATTCCCAGTCCTTTGCGGAAGCAACACCAAGAAAAGTACGAACAATTGTCATCTTGACAATGGGAGCAAATGTTTCAAAATAATCCACACCTGCAACTTGTTTGTTTCCAAGAGCTACTAGTCAAGCCTTGAATCTCTCAATGGTTCCATCTGCTTTGAATTTTATACGAAATACCCACTGTGAATCAATTGCTTTCTTACCCGCAGGAAGTTTTTCTAAGTCCCATGTTTTATTTTCTTCTAGAGTCCCAACCTCCAATTGCATAGCATTTCTCCATCTCTCATCCGCAACAGCTTCTCGAAACGTTTTAGGTCCAATCTCATTACTAATCGCTGTGAGAAACGCCTTGTGAGCTTGAGAAAATCTGTCACAAGTGAGAAATTCAGATAAGGGATACGTGCAAAGAAATTCCTCATCTCCATTATCATGAAGTGTGTGAAGAACATAGTCTTTAAACTTCACGGGGAGTTTTGTTTGTCGTAATCCCGGTCCGTAACGTTCTTCTTCTGGTTCGTCATCACTACTCGACTCTTCTAGTTCATCTTCACTATTCGACTCTTATCAACACTTTGATCTATTGCAGTTGCAGACTCATTAACACCCCTTTGTGTATTTTCATTGTTCTCGTTGGTCATTCTCTCGTCAGAATCTTCTTCCACAGCCTGATTGATGTTCTCGTTGTTCACCCTCTGATCATGCTCTGTTTCTGTAATATGTTCTATGATTTCACTTCTTACTTCGTCAACAATCAATTCTGGTTCATCATCATCAAACATCACGAACTCCGTAGCTCGTGTTGACCCAATCGTTTGTGAAGCCACAGATTTTTTCAAAGAAAAAATATCTTCAACAAATATCACATCCCTTGACACAAATAATTCTTGTGTGTCCAAGTCAAATAAATTCCAGCCTTTTTTACTAAAAGGGTATCCAAAAAAAACACACCTACGACTTCGAGAATTAAACTTATCACCATCGCGTTTTCGATTGTGAGCAAACGCTAAACATCCAAATACCCGTAGATAATCATAAGTCAGAGGCTTCCCATATATCATCTCATATGGTGTTTTACCTTTCAAAACACTTGAGGGAGTTCGATTAATCAAATGTGTTGCCGTTAAAATTGACTCTCCCCAGAACTAAATTGGTAAGTCTGATTGAAGCATAAGAGATTTCGCTACGTTAAAAATGTGATGATGCTTCCTTTCAACTCGTCCATTCTGTTGTCGTGCTCTAACACACGAGGTTTGATGAACAATTCCTTTATCATTAAATTCGGTCTTGAGACACTTGAATTCAGTCCGTTATCATTCTGAACAATCTTAATCTTCTTCTTAAACTGTCGTAAAACCATTGCCATAAAATTCTTCAAAGTTTTCCCAACTTGAGCCTTATCGTGAAGTAAAAATACCCATAATCCTCTTGAAAAATCATCTACTATTATCAATAAATAGTATGAATTGCAAACACTTGGTTTCGGTAAGGTCTCCACAAATCAACATGGATCAGCTCAAAAATTTCAGAACTTTTATTATAACTCAAGGAAAAAAAAATTCGACATCGTTTTGATCGTAAGCAGACTTCACCAGTCGAAAAATCATTAACTCTACTACCAACAGAAGGAAGCAAATCAAAAACAGCATTTGACGGATGTCCTAGCCTTCGATGTCATACATCTTCAGCTCCGTCTTCATTTATCTTAAAAGCTATAAAATTCGTCATCCTACGAAAAAAATAAAGTCCTTCTCGCAGCTCACCCGCGCCAATCAGGTTTTTCGTTATGCGGTCCTAAATCACATCTTTTATTAGCTATTTGCATCACAAAACCTAAGTCTGCAATTAGCTGAGATACCGATATCAAGTTGCACCTCAAGTCTGGTATAAACAACACATTCTTAAGACTAAAATCAACATCGAAAATTACACTTCCTTTCTCTCTTGAAATGGTGTTATTACCGTTTGGTAAACCAGCTCAGCATGGCAACATATATTTCAAATCACTCAAATTAGCTTTGTAACTAGTCATGTGATTACTAGAACCCGTATCAAGTACCCATTCCAAATAATCAACCTTACCAGTTAAATGAGGTCCCGTGGTGCTTTGTTTTTGCTTCTCCAGCAATTGCATCAGGCTGTTCTATTGCTCATTGGTAAGTCCTGTGTAGCCACTCTTCTCAGCCTCTGTGCTACTTTCTCCTCCTCCAATAACCTGAACTGCATGTGCTCTAGCAACACTACGACCTCTGCCACCACCCCTTTCGGTTTGGCGAGTTCGATATCCCCACCACTCGGGGTAACCTATGACCTGAAAGCAAGTATCTGCTCCATGAACGATTCTCTTGCACACCGTACAAAACTTGTTTTTGTCTTCCCTTGCAACGCCTCCAGTTCTCAAGTTGAAGTTATCTCTTTCAACACATCCGGTTCGTACATTAAAAGCAGTTTTGTTATTTTGCTGCTCTCTTCCTCTCATCACTGTATTGATTCTTGCCACCGATTTCACCTTCGAGTACATTTGATTTATAGAAGTCAAAAGATCTGTGCTGATGATTGAAGCTCGTACTGCTCCGTACACCTCTTCGTGCAGACTCAAAAGGAATTGATAAATCTTGTCTTCGTCTCTTTTCTTTTCCAATTCCACCACGAGATTACACGTACATTTACCGCACTTACACACCACGACTTTCTCATAATTCGTCAGGTCATCCCACAACTTCGTCAATCTCCCAAAATAATCAATCACACTCGCACCTCTTTGTCTGAGACACGCCAACTTAGCTTTGATTTCCTGAATTCGAGGTCCATTTCCTTCTGATAATCAGTCCTTGATTTCTTTCCAAAGCTCCTGGGGATATTCCTTGTTTGCCAAAGTTCTTTTTACTTTCGCATCAACCGTATTGAGAATCTACAACGCCACCATGGAGTTTGCAGAGACCCAATCTTCATTGTCTACATCGTTCTCCTCTGGTTTTGTGATACTCCCATCGACAAAACCATACTTTTTCTTCACACGCAATCCCGTTCTTATAGCTTGCGCCCACTCATCATAATTGTCATCATCGAATTGAACCTGAGCAATTACACCGCCTGGGTTCTCATTCGCAGCCAGCTGGTACAATTTTGATTTCTCTGTCGCTTCTCCACTTGCTTCCACCACGTTTTTCTTTGAATCAGCCATTTCAACCTGGCGCTCTGATACCATGAACAAAAGTGAAAATCTGTGGAGAATTTGTGATGTTTATTGACATTGAGAGGTTTACAATATATATGTTGTGCCTTACAAGAAAAATGATCGAATAAAGGTATACATAATATTCATATGAGATACAATACTTGATAAACAAGAGATATGAAACTTGGAGAAGAATATCTGGTTTGAGTTTGATGGTTCGGTTTAACAATTCATGAAACTTTAATCACAAAATCTAAATCATTAACATAAAATTATAAACTTTAATCATCATTTAAACCTCATCGAAGTTCATCGCTAAACCTTTATCATGACTTTCTCCATCTTGTCGTATCTTGTATGCGCAAAGACGATCGATTGAAAGATCAAAACTGAAAAAACAAAAATAATTGTTAAATCCCAAAAACATCCAAAAAATAGACATATTATGGAAGCATAATAAGGTAGTATTAAATTAGGTTATTTGCACCAATTCGTCTAAAACGTTTTACTTGATACATTGTACTGGTGACATGTTTATTATGTCTTGCAAAACTGGCAAGAACTTAAAGAAATAGAGATATCTTATTACGTTATGTCAATAATCATATGTTAGTGTACGATTAGTGGGTCTAAAGTCTTTTGTAATTACATCATCCACGAGAATCACGTGAACTGGAGCATTGTAGTAGCCATCGTGATTAACCATCGAATATTGTACATGCTGTCCTTTTCACTGGATAATACTTTCCTTCTTTCTTTTTGTGTGGATATTTTATTTATTTATTAATGGTTGGCATTATCGTGTGCAATTTTTTTGTCAATATTATGTGTAACTTTTTTTTAAAATCATGCTACTTTGGTTGATCATTAAAGTTTTAGCAAAACGATAAAATTTTAACTGTTGATGAAAAAATGTGGGTTAAAAGAGTACAATATTAATTGGAAAAAAGCATATTCTAATAAACGAAATCCAACTATATGCCATGACTAAAATATGAAGATTTTAATAAAACAAATGTCAATTATACACTTATAGTGAGAAAAATATGGAAAGAACACAGAGCTATGTCTAGACTATGTAAGAAAAACCCGAACTGAATTTCCGAATCGAAAAACCCAAAAAAAGTATCTGAATTAAATTCGAAATGATTTTTAAAAATACACGAATGAGTCATAAACCTCTATATTCGAAAAAACCGGAACCAAATCCAATACTCGAATGTATCTGAAATACAAATACATCTAAAAATATTAGTTATACACAAATACAAGTACGTCTAAAAATATTCAAATACTCAAAACTAGAATTATAAACCCGAATATATTAGATATTTTTGAGTAATTCGGAAACATTTGGGTATATTTAAATAAAAAATAACCAATTTTTAGTTTTTTGGATAATTTGAGTATTTTCGGGTACATATGGTTACATTTGGATAAAAAATAACTAATGTTTTAGTTTTATTTGGATATTTTAGGTATTTCGGGTATTCTGGAAATATTTGGGTAAAAAGAACCGAACCGACCCGAAACCAAAAATATTTTGGGTATTTTCGGTTCTCAACACAAATATTCGAACCCGAACCGAATTATTGGAATAGCCGAATGGATCTAGAACCCTCTATCCCAACATATATGATATCCAAAAAAACGAATCTGATCGGATATGGATACCCGAATGTCCAGGACTAGCCTAGACAGAGGACCCAAACAATTAAAGTTGGGGATTCACAAGATAATTCCATTATGTCCAAACAAAAAAATCGAATATGGATATGTCAAAGAAAATAAAATCTGAATATGTATTTAACAGATAAAAATATCAATTTTATACATTATTATTTTTTATTATAATTGGAGAATTTTTTTAGTATCTGATATATTATTATTAAAAAATCATTTTTATTTTATTAAAAATGATTTTATAACTAGCAAACCATTTTTATAGTTTTTTCATGGTTTTCACAAATAAGTGCACAACCGAAAGTTTTATATTCACTCCAAAGATTCAAGATAAATAGTTTTATATGTATCATATTCGCGATAAACAATTTTACCCTTTGCATCATACCAAGAAGACTTCTATAGCGAAAAATGATTAAGAATGTAAATCTCATACTAATTGTTCAAACTGAATTTTAAAAAAATGAACATAATCAAAAGGAATTGAGAATAGATAGATGAGTAGGAGAAGGATAAATAGGTTGTTTTCATATCTATTTGTATTTTGCCTCTAACTAACATGAAATCCTTTATAATATTTTTTTTAAGTTCATAGCTTAATTGATAAAAAATTGCATATAATCTATTTTTTCTTTTAATTTTTTTCCTTAAAATGACACTTTTACAGTTTAAATATATGAAAAAGCCAAAATAAAAATTTTTATTTTAAGTTTCTAGCTATAATTAAAATCACAGTATGAAATTTTAAATTCTAACATTGGTCCATAATGGACCATATAGTAAACATCTCAATCACTATATCACCATAAATAAATTGTCTACTAGTGTTTTTTTTTTTCAATCAAAATTTATTATTAATAAAAAAAATGGTCCTGTGATGGATCATGGATCATAAACGCATCTTAGTTGTTTCGACAAAACAGTGGTCCAATCGGAAATTATCACACCATGAATTTTTTTACGTTTTCTCGTAACCGTTAACAAAAATATTTCATTACTTCGCACACCACCAATACAAATATATAATATAATCATTTTTGTCATATAATATGTTTTGCAACTCTCAAACAAAAATTATAATGTTAACAAAAAAAAAAAAATTATAAAATATTTATTTACAGTTGTTTTTAATAATATAAATATATTAAAATAAAATATATTATTGTAGAGAGAATCATCTTCTCCAAACAATCACTAAACGCCATTTGCTTTGCTTTTCCCCTCTTTTGATTTTTCCTCTCTCCTCTCTCACCGGAAAAGTCTTCACCTTTCAAACCGACGGCTGTTCACATGAACGGCACAACATCATCAATCAATTTCTTAACAACCGACGATGACCCGTCGGCGGCGATGGAAGCTTTCATCGGAACAAACCACCACACATCTCTGTTTCCTCCACCACCACAACCTCTTCCTCATCCTCAATTCAACGAAGATACTCTTCAACAACGTCTCCAAGCTTTAATCGAATCCGCCGGTGAAAACTGGACTTACGCTATCTTCTGGCAGATCTCACACAACTTCGATTCTTCAACCGGAGACAACACAGTGATCCTCGGCTGGGGTGATGGTTACTACAAAGGAGAAGAAGACAAAGAGAAGAAGAAGAACAACAAGACGAACACGGCGGAGCAAGAGCATCGGAAAAGAGTGATTCGTGAGCTTAATTCGTTAATCTCCGGTGGAATTGGAGTTTCCGATGAATCAAACGATGAAGAAGTAACAGATACTGAATGGTTCTTCTTAGTTTCGATGACTCAAAGCTTCGTCAACGGTGTAGGACTTCCCGGTGAATCTTTCTTGAACTCTCGTGTGATTTGGTTATCTGGGTCTGGTGCTTTAACCGGGTCGGGTTGTGAAAGAGCTGGTCAAGGTCAGATTTATGGGTTGAAGACGATGGTGTGTATCGCTGCTCAAAACGGCGTCGTTGAGCTTGGTTCGTCGGAAGTTATAAACCAAAGCTCAGATCTGATGGATAAAGTTAATAGCTTGTTTAATTTCAACAACGGTGGTAATAATGGTGGTGAAGCTTGTTCTTGGGGGTTTAATCTGAATCCAGATCAAGGTGAGAATGATCCAGCTTTGTGGATTAGTGAACCGGCGACGAACAACGGGATCGAATCTCCGGCGAGGGTTAATGGTACTAATTCGAATTCTAATTCTAAGTCAGACTCTCATCAGGTTTCGAAGCTTGAGAAGAATGATATTAGCTCTGTGGAGAATCAGAAGAATCGTCAAAGTTCGTGTCTTGGTGAGAGAGATTTGAATTTTTCGAGTTCTGGGTTGAATAAAAATGGGAACTTTCAAGGTGGGTTGAAGTCGAATGAAACTTTGAGTTTCTGTGGTAACGAGAGTCACAAGAAGAGATCTCCGGTTTCGAAAGAGAGTAATAATGATGAAGGGATGCTTTCTTTTAGTACTGTGGTTAGATCCGCTGCGAAATCGAATGATTCGGACCATTCTGATCTTGAAGCATCTGTGGTTAAGGAAGCGATTGTTGTTGAACCACCGGAGAAGAAGCCGAGGAAACGGGGGAGGAAACCGGCGAATGGAAGAGAAGAGCCGTTGAATCATGTTGAAGCAGAGAGACAGAGAAGAGAGAAGTTAAACCAGAGATTCTACTCTTTGAGAGCAGTGGTTCCTAACGTTTCGAAGATGGATAAAGCTTCTCTTCTTGGAGACGCTATTTCGTATATCAATGAGCTTAAATCGAAGCTGCAACAAGCGGAAATCGATAAAGAAGAGATTCGGAAGCGGCTTGATGGGATGAGCAAGGAAGGAGATGGAAAAGGAGGCGGCGGGTCGAGGGCGAAAGAACGAAAATATTCGAATCAAGATTCTTCGGCGAGCTCGATAGAAATGGAGATTGATGTGAAGATCATAGGTTGGGATGTGATGATACGTGTACAATGTAGCAAGAAGGATCATCCTGGTGCTAGATTCATGGAAGCGCTTAAGGAGTTGGATTTGGAAGTAAATCACGCGAGTTTATCCGTTGTGAATGATTTGATGATTCAACAAGCTACCGTCAAGATGGGAAGCCAATTTTTCAATCATGACCAGCTCAAAGTTGCTTTAATGACGAAAGTCGGAGAAAACTATTGAACAAAGTCGTCATATTGAAGAGATGAAACTGGTGTTTTCATCTATTGAAAAGGGATCGAGTTTAGCGGGTAATGTATGATCTTTTACACAAAAAGATCTCTTTGTAAAGTAGCAAGTACTCATTTTGCATCTCTCGCTTCATGTTGTTAATGTTGTTGTTCATTAGGAGAACTTGTTTAGTTCTTAGTTTAGTGTTTCATAAGCCCTAAGTGAGAACGAAGTTGGAGACCAGACCAGAGAGAGTTTAGTAAAATAATAAAATCTTTGGTTGTACTTGTATGTATATATGTATGGAGTAAGATTAAGTGAGATCCTAAATTATATTGAAGTTTTTTGGTTCTATGATTGATATTTTGTCAATTAGGAATCACTCATCATTATGTACGCAAAACTTTTGGGTTAGCTTGTAACTTCATATAACATAAAGGTCCAAATTTATGAACTGTAGTGTACCAAAAAGCTGAGGAAAATAAGTGGTCGTAAATGGGTTTTGGAGAGGATAGTGCTCTTATCTTTTTGAGGGGATATGAGGAAACTGTTTATAATGCCAAAAATGTGGAGACATGTGTCATTTGTTTGTATTTGTTTTAAAATACTAAATAACAACAATTAAAAGTTAAAACAATGTGGTTAGTTTTAAGTTATGTCTTTTAGTGGTCTATCTTATCTTATGTGCGAGTTTGAGTATATCTCTATGTTTAGAGAGCCGTGTGAACTACCTATGTCTCGTGTACATTAGTAAAGACTAGTCTTAAGTATACTTGTAAAGATTGGTTTAAAATTCATCTACATATATAAGGCGAAAATCAAGATTTGTTTTCAAAAGTAAAATTAAGACCGAGGTTTGTAGTTTAGTAGTTTGCATTAGTATTGACACCGTATCACAATTCGAATTTAAATGTGAAAGTATGGTAGTAGTAGGTTTAATCTCAAACTTTTGTTTAAACCAAAATGTCAAGGCATTTGATTTTCTGCAAACACGAAGAACATTTAATGCATAATAAACAACGAAAGTGGCCAATAAACTACTTTTCTCCATCATTGATGAGTTCTAATTAAAAACCACCAACTTAAGTTAAAATTACTTTTCATGTAGTACCATAAAGTTGACCCCTCTTTTAAGGACGTTAGGAAATCATAGCCATCTTTCATCTATCTTTGGCTATGTATATTAAATAGTTCACTCATTCGTTCACACTATAATTTTGTTATGAAATTATGACCAACTATTGTTACTTCTTACTCGTAGGTTTCTAAAATAATATACGGAGTATATACTGTATAAGGATCAATAAGAAGAGACCCAATAGACCCCACAACGACGTAAGCAATGACGTCAGCAAAAGACGTAAGCAATGACGTCAAGAAGTGTCGGCACCGTTCGATGATCGACACGTATCAAGATGCACTCAAGAAGTGTCGGCACCACTAGATGAACGACACGAAGCAGCGCACTATCTCTCCACTTCCCCTATAAATACGAAGCCATAACAAGCAAGCAGCAGACATCCGAGCAATTCTAAAAATTTAGCTCTGCCTTCTCTCTACTTTCTCTCTCTAAAAATTGTAAAAGCTTTTAAGCTTCAAATTCTCAAGTTTATAAAAAACATTATTCCATATCTACTGTTTCAAATTACTGTTCACATAGTAAGAAAGAAATACTGGTATCAGACTAAAAGCGATCCTACAAGAAAGTCTTCAGGATAGCTCTTTTTCAAACCATCTTAGACAGACCCAAATCATTTCTTCTCAGACGCTGACGCTACAGGTGTTCCAGGCCGCAAGACCTCAGAAAGGCAGTAAGACCGATGGCAAGCCGTAGCTGTGCCTAAGAAGAAAAAGTAAGTCTCTATCTATTATGTGTTTCCTTTAAGAGTTTATCATGGCAGCTTCCTTAAGAAAGCTTTTTAAATCTAATCAAGCGTCATCTTCTAAATCAACTATAAATTCTAGAGAAATTATATCCAAAATATCAACATTTAATAATGAAATAACAAGAAATTCACTACCACATATCAATCCAGATTTAATATATCAAATTGGAACATTTGACTTCAAGACGGCCTACTCAATTAAGGAACATGAACAAACATTATCTCTTCAACATGAGTTTGAAGAAATAAAACTATTATCTTCCTTAGCCTTAGACAATTATAAACAAAAAGGATTTAATTATTTACATTTTGGACTTATTCAAATAGCAATCAAACCTTTATCAAGAACTGGTATAGACCAACCTATACTTATGCTACTAAGAGATAAAACTCTATTAAAATTTAAAGACTCACTCCTCGGAGTAGTTCAATCAAATCTATGCAATGGAGCAGTTTATTTCAATTGCGCTCCTAATTATCAAGTTAGTCTACACGACCCAACTATACTCAACACTTTAGTACTAAATATCCATCTACCGGAATTAACATTCCAAAATGATAGACACGGATATTTATTATTATATCGAATATACTTTAAACAGTCAAACTCTGAATTTAATCCAAGATGTTTATTACAAGACGATAAAGGAGAAACTACTATATTAGCGGTACATAGTAAAGATACGCCAACAGCCACCTATGCACCTAAACAATTAAATTGGAACCAAATTACTATTCCAGAACAATGGAAAATAGAAATTACTCAACCACCAAGAAATATTGAACAAAGAAAAATATCAAGTATATATGAACAACCGGACGGGAAAATATTACTAAAATTTGGTTCATTTAGGGAATCACTCCCTTCTAGGACAAGTTCATACTATTCAAGAAAAACATTCTCTGAAGGACGTATACCTTCAAGAGCTTCTTTTTCTGAATATCGTACTGGTCAATCCAGTATAGATTCAGAAACAAAAAGTATTAATCAAAACGACCCAATAAAATTCAAAGCACCTATAGCAGAACCTGATTCAAACTTGTATCCAACATCACCTACACAATCTGATTTTCATACTATCAATGTTATTTTAAAAGAATTTGTGATTAATAAAGAATATATTAAATATGAATTTTATTCAGAAAATAACTTAGAAAAACGAAATTGGTATTTCAAGACATTTTCTAAACAACAAACTATAGAATTTAGAGAACAATGGTATAATTGTATGACAATAAAAAAACTAGACATACCATTTTTCATATGGTTCGAAATATATTCAATAGCTAATAATATCAATTATCCATTTAAAGAAATCAATACTAGTTCATCCTTAAGTCAAATATGGGAACAAGTAGATGGGAAAAAAATTAAATCTATACATCCACCATTATCAGACTTAAAAATTCAAACAACAAATAGGCAAATCATTGCAACTCCATTTAAAACAGGAGCTAATTAAGTTGATAAAGAACCGGTATCCAAACAAGAAATAAAAAGTATATATCAACAAAACAATTATCAAAGTCAAATACTACATACAATAGCTAAGCAAATAGATCATATAGACATAAAATAGATATAATTAATGAAGAAAAAGCTCAAATTACTCAACATCCATTTTCTTCAATATCAACACCAATGTTTAAACCAATGAAAAGGGAAATTAAATTTCCATAAAATGAAATATTAAAATCAATATCAGCAAGATTAGATAGTATAGACAAAGGGAAAGGAATTAACAATATAGATGAAAATGAGAATATTCAATCCTCAGAATCTGAGGAACAAGAAATTAATAGAATAAAAAGGAACATAAGGTCTAACAAACCTTATTATCCAAGACATTCACCACCCGATATTCTATTCGAAGAACATCATAAATTTAATCCAAATGTATATACTGGTGATGGTCTATATGAATGGAATATAGACGGTAGATCAGAATATGAAATTATGAATTTATTTCAAGAAATGGGTATGGCTGCTCTAGCATTTAAAGCTAGAGGAAATACTGATAAACAAGCTTGTATTATGCTACTAGCTGGTTTCACTGGCGCACTAAAATATTGGTGGGATAACGCCATAGAACCACATATTCAAAATCAAATAATCAATCATACTGAAAAAATTAGAACAGAACAAGATGAAGAAGGTTTCTATGAAACCATAGAAAAAGAAAATGCAGTAGAAGTATTAATCCACACACTAACTATGCATTTTATTGGTAATCCAGAAGAAGAATTAGAAAGTAAAAAATTAATCTTAACCAATTTAAGGTGTCCAACTTTAGGAGATTTTAAATGGTATAAAGATGTTTTTACAACAAACATATTCCAAAGAAACGACTGTAATCAACCCTTTTGGAAAGAACGGTTTATCTCAGGATTACCGTCTTTCTTCGCAGAAAGAGTAATCAATAAACTAAAAGAGTATTCTGGAGGGCAACCAATCCCTTGGAATACAATAACTTATGGTCAATTATTCGCCTTTGTTAAAAAACAAGGCTTAGCAATATGTCAAGAACAACGCGATAAAAAGCGAAATGATAAATTCAAATTTAAAATAGATATGGGTTCATTCTGTGAACAATATGGATATCAACCACTTAATCCACCATCTAGACTTAATCGTCAAAAATTTAGACAAAAAATCGACATTATCACAAAAATAATGATTATAAAAAACTGGTAAATCAATATTATTCAAAAAACAAATTTTCAAAAAATAAAAAATATTCACAAAATAAAAACTATACAAAAAATAAATTTGATAGACAAAAGGTAGTTTGCTGGAATTGCAAACGACCCGGACATAAGTCCACCGACTGTAAAATGAAAAGAAAGATTAACGAAATCTTTCAAGATCAACCTGATATTCAAGAAAAATTAGCCAAACTATTACTTTCTTCTGAGGATGAAACATCCGAAGAAAGCAATAGTGATAATTCGATAAATGAAGTAAAAATCCTAAGCGATTCTTCTTCAGAATCCCAACAACTATCAGATAACCTATGCAATTGTAAAATTATCAACGTAATAACAAGGGATAGCGACAAGCAATTCCTCTTAGATATCATAGACAAAATAGATGATCAAGAAATTAAAAAACAATATCTACTAAAACTAAAAGATATTATATCCCAAGAAAACAGATTTACTACTCAAGAATCTTTCAGTTTAAACAAAATATACGAAAAATATCCTACACAAAGTTTATTTAAACAAGTTACAACTGGTGAATTACAAAATGAAATTAAACAATTAAAATCACAAGTAAAAAAATTACAAATAGTAGTTAATCAACAAGAATTAAAACAATTACAAATAGATGCTAAGATAACATTATTAGAAAATAACAACATTTATCAACCATCAGCTAGTAATCTAAAATTAAAAGAAAAAGAAATTGAAACTGATAGTCAAAATGATGAAGACTATATCCAAATAATCAATAAAATTAATTATCAAAAATGGTATACAAAAATTAAACTACATATAGGATATGACTTCCAAATTGAAACCATTGCACTTATGGATTCTGGAGCAGATTATAATTGCATCCGTGAAGGTTTAATACCAACAAAATATTATGAAAAAACTACCGAACGCCTAAGCGGTGCGAACGGTAGCAATCTAAATGTAAAATACAAATTACCTTGTGCAAAAATATGCAACAACGGTTACTGTTTCAAAAATCAATTTATCCTAGTAAAAGATTTATCTCAAGAAGTAATTCTAGGAACCCCATTCTTTACTCAAATCTACCCATTTAACGTAAACAAGTTTGGAATTAGCACAAAAATAATGGGAACAGAATTATTATTCAAATTTTTATCACCAATAAAAATGAAAGAAGTATTAATACTGCAAGAAAACACGGTTAGCAAAACAATAAACCTTATAAAGAGTAAGCAAGAACATATTCAATCTTTACAAGAAGAAATAACTTATAAAAAAATAGAAGAGCAACTTAAATCACCATATATTATAGACAAGATAAAGTCAATAGAAAATAATTTATTAAATCAAGTATGTGCAGATATTCCAAACGCATTCTGGGAAAGAAAACAGCATACTGTTGATCTTCCCTATATAAAAGATTTTAATGAAAAAATTATTCCAACAAAAGCTAGACCTATTCAAATGAATAGCGTACAGCTAGAACACTGTAAACAAGAAATCAACGATCTCTTAAAAAAGAAACTTATAAGACCGTCTAAATCCCCTTGGAGTTGTTCGGCCTTTTATGTTAATAATCAAGCAGAAAAAGAACGTGGAGTACCACGATTAGTAATCAATTATAAACCACTAAATGACGTATTACAATGGATAAGATATCCAATACCCAATAAAAAAGATTTATTAAAAAGACTATATGATGCAAAAATTTATTCAAAGTTTGATATGAAAAGCGGTTTTTGGCAAATACAAATTGCCGAAAAGGATAAATACAAAACCGCATTCACTGTACCATTCGGACATTACGAATGGAATGTAATGCCTTTTGGCATTAAAAATGCACCCTCCGAATTTCAACATATTATGAATGATATATTCAACAATTATTCCAAATTCACCATTGTATACATCGACGATGTATTAGTTTACTCAAATTCTATTGATCAACACATAAATCATCTAAACACGTTCTTAAATATAGTCAAAAAACACGGATTAGTATTATCCGCTAAAAAAATGTCCTTATTCCAAACAAAAATACGATTTTTAGGACATAACATTTATCAAGGAACTATTACACCTATATCAAGATCTATAGAG
Organism: Turritis glabra; assembly: GCA_900406565.1. Taxonomy (NCBI): domain Eukaryota; kingdom Viridiplantae; phylum Streptophyta; class Magnoliopsida; order Brassicales; family Brassicaceae; genus Turritis; species Turritis glabra. Next base: position 231,224 of record OVBN01000085.1, on the reverse strand, counting down.
TTTGCGGATAACTTTCCTAATGAATTACGGGAAAAAACGCAATTACAAAGATTTTTAGGATGTCTGAATTATGTATCAGATTTCCTTCCAAATCTAAGACAAAATATTCAACCATTATTTCAAAGATTACAAAAAAATCCTAAACCATGGACCAGTCTTCATACTGACCTGGTTAAACAAGTCAAGGCAAAAGTTAAAACTTTACCTTGTTTAACGTTACCAAATCCAAACGCTTATATGATCGTAGAAACCGACGCATCCGATTTAGGATACGGTGGTATTCTTAAACAACAAATACCCAATTCTAAACAAGAAACCCTAGTAAGATTCCATTCTGGCATCTGGCTAGGACCACAGACAAAATACTCAACTGTCAAAAAAGAAGTTCTTTCTATAGTCAATTGTATATCCAAATTTCAAGATGACTTAATCAATAAACGTTTTTTACTAAGAGTCGATTGCAAATCGGCAAAAGAAATATTACAAAAAGATGTAAAAAACTTAGTTTCAAAACAAATCTCTGCCAGATGGCAAGCTATTCTATCTGTATTTGATTTCGATATTCAATACATTAAAGGAGAGAATAATTCTCTACCAGATTTTCTAACAAGAGAATATTTGCAGGGAAAAAACCAAGATATTCCAGCAGATATTCAACATGACGGATCGTAAAAATAAGAAACCGATGACCGCATCGGATTATATCAAGAACCAACCTCATATGCAAGGCAAACCCTTATCTATTCAAAACAATTTTTCAGCTCTAGCTGAATTTCCACCTCTCACATACTCAAAAGCAGTCACTCCTGACAAAGGCCAGACCTCTACTCAACAAACACTTAGTCAAAAAGCCCAATATTTTGTTAAACAAAATAAGCAACACCTCATGACCACAAATATTATAAAACCTGTCACCCTTAAACAGCTACACCATTATGTCTCTTCCGTCTTCTATGAAGACTCTCTTTATCCAACAGACAATGTAATCAAAAACCGTACTTTCTACGAGTACATTCTAGTAGACTCTAAATCTGTTAAGATAGTACATTACCCAGATAAAACTAACCCAAATCTCATATCTTACTCAACATGTAAAATATTACGCATAGCCTCCATCCGAGACCTTGGTTTTTTAAACCATCATACACTAAAACCTTTTTCTACCCCAGGCTTTCATATTGATGGCTACACCCATACAGATTATTCAAACGCCTTTTACAAAACATTTTACCTTCGGTCGTATGACCATTCCTGGTTTATTACCTTTGATCACCAATGCCCTAAACAAATCCCAGGCTGGTTTTACGAATGGTGGCACTGGTTTGGCCCAGTTGACCAAATTTACCCATCAGAAATACTCAAAACCTCTCGCCTTTTCTATCTTAAACACATTCCTCAACAACCCATTATACCTTTAAACCAAATCCACTTTCACATTGATATGGGTATTCCATGGATATGTTGTTGGCATTTCCATCTAACCAACCTTCTACCCAATATGCCATTCTCCTTGATCCGAGAATTCCGCGTCAAGTGGTGGGATAAGTACAACCTCGACCGTTGCTCCTTATCTAATATTCAAAAATTATTCCAGACCAACAAAGACCTTACCCAACTGGTCAAAACGGTATCTCGATCGATACCTCTGCTCACCCCGAGTCAACTTACTCAACCAAAATCCCAACCTACCCAATCAAAACAACAAACTCCACCAGCACCAAAACCCACAAGCCCCACAGCCTCAACTAGCTCTAAATCATCGACTAAATCACGAGCTAGCAAGCTTAAGCAAATCCTCACCGCCGCTATCGACCAACTCGACAGCTCTGATGACGAGGATACTGCAACCAATGCCAAGGATGACGATTTAATCGGAGGTCAAGATCCCTATAATGACGACGACTTCGATATCATGGATTGCCTGTAATCCAAATCCATATATTCAAAAAAAAAAAAAAAAAAAAAAACCCAATAATGATGTATATAACTTTTTGCTTAGTTTATCTTAACATTCATCGGCGATACTGTTACAGCAGGTGTTCCAGGCAGCAAGCCCTCGGTGAGGCCGTAAGACCGTTGGCAAGCCTCTGTTGTATCAAAGAGGATTGTTGTGATAAAGAAAGCACAACTTTTTCAATGTACATTCTAGTAGACTCAGTATATTATTTATAGTATTATTGTACTTAAAATTACTCGTAGGTTTCTAAAATAATATACGGAGTATATACTGTATAAGGATCAATAAGAAGAGACCCAGTAGACTCCACAACGACGTAAGCAATGACGTCAGCAAAAGACGTAAGCAATGACGTCAAGAAGTGTCGGCACCGTTCGATGATCGACACGTATCAAGATGCACTCAAGAAGTGTCGGCACCACTAGATGAACGACACGAAGCAGCGCACTATCTCTCCACTTCCCCTATAAATACGAAGCCATAACAAGCAAGCAGCAGACATCCGAGCAATTCTAAAAATTTAGCTCTGCCTTCTCTCTACTTTCTCTCTCTAAAAATTGTAAAAGCTTTTAAGTTTCAAATTCTCAAATTTATAAAAAACATTGTTCCATATCTACTGTTTTAAATTACTGTTCACATAGTAAGAAAGAAATACTGCTCCAACTATTGTTACTTCTTACAAAACATGTCTTTAATTAACCCACGACCAAAGACAGAAACTCTTTCATATCTATAAAGTTAATAGTTGTTAATTAACGTGTCAGGTGATATGCCTACTTACACAACAACGTATGTTACCCAAAATCGAATTTACAAATATACACTTTCCACTAAAATTAGATTAGTTTTCGTTAGTCTTTACTAAAATAAAACAAAAACATATTAGTAACTAAATAAAACAAAACTCTCTCTTTCGTCTTCCTTATCTCTCTCTCTCTCTCATTATTGATCTCCATTGTCGTAAGGAGATCGCAAAAAGCCATGAGCCTAAATTGTCTAACATGTCAAGCCCTTCCAAGAACAGATTCCAACAAAGATTTTGATCTCTCCTGTCCTGGACCACCAACAGTCGAGATTAACCATGTTCTAGGTAAAACATGTTGTGTAGATCCTGTTGGTGGGAGAAATTGGTCAGGGAATTTGAGTCCTAGGATCTACGAGAAGATTGGACGGCCAGGATCGTCTTTAGCGCAGAAGATGAAGAAGGTGAAAAAGATTCATCATGTTAGGCTAAGTGGTCCTGTTGGTTCTAGCCCTAGCAATGTACCAACCCGGCCCGAACAACCAAGGCTTGTAAGGAGCACTGGAGTGCGAAGGAATTGGAGTTTTGAGAATTTGAGAGATCAAGGATTAATAGAAGAAAAAAGGAAGATTAACATATGATCATGATTCTGAGATTTTATATGAAAGTTGAAGATGAGATTACTTCATCGATGGAAGAGTAAATGAAGGTGATTACACATAGTTTCAAATCCAGATTCGTGATTTATATAAATCGTGATAGAATATGTGAGATGTATAATACTAGTATTCTTTGGACGAAAATATGTTTTCATTTATTTATTACTTGTCACGTTTGTTCTCTTTGAATATTTTGTTTTTTATGTTTTCTTTGTCTTTGAATGAAAACGTATTTTCATTTTCATTTGAACGTGTTTTTTTTTTTCTTTCGATAATCAAATTGCAAAATGCAATAAGTTTTTGTTATCGTTGAGAAAATTATTAACGTTCAAGGCAACAAAAAATTAATCCTATGAGAAAACAACAAAGCTTATCTATAATTCTCTATGAGTATGACTCGGCTTAAAAGTCAAAAATATTATCATTACAATTGGGCCTACTTTTCGCACTAAGTAGTTTCCAAAATAATAATGCAGATTGTCTTTTCTAACGTTCGTGACAGATACTTTTTAAGCTATTGATTTCTGATGCATCTCTACTTTTTTTTTTTTTTTTGTCTCTGGATATTCGATGTTCGAGTAGATTTTATAACTACTTTTGATTTTTTTTTTTTTGGTTTTTCATTAAAATCAGTTATATAAAAGTAACAAAAAAGTTATACAAGTATTTTAACGGTAAACTGTTATAAAATAATATAAATATATAAAAAATAATATATAAAAATATATAAAAAACTGAGAGTAACGTTTTTTATATCAGTTTTGTAATTGATAATTGTCAAAACGATATATCCATACTGCAGTGGTATGAATTATCAATCAAAACAAATATATATGGTATGTTATTACTTGTTTTTTATGGAGATATTTATAATCTCTTAAAAACTAATTGAACATTTAATACAGCCAAACCACTATAAATTAATATTTGATAAATTATTAATCACTATAAAATAATAAAAAATTTCAGGTCCAAAATCAGACCAATATAAAATTAAACAAAATTCGATAAAATAATATTTTTTAAAAAATTTTTATGTAAAATATGATCTCATTAATATCTTAAATTAATAATCATGTAAATTTACATATTCTATATATATATATAATAAACTAAAGTAAAGATAATATACTAATGTATGGTTTTAGTTTTAAAAAAATGAATTTTCGATATAACTCATTACTAATTGTTATTATATCCAACAATTATTATGTTTGTATTTTTAAACTATTGTATAGTAGTATCATCTATAACTTTGTCATAACAATATCGAAATATTTTTAATTTTAAAATATGCATAATTTTTATTAAATAGTCTTATATGCTGTTAAAATACAATAATTATGGTCATTAATCATAAATTTGGATTTGTATATCGTTTGAATAAATAAATTCATCTATAATTTTTGTTATTTATTATCAAAATATATTTTTAAAAATAAGAAATTTTCAAACCTAAAACTACAAATTTGTAACATCTAAAACATTAGCTTTATTTAGATAAATTAATATCATTATAAACTAACAAAATATCATACTAATTTATAGAGATTTTACTTATCTGGATATTCAGTCATAGGCTCCTAGCGAACGATTGACGGTCAATATTTTCAACTGTGTTTAATACTATTACCAACTTGTATGACTATTAACAATTTTCGACGGTAAGACATTCAACACGTGTTATCATTTGATTTAATAAAAACGTATAAATCGCACTTAAAACATGGTATAAAATAGGACTCCTAAATATACAACTTGTTTATGTCCATATATCCTAATTTAATCCACTTGTTGGTTGAACCAACTAGTAAAAATCGAGTAGTTATCAGAAACTAGTTTTAAATTAGGATTAACAACTAAAATTGAGAGAGAAAGAGAGACAAAAAGTCAAAGTTTCCTTTTTAGAGCCTCTTGTTTTGTTCTTCTTCTTCTTCTTCTTCTTCTTCTCTTGTTTCTTCTTTTCCAATCTTCATTTTTCCAGTCAAATTCAGAAAACGCGTAAGTTCTCTTTCTCGTTAAAAGGGTTTTATTTTAATGCTACTTGTTTTGGAGAGATTCTTGGTTTAAATCAGTAACCAAGAACTATAATTTCCTAAAAGATTTAAGTCGTTGTGGTTTTCTCTTCTCTTGTCTTCCCAAGATTTGGATTTGCTCTATTGTTGTTTGTTTGTTTCAGGTTTATTAATGGATGATCAGAGAAATCGTGTTAATGATTATGATAATCATCACCATCATCTTGGTGTAAATAAGATGGGAAAAAACATCCGTAAAGATCCACCAAACCAGCAAAATCAACAACAAAACCCTCAAGCTTTGGTTTACAACATCAACAAAACCGATTTCAGATCCATTGTTCAACAGTTAACCGGACTTGGTTCAACTTCTTCAGTCAATCCTCCGCAAACAACAAACCCAAAACCTCCAAATTCACGGTTGGTTAAAGTTAGACCGGCTCCTTTGACCCAACTCAACCATCCTCCACCTCCCGTTCAATCGGTTCCAATTGCATCTGAACCGGTTCAGTCTGTTAACCAATTTTCGGTTAACCCAGCCGATTCTCCCATCTCGGCTTATATGCGTTACCTAATTGAATCGAGCCCTGTTGGAAACCGGACTCAGCCACAAAACCAAAACCCGGTTCAACCATCAGCCGGTTTATTTCCTTCACATCAAACTGGTCCTAATCCAATGTCATTCCAGTCTCCCGCTTCACAATTTGTTTTGTCACCACCGCCAAGATCGCCATTTCCAGTGTTCTCACCCAATTTCGCGTTCTCGCCACGGTTTTTAGGCGGTAACGAATCACTCCCACCTCCATCACCGGGTTTTTTCTTCCCATTGCTCAGTCCATTATGGAAAAATCAATAGCTTAATTAGTAGTAGTGTATTAATAATCTTTTTATTGATGGATTAAACATTCCAAGTTGTAAGCATTATGTAATATGAAATAGAAAGAAAATTGCTCATTTTATTATGTATTTGAATGTTGATAAACTAGATATAACATCGAGATTCAACATTTATGTGTTACTCGTTTTTGTATTCACATGATGAGTTTAGATGCAATTTTGTTTGGTCTTTAATTTGAAATATATGTGAGTCTAGCTAGACCTATATCAAAATGACTAAATATAATGTTTTATAATTATGGTACTACCATTAAATCATTTTACTTTTCTTTTGCATCAAATCATCATTTCAAAAAATTTGATACTAATTGCATTTTTGACACAATCGTATTTTCGTGATTTTTTCAGTTTTGTCAAACAAATTTTGATTTTAGAATTTGGTGTTTTATGACGATTGTGTGGTTTCATTATAAATCAAAACTATGAAATGTTGTTGTTATGAATGAACTTACGTCGTTTTGGCGATTGAGTTTTAGACAAGTGAGCTTAAGCAGAAGATGGACCATATGGTTTAGACAGGTCCATGCGAGTTTTGCTATAAGACAAGCTCTGTTAATGAAACGACAGGGTTCTCTGTGTTTTGGTACATATACACGCAACTTATACTGAGGTAAAGCAGAGTATAAAAGGAGGATGAAACTGAGAGTAGAGGGTAAGTAAACACACGTAAACAGAGCGGTAGAGTGAGAAAAGCTATAGAGAGGGCGAGAGAAAGATTGATGTGAGGATAAGTGACTTATCTTCTTAGATCTTGATCTTCTTCTTCTTGTTTCTTTGGAAGTATATTTGTTGGTGAGTGATGTGAACTGGTGAATGTTTCTCTTGTAATCAGTTTTAGATTCATACTTTTGTGAGCTGGGTTAAAACTCACCGAGATGTACCTTGGTCACCTTAACCTTGGGAACTCGTATCTCTTGTGTCTTTTTTATATTTTCTGTAGATCACAACAAACCATCAATAACTTAGCAATAAGACAAAAATACATATTTTAATCTGAGCTGAACACTGCTACAATTTCGTTATATAAATATCGATGATTCAACTTATGACATGTTGCAAATAATTCAACAGGAACAACCAACCATTTGGAATTACATAAAACGCATTGAATGTACCTTATATGTGTCTAAAGTCTAGTGAAAAATATCATTGTTCGAATTCGTTGAACCTGAGAGACGCACCTACCCATGTAATGTGTATCAAACTTGCTAACTTTGTTAGGGCCATAATAATTCTTTTGAATAAGGCTCTCGTGCATCTGATATGTGACATGATAACTCGAAAAATATATAGTCAAATCTCAACAGTTGAAAGGAAGATGAATCCAACATATCTCATCCGCAAAGATAACATCACAAACATTGACTACTCTAGCAATAAATAAAATAGAATATAAATTAAGCACCATAGGGGTATCAGAAAATATTACACTGATATGTGATTTGACCCTTTTTCTCCATTGTGCATGCTTATTACTTAAGAGCGGTACATCGTTATCACAAAACATGAGATAATCGTTAGAAGGAGATGATGAAGAATATACACCAATAGTTATCGTTTTAGAGCTAAATTTTGATTTACAATATCAGCATCAAATCTCATCAGAAATATTTATAATACAAAAATCTAGTAACAATTTTTTATTTCAATGTAAAAACATGATTATGTGTTCTTTGTGGTAAACGAATTTTTAAATTATTTTAACTGTGGTAAAAAAAAGATTATAACTGGACACAAGCTTTAACTGGTGAAAAAAACTGTCTTAATTTTTAAATGACAACTTATCAAAAATAACAAAACAAAAAATAGGTATGAGATGAAAAGAAAATTAATAACATAGTAAAGATTGTCGGTTAGTTTTTGTTGTTTATGTTTAGTCGTAACTTACTTGACTATCAAAATTTATCTATACATCCTCTTTTGTGAGGGTCAAAAACCTCATATATTTTTTTTTCTTTTAGTTAAAGCAACTTTATTTAAATTATAATTTCGACATACTAAGAATAAAATTACTTATAAATAAGTATAAGATTACAAAGCTACCTTAGAAACTTTGTAATTTGAGACAAAAGAATATAAAAATTAAAGAGGATAAGTATAAGATTACAAAGCTACCTTAGAAACTTTGTAATTTGAGACAAAAGAATATAAAAATTAAAGAGGATGTTAGATCGATTTTCAAGCTTTAGGTACCCCATTCTCATAATTAAACCAAAAAGAAGTTTTGATGTTAATCATTAAAGTCGTGGTGCTGACAAATCTTTATCTTCTAATTGGTTCACCATCATTAAAGTCTGGAGCCTCTGATTTTCACTTTTTTATTTTGATTTTTACCCTCCAATCAAGTAAAACTCAAAATTAACTTTCTCACATTTTTATTAACCAAGTTGGCAACTTGTAGTACCCACTAGGTTTGTCCATTTCCCAAATCTATATATATATATATATATAAGCTCTATGTCCACCTAAGTAAAATACTTCTATTAACATTAAAGTGTATTAAATTAAATGAAACTATTTATATCTATTGTTACTTATAATAAAAAATAAAAATATTAAGTTTAATAAATAAATAGAGTATAAGAAAATGAAAAAGAGAAAGTAGTTCTGATATAAGTTAACAATCAATTTTTAGTCAATAAATTATATGTTAGCGATGAGAATGTGAAAAAAGAGAATATGTGGAGAGGCGGACGAGTGCATCTTGAAAGATGGCGAAAAAAATGACAGTGAAACTTTCAAAAAAAAATTGACTAAAACTTGAAAAGAGATATGCACATTACTAAAGTAAAAAAATTTAAATTTCATTAAACTCCATGAAATAAATGTGTTTATTTTTTTAAATATCTTAACAAGATTAGTGGTTGGAATTATCAATTCAAAACCGGATTAAACACTTTGGTCATATAAGTGTGGTAAGTGAGATGGAATACATACATCTATGACTTAGTAAAAAATTACTTTATGACACGGTAAAATTGCTTTGATGCATGACACTATAACATCGACATTTAAATGATATGTATAACTAGATTAACGATCAATCAAACATTTAGGAAAATGCATTCACATGATCCAAATATGGAAGAAATTTTCTCTAGAAAAAAGGATTTGGGATGGTTGCTAAAATTGTTTTCTCTTCCCTCGAGCTTTTTCAACTAACTTTTGTTACCACGTGTTATATGGCAATTCGTTTGTTTTTTTCAAGAGAAACATTATTTACGGTAAAATATATGTTATATATCGCTTTATAAAATAAGTTTTTGTCTATATAGATTTATTTTTCAAAATTCAAATAGTTATATTTATATTCAACGATTTATATTGTTAATAGTTTAAAGTAAAATCCCGCATGTACGCGGAAACATATATCTAGTGTAATAAAACTAGAAGCATCTTCGGTTCTTCGCTTTTGTTTCAATAACTATATACAATCACAAATAATTACTTTATAGAATAAATAGATAAAATCAAAACTATCATTATATTTTATGAAATATTATCACGATTATATTTTAGAATGATTATTCTTACGTATATTTATTTTTATAAATGTTTTATTTTTATGTAAAAATATTGACCAAAAAACATGTAAATCTCATTATTTGGCGACTAGTTTCTGAATTAAATTTAATAATATACAAGATGTTACTGCAATTTTTTTTGTGTGTATAAATGGAGTTTTGGACAGATTACTAGAAACCATTTAGTTAATTAACTACTAAAATAAACAAACTAGAAAAAATGACAACTAAATAAGCATAAGTTCAAAAAAAAAAAAAAAACGCCCAAACCTTTATCAAAAGAAATAGTACTACTGTATGACGACAACAAAAAAAGAAAAAAGAAATAGTGCTAGTGTACTGCAAATAAAACGAGTGGCTCCCATACTTTGTCGTCGTCCAACCATATTTGAGAAAACATGTAACAAAAGTATTTAAGTCTTGTCTCATGATGGATCATCCACTTTAAGATTCTCTAATAATCGGAAAAAAAAGAACGAACAAAGTTATTTTTTTGTTGGTCAGGGTAATCAGATAATGTAATAAGTTAAAACATAACATTATCATAATTTGTTATTGACAAAAAAAAAATCATAATTAGGTGTAAGAAAATGTTTAAGCACCCTCTAAATTCAAACTGAAAAAGAAGAGAGTCAAAAAAAAAAAAAAAAAAGAAGAGAGTCGAATTTATAATATCACTAAATGGGCTTTTTCGTCTTTCAAAGCCTTTTTCCCCTTTAAATGTCCAACTTCTCTCCGTACTAATTTAGTTTATATTGTTTTTTGAACGTAATGTAGTAAATATTGTTATTGGAGCGCGAAAATTCAAGAAAATTTATCACAAAATAAAAAAGTTTTCTATTAAGAAATCATAAATGAAAAAGAAAAAAAATTAATGAAAACAAATAATTTTGCCAGTTTACGGATTGTCAATATTAACTTTTAATATTACCATTTTAGGGATATTCAACTTTTATTTTTTTTATTATGAAAAGTTACAACACACACTATTAAAAAAATGCGTTATGAAAAAAAAAAATTATAAATATATCACATCCAAACATATCATATTTTTTTCCAGCTGACCTAAATATTAAGCTATTCCGTAACTCATTTAAAATACAAAAATTGAATAAAACATAAAAAGTTAACTAATCTACACAACATTTAAAGAAAATAACTGAAAAAATAGTCTCATAAACATTTAAAGAAAAAAAATAACTAAAAAAATTATGTTCTCCCAATTTAATAATTAAACGAACTACTATAATTAGTATGGTATCATTCCTAAGTATGCTGATTTAACTTATCTCAAACATTCCAATAATCCAGGAGAGTGAGTTAAAAAAAAAAAAAAAAAAAAAAACATAACCATAAAACAAACAATCAAATTACAATTTCAGGAAAAAGAAATAAACGTTTTACAAATCAAAATAAAAATTAAAAATTGTTTGTTTTTTCATTTTTAGAAACAATTTTTTGATTTCCCCCAAATCTCATCAGCTCCTCACCTGAGAAGAAGAGTTCCGATTCATAGCTTCAGTGATCGACGCAAGTTTCTGAAGATTCAATCTAATCACCGTATCAGCAAACAAACGTGTATCTTCCTCCGAGTTACCTTCCGGCACATCCACAACGTACGACTCCAAAACAACGGTCAAGATCCGTTTTTCATCTCCTTCTTTCTCAAATCTATGAACCGTCGTCACCGATTTGTAATTCCTCAGCCTATGTTCACCTCCGGTGATACTAAACCCAGTCACTCTCCGATCATCGTCCAGCAGATCTAATCTCTCCCTCGACGTATTCGCCGGAAGTCCACTTATCACGTTCACGTCGCGCGTGCATCCCACTCGCATCTCGAATCCTTCGTTTACGTGACAGCTTTTGATGAAGTGTTTGTAAATCTGAGGTCGATCGAATCGTCTCACCACGGACCAGACTGTTTCGGGAGGCGCGTTGATCCGTTGAGCTAAGAGTGATGAGCAGCGACCTTGACCGAGTTGGTACGTGTGGAACTCGGCGATTGATTGGGAGAGTTCGGTGAACTCGTCTTGAGTTAACTCTGAAGGCATCGTTTGGTGATGGTGAGTTGAGATCCTCTGGTTGTTCTCTTCTTCGTTTACTACTGGTGAGGATTCTGATGAATTCGCCATTGATGTTGTTGGAGTTTTTGAAAGAAAGAAGTTGAAATTTGAAGGAAGAAGAGAGAGAGAAGGGTAGATGTGGAATTTAATAGAGATGAGTTTTTATTTATTTTATTTTAATGGCTACCACATAAAATGTCATTAGGCACTGAATCTTTCTACTTTTAGTTAATTATATTACTATATCTGTATAAACGTACAACAAAATTAACCAGCTTACTAATATAGCATCAACTTTTATATATCATTGTCTTTATATATTCTAAAATAGTACTACAAGAATCGTATATATTTTTTTTATTATAATACATAGATGATTTGTTGAATTTGAAAAACTCCGAGTTAACCAACAATAGATATTAGATACTTCTATAATCCGATTAAATATATAAATTGTATAATATTTTGACTAGTATATGGGTCAAAACTATATATCCGAACCAAATTAAAAAATATGATAAGAGAATTCTATATTACTATACCGCGTAAATTTTTAATATACATCATTTTATCATATACGTCATGAATTCCTACTATTTCATATTAACAATCAGTGTAATAAATATATTAAAAATGAAAAAAATCGTCAACTCGTAGTAGGAATGAAATAAACAATTTAGTTGGGGTATCGGAATGCAAATTAAAATTCTTTTATAATAAAATATTATGTAGGGGCGTTGAAAAATTGATTATTTTTTATTTTGGCAATCGTGAAAATTTGATTATATGCTCATATAGAGAGAATCATTAATTATTCGAATGCATTCAAAGGTTTAGCCATTAGCCTTTGTTCGTGAAGCTATTATAAGCCTATATATTACTCTATAATTTCCAATATCTCTAGAAACTAGACTTAAGTTTGATGACTACAGAATTGTAAAGATAAAACCATTTTCAGTAAGTGAAAAAAAAAATTCCATATTACTTGTTTTAGAGAATCTTTAGTAAGTGATAATTAAATGTGGGCACGAAGCCTTCCTTGTATTAACTAAATTTGGCCATGGGCAACCCCATTTTTCTTTATCACCTTGACTTTTGTTTTATTTTATTTTTGTATTAAAATTACTTCTTATACTCGAAATCTAGAATCATTACGGTAAGTATTTTATTTTACATTTTTTTTTCCCGTCATTTTACATTTTTCTTTTGTTACAAAGATAGTAGACAAAAACAAATGAAGTTAAATAATTGGGTACGTAAGAAGTAGAATCGAAAGAGACACGGTAGGTACAAGTTATACCATATAAGAGCGTCTCCAGCTGTGTTTTTTGGCGTCTTGCAGACATTTAATTTTAATGTCTATATGAATATACACGTGCACACACACAAGTACACTTATCTCGAATTTGATGTTTAATTACATTTTGATTTGAATGTTATTTTGTTTATATAGTTACTCTGATAGATTCCATATCGTTTACTTTTTGCAGTATATGTTATTTCTTATTTTGGATTTACTCATTTGGTAAAACAGTGAACGAATGAATCAACATTTTTTAAATTGTACGGAGTAGCTTAGAAAATTAGACATCGTTTTCACTTAATTTATTGAGAATTGACTTATTTTATTTAAAAAAGCATATATTTATGCGATGTCATATTTTGTTTTCTATATATATATTCTGTTTGAAACTTTAGTTTCAATATGATTATTAGAAATGATTTACTTTCAATATCCAAAGTGCAAAACTACGTTAATCTTTTGACTAATCACTATACTAAAAACGTTTTCTCTATAAATTGTAGCATTACGCTAAATTATTTTTTCGTGTATTTAAAATTTTAAACGAGAAGGAGAATAGTATTCTGGTAGACTAAGAAATGGAACTGACTCAAACTGTCATGATTAAACTATAAATTTTTTTACCTTTTCCTAAAGTTAAAGTTAGAAAATAATTCATATACTTATGAATGGATTGCTATTTATTCTTTTAGCATTATAGAGATAATAAAAGTATCAAAATGTCCATTTGGTGGAATAATATTGATTCTGATCATTGCGAATTTTTTTATTCTAAATTCTGGTTTGAAAGAATTTTCTAATATATTTTCTGTTTTTAAAAGAATCCACTGACCAAGTTATAATGGAATTGAGTATACATGTAAAAAACAAAATAAAAAGTAGTGGAATATACAGTTATACATATAACTACATCCACACATTTGTATTTTTTTGGAGGGTAGTTGCTTTATAGTACATCCTAAAAGTTAATATGATAACAATTTTTTTTATCATGATATAGTACAATTTTGGGTACATTGCTTTGGAGTTTTCAATATATAGAGCATCTATTTGTTCTTTCTCTTAAAACGAGCACATATATTCTTAAACATCATTTACAATAGAATTGTTATCCCTACTGCTAACTTTTTAGTTAAATTTTAGTTACTCTAAATCGAAACTAATGTCAAAACTCGACCTTATCTAATATCTATATACACAGCAGTAAAAAGATGTTTAAGCAAAAATCGATATTAATCCTAAAGTTTGATGAGTAAAGAAAAACTTCGATTTAAACAAATACGAAACACAGCATAGTCCAAGAAATTTTAGATAACATAAAATTAGCAGCCCAATAAGCTAAAACGACACCATTTCTTGGGAGATTTTGTCTTCTTCTTCTTTAGTTTGCAAGTTTCATTAGCATCATTCTTCTTAATCTTCTTCTCCAGTAATGGCTTCTCTATATTTAGCTCTTCCTCTTCCTCTTCTTCAATCTTTTCCTCCATCTCCTACATACACGATAACATATTGAATCACAATTACGAAAGTAACTAAGTTTTTAATATATATCAATACAAATAGCACACAATAGCAAAACAAAAAAAAAAAAACAAAAAAACAGTCTCTTACAAAATATGACTGATACTTTTTTTCGTAAAACAATTCACTGTTAGTCTATCATAGGTTCAACAAGAAAATGACAAATCTAATTTGTTAAATTACATTAGGTATTTTCTAATTACCAATATAAGATCCTAGCTAGTGACGTATTTTCGCTCCTTACTTGCTTAGTCAAGACGATCTAACAAAATTTGATTGTTTTCTTGTAATTTGTAATTGAAATATTTAACTATCTTGTTTATAAATACACACACATATATATATATATATACCGGAGGGTCTTGTGGATGTTGTAAGGGAACATGAAAAGGATTAACGTTGCTACTGAAAATAGGTAATGTCTTTGTCAAATCCTTCTTAATCCTTTGGCTTGATGTTTCACCGGACCCTCCAGTTGAAGTAGATGATCCACTGCTCGATTCCAACTCCAAACATATCTTTAAACCATTATACAAATGAAAACCCTTTAAAACATGACTATACAAAAACCCTTAAAACATATACACTCACTTTAAGAGAAACTTTTGTCAGAAAAATCTAATCAAAACCATACCTGAAAAAGTCTGGTTTCCAAAGCCGCAATTCGATCTAGTAATGATCCTTTGAAATACGCTTCTCTAATCGCCGTGCCTCTATCGATTAATCCACGTGTGGTAGACGCGCTTTCATCTTTCCATTTTGAAAGGTTTTGTTGTCTCTCTAGATTCTTTATCTACATAACAAAAAAACACAAAACAAACACTTGAGTAAATTCATCAAACTAGTAAATTATGTTTCCTTAACTTAAAAAGCAATGGTAAAATAATTAATTTACAACGAAATCTAAGTGTTCAAGCCTAGAGAGCATAGGCAAAGAAGAGAGTGAATGTCTTTGTTGCTCAATCATCTCCATAAGACCTGTGATTATTGTTTCTCTAACTTGTGCTATTATTTTTTTTGGTTTTTATAGTGGAAAATAATTATAAAAATGTAAGACGATAAATAATTATAGTGGTTGAGAGTTCCTGCTAATGCTGCATGCTTCTTGGCTTACGAGATGACAAGGTCAAGCTTGGGATAAACCGGTTCGGTTGGTTTAACTGTTGGTCCGATTGGTGGATGTTCCATTGAGATTAACCTTTCGGTTTTTAGATGATTCTTCTAAAATTTCAGCAAAATTTATGTAATCCCTTACAAAGTTTATTTCTATATCTCTTACTCAGTTTATTTCTGACACTCGATTAGGACCAATTCAACAGATTAAAACTTGTGGTTGACATTTTGACCGAACTAAATTAAACCGGAGAAAACTTAATACAGTTGGAAATTAAATCAAACTAAAGGGTTTGTAAAAGGGTTGAATCTTTCAAAATTAAGAAATTAAACCATTTTTTTATATTGTGGGGTTAAGAATTTAAGTTTTAGGTTAGATTTTACAATTTAGGGGTTTAGTTTTTATGTTTTTGGTTTATAATTTGTAATTTAGGATTTATATTTAGACTATTTTATAATTTCTAAATTTTAAATTAAAAATTAGATTTATTAAACTAGAATTATCAAAAGGCTAAACCAAAAAATCGGATCCAAAATAAATAAAAAGAAAATTAAAATGTTTATCACTAATTCCATGTCCGACCGTGACTTATTTCATATGTAAACAATATATTTCCGATATGCTTCTTTTGAGACGATCAAGATTATAAATAGCTGTTGAAAAAAAGAAAAAAAAAGCATATCACTAATTAAATGAAAACCATGTTTTTTTTATCGTAACTGGTTTGGTTTGGTATTCGTTTCCGTGTGAAAAACCTCAATTTTACGAATCGGTCTAATAATATAATTAATCTGTATGTGGGTTAAACCATAAGAGATACATGCCCATTTAAAAATATGTCACTAATTAAACGTAAGTTGAAAGTCCAAATTCTATGAGAAGCAAGGAAGAAAATGAAATTCTTCTCTCATATTGCAACGATCGAGAATGTGGTGTGAAACTCTCAAGCATTAAGCTGGGACGATCCTTCAAATCATGCAAAGAACAGCTCCGACGCTTAAGGCCTTGGACTCGTGAACAAGAACAACTCAAACCAGAATAGCTCAGGCTCCTACTCCCTTGGACTGGTGAAAAAAACCAACTGTTATTGAGGTGATATCATAAAAGTGTAAATGCGTCTCCAAACACATTATAGAACGTACGATAGTTTTGTGAAATCAAGAGCTTCTCCCTTGAGATGTATCAATCATTTCTAGATACCAGACCCAAATGTGGTTGATTTTGTCCATTCTCAGCTGGTTTTTTCTCCTTTTCATCTTATGTGCAGGTCTTGACAAGTATCTCCTCATACGTTTTGTAATGTGTTTGGAGACGCTTTTACACTTACTTCTGATAAAATTTGGACTCTCAACTTACGTTTAATTAGTGATAAATTTTTCAGTGGGCATGTATCTCTTATGGTTCAGCCCACGTACAGATTATATTACTAGACCGGCTCGTAAAAATTGAGTTTTTCACACGGAAACGAATACCAAACCGAACCAGTTACGGATAAGAAAACATGGTTTTCATTTAATTAGTGATAGGCATTTTCTTTCTTATTTTCAACAGCTATTCATAACTTTATCTACTCAAGAGAACCAGATCGGAAAGATATTGTTTACATATAAAAAAATCATGGTCGGACACAGAATTAGTGATATGCATTTCGATTTCCCTTTTATTTCTTTTGGATCCGATTTTTTTTGTTTAGACTTTTGATAATTCTAATTTAATAAATCTAATTTTTAATTCAAAATTTAGAAAAGTATATATACATATATATATAAATATATATTTAATTTAAATTAACAAAATAGTCTAAATATAAATCCTAAATTACAAATTATAAACCAAAAACATAAAAACTAAACCCCTAAATTGTAAAATCTAACCTAAAACTTAAATTCTTAACCCCACAATATAAAAAAATGGTTTAATTTCTTAATTTTGAAAGATTCAACCCTTTTACAAACCCTTTAGTTTGATTTAATTTCCAAATGTATTAAGTTTTGTTCGGTTTAATTTAGTTCGGTCAAAATGTCAACCACAAGTTTTAATCTGTTGAATTGGTCCTAATCGAGTGTCAGAAATAAACTGTGTAAGAGATATAGAAATAAACTTTGTAAGGGATTACATAAATTTTGCTGAAATTTTAGAAGAATCATCTAGAAACCGAAAGGTTAATCTCAATGGAACATCCACCAATCGTACCAACAGTTAAACCAACCGAACCGGTTTATCCCAAGCTTGACCTTGTCATCTCATAAGCCAAGAAGCAAGCAGCATTAGCAGGAACACTCCTAGCCATGGCTGGACCAAATCCTTTATACAAACCTTTAACTCCTTCAGATTTCAGAATCTTCCGAAAAGCATCCATCGACCCCGTGTATTTCGGTTTTTTGTAATCGTCGACTTGAAGAACACTCTTCACGACATCGGTTGGATATACAATTCCCCAAAACGACGCACCAGCGACTCCACCGGCCATGATCAATGACCCTTGTCCTAAGCTTGAAGTGTCTGAACCACCGGCTAAAAACCGCTTGAAAGCTTCGTAGGCTGCAAACATTGTTGCATTTCCCGGGACTTCACGGGCGAATGTCGGGAATAAACCTTTGAATAGACCTCGTGCTCCGCCTTCAGATCGTAGGACATGACGGGCTACGTCCATTGGTCCACCGTATTTCACAGCTGCAACAACTGAGCTTGTGGTAGAGGCGCTGGCTAGTCCACCTTGTGCTTGCAACCTAATGGTGAAACAAGATTGAACACACACACAAAGAGACATGTTTTAGTTCTGTTTCAGTTTTTCGGACCAGTGAAATTACGAGCAGACGATAAAATCAAATCTTTCGTTTCTTTGCACTAAACTTAGTCTATATTTGTCAAATCTTCACCGAAAGAAACTAAAAGATGATTCTGCATATCCACAAAATGCAGTCTATAGCTTGAGCTCTACGCAAAAGTATATATATAGTCGTTAGTAATATGTCAAAAGAATCTAACCTGCATTTGATCAACTCTGTAGGACAAGCAAGGAACGAAACCGCGAAACCAGCGCCTGCACCGCACACAAACTGTTGACTAATGGTCAAAGGAACTCCAGCTTCAGACCTAAGAAGCCCTTCCATTTGACCTCTCACGGTGAACAAAACCGCATTGAAGGCAGCAACGGTTGCAAGAGGAGCTCCCATACCTTTGTACAAACCCTTTGGTCCTTCAGCAGCAACGGTCTGTTTAACCGCATCGATTGCACCGGTGTACCTTGGAGCCTGACCTGGTGGTGGAGTCGGTTGGCTCTGAAGTTTGACCTTGATTGTGTCAAACGGATGACCTACAATTAGCTGAGCCGCTCCTCCAACAGTCCCTGAAGCTAAATCCTTTGCCGCATCCGCCATTTCTAAGAAACAAAAATTCACCAAATTTCTCAGAATCAACCAAAATGAAAACTGTTTGTTAATGAAGAATAAGTTTTGACAACCACTTAAATCAACCAAAATTTAAACTTTTGTTAATGAAAGAATCCTTCACATTTGGCTTGTGCCCTAAACCACTATAACTAACCAAATATTTTATAAACCAACCAAAGCCACTAACTTTTTGTTAATGAAGAATCCTTCAAAAAATCAAGATTACCTTATAACCTAACAACCACCTTAAATCAAGCTAATTCCACAGTATCATCAACCAAAATCAATACTTTTGTTACTTGTGAACTGAACCACTTAAAATAAGTAAAGCATAATCAGAACATCTAAACAAGCCCAGTTTTGAACATAACAGAGACGTTTCTAAGAGTTTTTATCTTGTGATCCTCAGACCTCTAATGAATCCAATCAATTCCAAATCAGAGGATTCAGAAGACAATGAGAGAAAGCTTGAAAAAACCAGAAAATGTAATCAAACTCAGACTCTAAAAAAAAAATTCTAGTTTTTCCTCAGAAAATTAGATTTTGTCTGAGAAAGTTTGGATCTTTTAATCCCCAGAACTCTAATGGACAATGAGGTGAAATCAGATCGAAAACCCAGAAAGAAATTTCAAACAAAAGTGATTAGATTTTTGCTTACCAGGGATTGAACAGAAAAATCAAATCGGTATCAAATGGATCCGAGAAAGGTAAGAATAAATATGAATAAAACAAATCCAGATGCGATAGAGATTCAGAGACACAAACGAGTGATCAGATAAAATCCAAAAAAAAAAAAAAAAGCTTTCAAGTGGACATAAAAGTTTTAACTTTTAATCACTCGAATGGCTCTCTACGCCAGACCCAAATTTTTTGTTTGTTTGTTTTTCTCTTTCCCTTTCAACAAAGCGTTTTTTTTAAGTGGTTGGTGAAAGATGAAGATCAGTTTTGTATCTTGAATCTATTATAAACATGTCAAATTGGCTGGTCAAAGGTTCGATCAGCCCAATCGGTCGATACGTTAATAAATAGCGTATAACGTATGTGTGGTTCAGGATTCAATTTTGGCGATTTTAAAAACAGCGGCTAAAAGCGTAAATGATAAAAATACCTTTATATTTTGTTAAGAATTACAAAATTTCTAAGGCTATGTCATTTTCTTATGAGTGTTTTAATTTAAATTAATATTAAATTTAAAAACATTTCATCTCAAGTATTTACGGGGGAGACACAAATCTCTCATGTTCAAAGACATTCCCATTATTTTTTTCAATTATGTTTATATTTAAAGATACTTCCATCTTGTTGATCGATGGAGGTGCTCTAACCTAATTTTCTTCTTTTACTGAGTTCACTCATTCAACAGCTGAGTTTTTTCATCGTCGCAACTGTGTATGTTGAGGAAGGCGTCACAATGTTTTTTGAAGTGGTTGGTCAAGATAAAACCATACGGGTTATTGCTCAACAATATTAACGATCATTGAACACAGTGAAAAGGAAGGTTGATGAAGTTTTGAGTGTTCTCCTTAGGTTTGCAGCGAATACACTAAAACCGGAAGAAAATGAGTTCACAAGAGTAAGCCCCGATTTGAGGAATGATAATCGGTATTGGCTATTTATCAAGGACTGTATTGGAGCACTTGATGGAGCACTTGATGGAACCCATATCCCAGTTCGTCCTCCTATTACTTACAAAGAGAGAAAAATGAAACCTATGATGAATGTCCTTGCTATATGTAACTTCGACATGAAGTTCATATATGCCTATGTTGGTGTACCAGGAAGAGCACACGATACAAATGTATTGACTAATTGTGCGAAAAATGAAGCTTCTTTTCCACATCCGTCAAATGGAAAGTACTACTTAGTTGACTCTAGATATACTACCAGGACAAGATATCTTGGTCCACATCGTAAGGTTCGATATCATCTGGATCAATTTGTTAGAGGAGGATCTCCTACAAACACACAAGAGTTGTTTAACCGAAGACATTCAGATTTGCGGACAGTGATTGAGCAAACATTTGGAGTATGGAAAGCAAAGTGGAGAATTCTAGATCGTAAGCATCCAAAATATGGTTTGACTAAGTGGATAAAGCTTGTAACAACAACGATGACATTACATAACTTCATACGCGATTCACATTGAGATGATTCTGATTTTGTGCGCTGGCACAGAACAGAAGAATATCATACACATGGTAATGATGATGATGATGATGATGATGATGGTGGTGGTGATAGTGGTAGTGCTGGTGATGGTGGTGATGATGATTATGATGATGGTGATGATGATGGTGGTGGTGGTGTTGGAGGTGGTGGTGGACATGCTCTATATGAGCCGACCGATGATAGAGTTATGGAAGGTTTGCGTGACAACATTACAAGTGAGATGAGTAAAGGATGTTGACTCCCTTATTAGTTGTTGATTCAATTTTATAACTTTGTTTCGTTTTGCTTTATGACTTTGTTTTACTTTACACTTGGTTTATATTTTTTAAATTTTATATATAATAATAAATGATTTATAAATGTTGATAACTAATATACAAATAAACATTTAATCATTAAAAATATTAAATTCAGAATTTTGTAGCGATAACAATACGAACAACCTTGCCATCAATCGCATGACAGAAAAACGAACAACTTTACGACTAGTTATGCGACTAGTTACAGCGACCAGTCGTGCGACTACTAAACAAACAACATCCCGCGACTTGAAAACTGTAGTCTCAGTCGCAGTTGCAGTCGTTTACGATTGTCAAACGAGATGGGCCTAAGTCTTTGGTTTAAGGATTGAGCTGGTTTGAAGCTGATTGGGTTCTATGTGTGAAGATGGGCCGTGTAGTTCTGGTTAAGGCCTAAGCCCAAGTGAAATTGATGAAGCTCTGTTATAGAGATGGAGAAACAAAGTTTTTTTTTTTTTTTTTTTTTTTTTTTTTTTTTTTTGTGAAACAGAGTTATTTAGTCTTAGTCTTATTGCTTCTTTTTCTTATTCTTTGTGCTTTGGTAATCTTTAATACCTGAAACAGAAAAATATCGACTTGATTAATTCATTAGAAGACATTTTGTTCATAGTGAAGTTGTAGACAAGAAATTTTACCGATATGTACCTTTGAAAGATAGGGAAACTCGTAAAAGCTTGGTTGTTCTTCGTTTGCGATTCTGTTCTTGTTGAGTGTGTGATTCGATATAACTAATTGGGAATGTTGCCAAAATTCCATGTTTACCAATGCTATGTCTTGTTTGTTGTGATCATATATAACTGACAGCAAACTAAAGGATCCAAGCTATGCTATTGAAGGATGCATCATTGATTCATCGGAAAGCTTATCGAGTAATGAAGCTGTCACAGGGTTGGATCCATCATAAGAAGGACGTTCTGAAGGAAATGTACATACATCTTGATACCAGAAACATAAAATTCACCAATAAACAACGTTTCCACCCTATGGTATATTTTATTGAGAGTAGGTTTGAAAGGTTAATAAAATTGAATTTTAAATTTTCTTAGAGCAAAAATTAAAATTTTTAATAGTTACAATTGCAAAAATATACAAAGACTAATTATTTAGAATAATGAAACTTTAACTCTTTAAGATTATAAATGAGTTTATAGTGAAATAAATGAGTTTTATATAAAAAATTATGAATTTTGAAAATATTAAGTAAAAACTTTAATTTATATAAAAAGTATCTTTACGAGGAAAATTATTAGAATTTTAAAATCATGAATATTAATATTTAGTACAAATTATATTGTAGGGACAGATTTCGCATACACTACATTAAAAAAAAAATACAAATCATACTTATGGCTTGCATGGACATATGAGAAGATAGTCTTATTTGGGACTAAAAAGAAAAGATAGTCTTGAATATTTTTTCTTCCTATCTTACACGTACACAATTCAATAATGTAAAAAAGATTAGGAAGTTCAATTTTAGCAAAAGTTATTAACAAGAAAATATTGCCAATCTAGGGAAGATATGTCTCTAAATCTAATGAAAATTACTCTATATATATATATATATATATATATATATACATATAAAGAATTGGCAGTAAGTTCAATTGCAGAAATTATTATCAACGGCTGAACGTAGAAAAGATGCAGAGTAAGCAAATAACTTCTCCTTGGTTGTTGATATTCTCTCTTTCACTACTTTGCCTCCATGGAAGGTCTCAAAATACTAAGGTATGTCACAATTTTGTAAGCACTTTGATATAAACGTAAATATATAATACAAATAAAGTTTTGAAATTCTTATATATTTCAGCCTCAAGAACCCGAATACGAATGCGTTGATATCTACAAACAACCTTCCCTACAACACCCTCAACTCAAAAATCATAAAATCCAAGTAAATTTCTATATATTTACATTTGTGTGTCGATTTCTTACACCTAATTTTTCTTCATGATCATACAATTATCTCTATTTATATCTTGTTTGTTGCATGTGAGCGTATAGATGAAACCAAGCAACAAAGTCTTAGCCATGCTATCGGGAGATGCATCATCTGAAAACTTATCAAAGTTGCTGAGTTTGATATACCAGAAGAAGGATGTCCTCAAGGACAAGTACCAATCCATAAACCAAGAAAGCTCAACTACACCGAGAAACATTTTAACCTTAACGGCTATGGAACTGTTGGTCAACATGTGAAGTGACTTAAATTTTATACCTTTACTATATATGATCCAAACCATTTGATGTGTATATTTATAACATATAGTATATGTAGGCTGCGATAATTAAAAAAAAAGATGCCATCCCGTGGCGTGGAGCATCAGCATGGATTAGTATTTACCAACCTAAATTGACAAATAAAGACCAATTCAGCATGGCTTTGATTTGGCTCAATACTGAGTATAATGGTGAACGCACCAGTGCCCAGTTTGGTTGGGCTGTAAGAATTTTAATTATTATTTTTAACTTGTGAAACCGTCTTTTTAGCTTATGCATTTAGTTCATTCGAATAATATCATGATTTAAAATTTTTACTAATAACTTTTTTTCTTTAATATATGAATATAATTAAGGTGATTCCTGCATTATATGGCGATGACCGTACAAGACTTACTGCATACTGGAGTGTGAGTAAAAGTGTCACTATTTCTTGTCTATCTCTAGCTATTACAATAACGTTGGGTTTTTTTTTCTTCCTCCAAGTATCTATATGAGTTTCTCTTCTTTAACCGCAATTAGTTTTTCAGCCGGATAAATTAGAAAACGGATGTTACAATATAAATTGTAAGGGCTTCGTTCAAATCGACCGGAAAGTCTTGCTTGGTGCCGGTTTTAAGAACACCTCTGTGGTGGGAGGCCAACAATATAAAGGTTTCTTTGCAATCAATCAGGTATAATTAAGTGTAACAACTACGTTTTTGGGTTAAAATAATTCCTCGGTTTGATATTTGATTCATCGTGAGCTGGTTTTTAATAAAACTATGGGTGGTGATTGTTCAATATGGATAAAACCCATCTAGTCCTAATTTAGAGAGAGAATTCAAAACAAAAAATTGTTTGAAAGATATATTTTTTTCTCAAATTATTCTAAATATAGATATATTTAATAAAGAAAACCGAAAACAAAATTATTAAAACCAATTCTTTAGTTTCAGTTCGGTTAGTATTATTCCTAATCCGATAAATCCGAAGCAAAATTCTGATTAAACACTCCTAGATAAAACTAGTGAAATTTCTTCCCAAACTTGTAGTATAATTTACCAAAAATAAAAAGCTTACAATATTTTGGGGGATCGACACAAATAATAGGATCCGAAAACGAAGAACTTGTTGCTGACAATCGGGAAGATTTACATAGGGTATTGGCCAGAAGAACTTCTACCGTATTTCACCGATGGAGCGAAGGCGGTTATATATGGTGGATTCACGAATGCTCCGTCCGAAAACGTGCAACCCTTTGATATAGTTAGCCCACCGATGGGTAATGGGAATAAACCGCTGGAGGAGGAAGTGGATCTAAAACATACTTGTTACATGCACTCTATTAAATATGTGACACCAGATTATCAAAGTGTCGACATTGATTCCAACAAGGTCGCCGAAGATGCGGACGCAGGTAAATGTTACGACGTGACTTATCTTGATAAATTTGGGGAGTATGGACAAGCGTTTACCTTCGGTGGACCAGGTGGTTTATGTGATGTGTGATCTTCCTTTAGGAGACATTTTGTCATGTTTTGTTATTTCTCTTTTTATCCAATAAACAGTATTTAAATTCCTAATTCCTGAGTTGATTTTGATAGCTTTATTCTTTTACAATGTTATTGTTTAACCAAAACTCATGGGCATCAAAGCAAGAGATATCCGCATGGCATTCTTTTTATCATCAAAATATCATTTTACAAATAAAAGAATTTGTCATTCCGACTATAATTTGGAAAATTGTCTTGTGCATCGATGTTTTCAAACAAAGCAAAGTATGCTTGAAGCGGAAATGAGTATGACTTGTGACGTCATATAATAATAAAGGGATCAATGTGACTTCGATAAAACTCGCGTCGTCCTCTTGGGAACATGTATTTTAACTTCATGGTGTCCTCATTGACCAAACATATACATTATTAGCAACGAATATTGAAACCATGGGTATGTAAGTACTTTGCTGCATTTGAAGATATTGTTGATACTAACGGAGAGCGTTAACAATGGATCTCAATGGGATTCACTAACATTGATGCTTAACTGACGCTGCAACTAATAGGGGGCCTTGCAGTTAACCCTAGCTCGATGATTACGATTTTTGACGGCAACTTATTAGGGTATGAATGGTAATGTGATTTAGGTGCGATTCATGTTTAATTTATGAGCAACGCGATTGGTTAATATTAGTTTTCTTTTTAATGTATTTTAGATGATTATATTATGATTTTGGAATTAAACAACAATTTTGAAACTTTCTCGTCAAAACGTGATTTTGTATTTTTCGCATCAAACACATAATTCTCGCCAAAAACAAAAATTCCATACTTTCCACCACAAAAGTGATTTCGCAGTTTCGTGCTAAAATGTGATTCCGTATTTTCTACCAAAAAAAAGATTTTATGATTCTTCGTTAACACTCTTATGCAATTTCCTGTCTCCTGCAAGATATATATGTACGTATGTGTAGTTTCCAGCGAAAATGTTGTTCCACGTTTGTTCAGAAATTATATTTTTGGCATAAAATAGAGGAACCACATTTGTGGAGAATGTTACGAAAAAAGGTTTTTACAAAAAATATAGAATTGCGCTTTTGGTAGGAATCGCGAAATCACGTTTTTGCAAGATATTATGTTATTGGTTTTCGAAATAACGTACGAATATATTTTGATAAAAATTTGTGAAACTATGTTTTTTTTAAAGAGTAACATGGTAAGCTAGACCTCTGGATTTTGTCCTCCCGAAAACTCTCTGACACTCTAGTCAAAAGGGTTACCGTGACAATACATAAAGTCGATTTTCGAAAAGACTAAGATGTAGTTCTAAGACTTAGTCGATAACGGTCTAAGATCCAATATAATATTTGGTGAAAAGATTGTAAAGAAAGAAAGCCTTCCAGCAAAGTGGGGACGGAAGGGTTGGATCATTAGAGATCCAAAGATTTAAGGGAAAGAAGATACATTCCAGAAGATGCCAAGATTGCCTGAGATCTCAAATTTTACCTGTCGGATGGTGGTGATGAATGAATTCGAGATTCCACGATGCGAGTAAGTCTCCCTTCATTCGTGTGAATCAGTCCATTTGAGTCATGTCACCGATGAATGCTTGTACATTCCTCGTGTTTCTCTTTTCTCTTGTGTATTATCGATTATCCTCTTGATTTATTTTCTCTCGAATTGTCTATTCGTTTGTCTCTATCTCTCTAATCGATTGATTCCTTCATTGGTAGTTTTTTTTAATGATTTATACATGTAAATGGCTTGGGAGTACTTTGGGTTAAACCATCTTGAATTATCCGTCTTTAGTCTTGTCACATCGTTCTGATGTGTCACAATATGAGGAAAGCCCTTTTCTAGGGTTTCGTGGTGGTTGGTAATGGCGTGCCTAAACATGTATTTTGCTCATTCGAGTGTTGTTAAGGTTATGAATTATCCCCAACACTAAGTGTTTATAAATTTGTAAGCTTGAAAAAATAAAAATATGTGGACCCGATTGGTGACACAAAATATTACAAGTTTTTAGCGGGTAAAGAAAGTAGTAAGCGATATCAAAATAGTTAAAAACGGTACAAAACAATTATAGGAGAAGTGGTACGAAAAAGCTGAGAGTAACGGTTTAGATAACGCTTTGGTATATCTTTTATGATTAATAATTGTTAAAATGATATACTATGTACCGATGCGGTACATACTTACCAGTCAAAGCCTATAACTACACCATAATTATATCTTTCAAATGTTATTTAAGTTGTTTGCATTTTAGAAAGACATAGTTGGATCCTAACAATTGATGAATTACATCATTGTTAAATCACTTTACCCAAAGCCAAGGCCAAACACAGCTCAGTTTTGCTCGGTTTGCAAGCAACCTTGCTATAAAACTTCTCACATATATGCAAGAGATTCCAAATCATTTTTTCAGTGTGGGACATTTGTAAATTTTGGCATTTAATCTAATTTTAGAAAAATAATTTCAAGCTTTCTAAATTATTAAATTTAGACCTACACCGCTTATTTAAACGATCTTCATTTTTAATATTTAAATACACCATTACAACATGTTTGTGGCAACAATTCTATCGTATCTAAGATCTGGTCATTCTGACAAACGTTTTTGCCCAAAATTTTATAGAAAAATGGTCGGAGACACTTTGTCAAAACAAGTTCCAACATTATCATCATCGTGCTGCCAAATTGGATTGTCATTATGATCATCGTGCTACCAAATTGGATTGTCATTGAGCAGCCAAATTTTTAACCTTACATGTATGGACAGTTATGTAGTATATCCACTTTCGTTGCTCACAAACTAGTTCACAATTAAAAGTCAAATAATGACTTGTAGAAACATGAATGTTTTCTGGAATATAAAAGAGATACACACAAGTCTTCGTAAATGCATCATGATGAAAATCGTAAATGCATCGTAAACGCAATACATTGTGATAAACGCATCATAAGTTCTCTAGAATTTAAAAGAAATAGACAAAAGTCTTCGTAAGAAGCATTGAAGAGTTCAGAGACTCATCCAAAATATAGGAGGAGAAACAAAGATACATTTCTCGTCAAGATTGATTGATCCGAGTTCATAATCCATCACAAAGCTTCAAACTCAGTTTTTACTATATATAATAACTATCAATAGACATAATATATGATTCTAAATATATACCCTTAAACAGCCCCGGCCCAATAGTTTTAAGAGCTCTAGGGCAAAAAAAAAAATTTGGCCCTTTAATAAATTTATACAAAAATAATGATATTTTGGATCTCATTTAGATTAAAATTTAATTGCTTAGGCTCTAGTTCACATAATTTTCATGGAAAAAGGCTTAGGTTTCTACCAAATATATTGTTATGTGTGCTTATTGTATTTTTTTTTTTGAAAATGAACATTTTTTACAAAGAAATTTTAAAAAAGTGATGGATCTTCTTTGGCTTGCTGTCTTTATGCTCTACCCATATAGATCGAACTTGTCCTTAAACATATTTGATGATTCTAATATTTTCTACCAAATATATTGTTATGTGTACTTATTGTTTTTTTTTTTGAAAATGGAAATTTTTACAAATAAATTTTTAAAAAATGGTGATGGATCTTTAATTTGGACTGCTGTTTTTCTGCTCTACCCATTTGTTATATTATTTTGAACCTATCTTTGTTTTAATATTAATTGATGTTTACACAATATTCAATCAATGATAATTTTTCTAACATGTTTTAGAAACTATAAAGAATTGAATATATGCACTAAATAAATACATATTTAAAGTATATCTGCAAAAACGAACACGCTATGGCAAAATTGCAAATAAATAGGATATGATGCGCATGCTGCATGAACATGAGAACAAGCACATTATTTATGGTAATAACTTTTTTTTTTAATATATTAATTAATACGGACCAATCCAAATGAGTTAAACAAATTACAAATTCACAAATACAAAACAGAGAAAAAATAAAACCAACATTTGATCGATGACTAAATGACACCAACATTTGCTTAATTCCGAAAATGGAGAAGCCACAAAAGATGGCAAAGTTTAGATCAATAAGTCTTTGTAACGTGAGTTATAAGATTATATCAAAAATTCTCTGCTTAAGGCTTAATAAAATATTGGCAAGATTAATTTCGGAAACACAATCGGTTTTTGTTTCCGGCAGACTTATCACAGATAATATCTTGATAGGTTAAAAAATGTTTCACGGCTTATGAACGAATAAGGCATGCAGATCAGAATTTTTGACTATTAAGACTGACATGAGTAAAGCCTACGATAAAGTAGAAGGGATTTTCTTTCAGGCTGTACTGGTCCGGTTAGACTTTAATTCTAAATGGATTAATTGGATCATGTGGAGTGTTAGTTCGGTTTCATATTAAGTATTGTTGAATGGGCAACCCAGAGGACATATACCTCAACGAGGTCTACGACAAGGAGACCTTTTATCACCATATTTGTTTATTTTGTGTACTGAGGTTTTGATTGCCAATATTAAAAAGCAGAACGAGGAACAAAGCTAACCGGTATAAAGATATCACAGAAATGTCATGCTATATCACACTTGCTCTTTGCAGATGATAGTTTTTTCTTTTGTAAAGCAGAAGCTGATCAATGTAAAACTGTTATGAATATTATTAGGAATTTTGGGAAAGCTTTCGAGCAAGATATAAACTTTAGTAAGTCATCCGTCTTGTTTGGAAGAAACATTAAAAGTCACTCTAAAGTAAACTTGAAAACCATACTTGGTATCACTAAAAAAAGAGGAATGGACTCCTATTTGGGTATCCCAGAAAGTGTTGGAGGCTCAAAAAGTAAAATTTTTAATTATCTTTGTGAGAAACTTGATGACCGGATCAATGGTTGGTCAGCAAAATATTTATCGAAAGGGGGAAAAGAGACTTTGATCAAATCGGTTGCTTTGGCCCTCCCAACATATGTCATGTCTTGTTTTAAACTTCCTAAGGAGTTAACATCCAAATTAACAAGTGTCATCTCAAATTATTGGTGAATCTCTAATGGAAAAGATCGTGACCTCCATTGGATAGCTTGAGATAAAATGTGTAAGGCTAAAAATGACGAAAAGATAGGCTTTCGGGCTTTCGAAAAATTTAATGATGCAATGCTGGCCAAACAGTACTGGCGACTAATTTATTATCCGGATTCTTTAGTAGTTCGGATGTTAAAAGGTAGGTATTTCAGGAATAATCATCCCTTAAAGGAAGAAAACCATATTCTCCATCATTTGGATGGAAGAGTATTTTTTCGACCAAGAATTTGGTGGATGAGGGAGTAAAATGGTCCCTAGGTTCAAGATATAATTTATCAGTATGGCAAGACTCTTGGATACTTGATATTAATCCACGTTCAGCAAAAGGTAAGGGAAAATTACTTCAGCCAAGGTTGATGGTTAATCACTTAATTAATCCGATTACAAAAGACTGAAATTTTTTATTTATTAGAATTTATGGATCCAAAAGATATACAAATTATTAGGAGTATGAGTATAAGTCAAGTTTATAAACCAGATAGGTTAATCTCGCATTACACAAAATCAGGAAAATATACAGTAAAATCGGGTTATTCGCTTATTCAGGATATATCGGAGATTGTAGAATGGGGTCCAAATTGTAAAACTCTAAAAGCTCACGCGTGGAAAATTAAGGCTCCACCAAAAATCAAATACTTCTTTCGGCAAATTGCTACGGATACTAACCAGTTACTTCTTGTTTAGTACATCGTGGGATACAATGTGACACATTGTGTCAAAGATGTCAGATAGCAGATGAACCAATTAATCATGCTCTTTTTGATTGTCTACATTCTCGGAAATTTTGGGAATTGTCTTCGATTCTAATATTATCAGGAAATTTTTCTTCCGAGTCGGTGTTTTCAAATCTGGATTTCTTATTTTGGAGATTATCATCTCATTTAGCTGACCAAGTTAATCAGCACTGTTAACCCTGAATTTTATGGTTCATGGAAAAACATGAACAAAAAAGTTTTCAAAAGAGTATAATCGGAATCCGTAGATATAATAAATCAGGCGGTAAGTGAACAATTATCATGGAAAGAAGCTCAGGTAAATCCGATATATACAATTGATTATAGGGAACATGTGGATAATCCTTTACAGACATTAAAATGTCGGATTGACGGTTCGTGGAAATCATCGAACCCTACTACATGACTGGGATGGTGGTTGCTTTCGAGGAGAAGACTAGACAATATTACTTGGGGTTAAGTGTTATTGAAGGAGTGCCTCCCCTTTACACTCGGAGATGGAAGCGTTGTTGTGGGCCATAGAAAATATCCTAACAAATCGGATCGACTGTCAGGAGTTTGAAACATATAAGACATAAATAGTCGCGCGAGTACAATCTCATGAGGAGTGGCCAGCTTTCTCTAATCTTCTAGACAAGATGAGTTTACTCTGTACTTTCTTTCCTTCTTTCTTTTATCTATTATATCTCGTTTGTGTAATTTTAGAGCGGATTGTCTAGCTAGATTTTCCAAATTACTTCTTTCTGAAATTTCTTTTGTAAACTTGTTTCTTCCGGATTGGTTTACCAATCATGGATAATTTTTTTAATTAATGTGTGGTTGACAAAAAAAAAAACAGAAAAAATTAGGTTTCCGGTATCGATATCCAGATTTGACCCCGACAGCGACCGGTAGCGAAAAATACGACTAGAAATTTGGGGAACAAAAATTAACAAAGAAAGATCTTAGAAGAGAGTTTTCAATTGCAAAGGTCGATGAGCTCATCTTCCACGCATTATCATGAAAGATTCCATAGATGCACCACCTTCGACGGCGATGAGCTCCTCAACATCTCTGATATGATGTTCGATACCTGTTCGGATTTGGTAAACGATTATCCAGATAAAAGCCGCCGAAAAATAAAGTTAAATTAGTTCTGATTGGAACCAAACCATAGACCTAAATGACTTTTCAACCATATTGAATTGGTTTTAAAACATTAAAAAAAAATCCAAAAAGCTCGAGTTCTGGGGGAGGGGATGAAACCATTTTTATCATTATTGTATATATCTATTTAAATACGTATGTTGAAATGTAACGCCGTCAACTAACTTTGTAACGTCTGTTAACGAATGTTAAGTCATATATTCGAATCCAACAATAATTCAAAAATGAAATATTCTTAAATTAAATATATTTAAATGAAATATTATTATTCTAATTAAAACATTTTAGATATTAAATGATCAAATAAAAAATAGATTATAATTTTTTAGAAAATTTTCCATGAATATAGTATCTGTCCGAAAATAAGTTTTATGGACAGGAGACTAGTGGGGACCAAAGTTATAAAGATCCCAGTTTAGAAAATGCTAGTAACACATAAAGTTGCAATAATAAATTAAAGTGATTGGGTCCTTTCTGTCTCTGACATCTATTTTTGTGGAGGAAAATTTCATCACGTGCGTTGTTGGTTTTCGAAATCTAAAATAGCTGACGACATACATACAAAGGTGCAATAATCAATTAAATAAATATATTAAATCTAACATAATGTTAAATCAAGACAAGCGAAAACATATATTCTCTTACATATTACAAAAAATTAGACAAAATATGCCAAACATGGAAAAATGTTGATGTATGAAAAAGGCGATTAATCTTTTGATTCTTTAACTTACATCGAGGCGAGCTTTTCCGTCGGCCACCTTTTTATATATCCTCAGTTCCGATCCCCTTTTTCAGGGGTAATTAAATAATATATTATTAAAAAACGAGGTTTTCTTTATATGGTGCCATAAGAACTCGTCGACCTAAAACTTTAAATGACCCCATTAAACAAAATTTAAAGGACCCCCACTTAAAAAGGGACACTTAGCTAAGTAACATATTTTGATGAATTAATTTGCGCAAATATTGATTTCCGAAAAAATCATTACGTAACTAATTCTTACGGTAATACGGAGTATCATTTATATATATTTTTTAAATATCCTTAATTTATATGTCTGATTATATATTTTTAATATGAGTAGTTCATCACGAATGCATAGTGATGCAAAACATATTTGTAACATATTATCGAAAACTTGTGAAAGTTGCTAGAAAATTCTGAACGTTTTCGAAACTTTTTTACATGTTTTCAAAAACTTTGGAAATTTGTTTTTTATAACCGACGTGTCGATATCGTGACTGGTTACACATAAATATTGTTTTGGATGGTGGGGACTTTTTTCTTTGCATTGATCCACTGACCATTTTAACTCTCCAGTCTCCCACCTAGAGAGAGAGAGAGAGAGAGAGAGAGAGAGAGAGAGAGTCAGATTATAAACTTTTCATGGAAGGCGACAAATGTTTAATCACTTGCTAGTTGCTCCACCCACTGAAAAGAGTTCATATTAACTATATTACTAATTTACTATATAATGTAATCAAATCATTTTTTAGTAAGATCAATAACCTCGGCTAAGATTACAAATGTATTTTCAAATGGTTTAAGCCTTTAAGGTGTCGAGTGAATTTTTTTTTTAAAAACATATTATCTTATTTAACAACAATTTTAATTTATCCTGTAAAATGCTATTCTATCTGATGATATGTTGCTTCTTATATACTATATTTATTTATATGTGAATACTATTTTATCGTTAACATATAATTTTATTCTGTGATATGTTATTTTATAACATACTTATGTGCGAATGTAAAAACATTTTGGTTAAACCATGCAAAATTTTTGCTTCCCTCATATTTGAAAGTTAAACATTTTGGTTAAACCTCCGATTTCTGTCTCACGAATTTTACTAACATCGGTTTATTTCTATAAAAAGGCCGTCAACCTAAAATTTGCAAAAATGTTATTTATCTCGTTGTCGGAAATATAGTTAATATCAATTGCAATTGCCTTTACATAGCTAGACAAGTGGCTGTAAACAGTACAAGAGGAGGTGCCAAAGTTATAAATATCTCAAATAATTAGAAAACGACAACGTTACTGTACCTGGTCACTTTTTCGTTGCAAATTCAAAATATAGCTGACGAGATAAAAATTGAAATAATCTCAATCAATTAGATAAATATATGAATACATAATTGTGATCTAGCAAAAAAAATATAGTGATCAAGAATGAATATCTTTTTTACTAGGCAAATAAATTTTTATTCACTTAAAACCTCAAAAAAAGAAAGTTCATCCAAAGAGATGTTCAACTTTGAGAAGTTTGCAATGTTTGAAAAAAATTTTGAAGCAGGGAAGACTCATACTTAAAGACGAGGTTTGAGAAATTTTCGACCAAATGATGGTCATAAACGGCTTACACAATTGACGCATAAAAGCTTTCGGTAAATTGTTTCAAAGAGGAGAC
Organism: Turritis glabra; assembly: GCA_900406565.1. NCBI lineage: Eukaryota > Viridiplantae > Streptophyta > Magnoliopsida > Brassicales > Brassicaceae > Turritis > Turritis glabra. The sequence goes on along the minus strand of OVBN01000085.1, from coordinate 196,512 downwards.
TGCCGGTGGAAACAAATTCCAAATGCTTTGTCGAAATCATAACCAAAGAACGATGCAAGACTAGATTGGTGTCCTCGTCCAATCAAGTCGCGACCACGAAACATTTATTTAAAAGGGTTTGAGAAAGAGTTAGGTTGAACGTACCGAGGCGGTTTCTTTAAGAAGGTTCGAAAGAGTTGAAATGCATTTCCCAATATGTTTGAGGCGGGATGATTAGGCTTGAAATCGGAAAGGTTTGAACTCGATCTAAAATCATAAATAAGGACAATACCGTGACCAAACTTACGCCAAATAAAGATCGAAAGAAAAGTGATATGTTGTGTTTTTAGTGTTTATGTATGTTATTTAATTATCATTTTGAATCTTTTGTCGGGTCTTTGTCCGTTTTTGTGTCTTTTTGGTAGAGTCCTGAGTCATATACAGGTTTGCGGGAGCTTTGCAGGAATTTGATTACTTCAGGCTTGTTCGGCTGAAAGTTTGAGCATAAGGAGGAGAAGCTGTCAATGGACCGATCGATCCATCCTTCAGACGTAGGAGACGATTTCCACCTGACGTTGCGAGATCGATCGATCCACCCTTGGACCGATCGATCCATCTTTCGAACGGACAAGATATTTTCCACATGACGCTGCAAGATCGATCGATCCACCTTTCGACCGATCGATCGACCTCTCACGGACGTACGCGGTATCGACCTGGCGCTATCGGATCGATCGATCCAACTTTCTCGGCAATGATTTCCTTTTCCTAATTCACTTAGGATTTCCTTTTTTGTAAGGGTATAAAACCCCAAAGACCTAGCTTTTATTTTGTACGTTTTTCTTAGCTTTTTACGCCACTTTGTGTCTTCCTGGAGAACTCTATTGCTTTTATAAGCTACTCCCTTTGGGTTAGAGATTCATCCACCTTCACACTTTGGAGAAAATTTTTAAACGCTCTTATTATCTATTTTATCGATTTATTATGCTTTCATCTATGTCTGCTATGTGTGAGTAGTTTCTTAGTTGGGTTTTAAGGTTCTAAGTAGGGGATTCAATAGTTTGATGGTTAGATCGATTTTAGGAGTTCTTATGCTTATGGATTCTTTAATTCACATGTTCTTAATGCTAGAATAGGAATGATCACTCTGTTGTATATTATAGGTTTTTCTATGCATCGAAAGTGTTATAGATAGCTTGAACTAGTGTGAATTGAGCATTGTATGTCTAGCCAACGAGAGTTGATGTTAGAACGCTTTGTGAATTTAGTGGACTAGGTCGTTAATGCTAATTTGACTAGGAGACTTCAAACGAGAGTTCGTAGTTGTGTCGTTGAATTTAGAGGCTATTACTTTGAGAGAAGGTTAGACTAATTTCGTGATCCATGTTCTAAAACGGCTCTAACTGTTGAATTCTATGTTTCCATGTTTCCATCATTCTTTGATCTCTGAAATACCCTATGCCCCAATGCTTTAATCTTATAAGTTAATTGATTTATTTTTTTGCAATTTTATTTACAAGTCTAAAACCAACAAAATATTCTCTTGCTTTAGCTGATTACGAATCTATAATCTTTAGAATACCATTGGTCTTTATTGATCGATCCCGTATATATTATCTTGCGGTTAAGTGTATCGGGTAATTACTCGAGCAATCAATTTGGCGCCGTTGCCAGGGACCAATTGCGTTACCTAGAGATTTATGATTAGTTCTTAGTCTAGAGTGTTTTTATTTAAAGTTACTAACTATCTCTTTGTTTCTTTTTCGTTTTGTGTTTTTAGGTGTATGACCCGTAGCAAAGGCTCATCACATCTTGCTGAACCACAGGAAGATCCAGGGAAGCTAGAGAGAACTATTAAGAAGCAGAAAAGGTTAGCTGAGCAAAAAAAAGCTGAGATGGCTAACAACGAACAAGGAGGTGACATCTTACCTCAAGACGATCTCTACCTTGAAGGAGAACACCAAAGAGCGTTTCAGGATCCTCCTCTTAGAAACATTTTTCCTCCTGCTGCTGGAGAGATCGCCAGCGCGGCTGCGTTGAACCAGAGCCTCGCCCCTGCTCGACACACTCTAAGGGATCATGATGCTCCCAACACTCAAATGTACCGATGAGGAATCCAACACCCTCCAATTCCCATGAACGACTTTGAGATTAAAACAGGCCTGCTAGCTCTTGTGAAGCAGAATCAGTTTCATGGTCTTCCTTCGGAGAATCCAGTTAATCACTTGGATAACTTCGAGGATGTATGTGGTACAACGAGGATGTATATGGTACAACAAGGATGAACGGAGTCCTTGATGATGCTGTCAAGTGTAGGTTGTTCATGTTCTCTTTAACCGACAAGGTTCATCATTGGCTGAAGTTCTTGGAACCTGGCACTATTCAGGCATGGGAGCAGTGTAAAGCTGCATTCTTCGCATAGTATTTCACCTAAGCTAAGACAACTTTGCTCCGGAACAAGATCTTGAGATTTCAGCAAGGTGGTACTAAGTCATTCCATGAGGCTTGGGAACGGTCCAAAGACTACAGGCGAGAATGCCCCCACCACAAATTCACCCCAGCCTATCTCATCAACACGTTCTACAGAGAAGTCGATGAGAGGTACAAGATGGCTTTGGATACAGTTAGCAACGGGGATTTCATGACCAAAACAGAGGAGGAAGCTTAAGTCTTCATTAAGAACCTTGCTGCTAGCAACAGCAACCATTGTATTGACTATAATCGAACGGTAAAAAGTAGTGGAAGTAGTGAATCAAAGCAGATCGCGGATTTGACTGCAAAGGTAGAACAACTTTTGAAGCGAGATCAAAGGGCTGTTAACTTCTGTGATGATTCGGGAGATGGTCAAGGTTATCAAGAGTATGTGGGTGACAGTGCTGAAGATGTTCAAGCTGAGTTGAGCTATGTGAATGGTCAGGGAAACTAGCTGAGTTGAGCTATGTGAATGGTCAGGGAAACTATCAAAATAAGGGGTTCAACCAAAACTACATGAGCTATCCCAATCTTTCATACCGAAACACCAGCGTTGAGAACCCGCCGGACCAGGTATATCCAGCACAGACCGGTACACAGCCACAACAGTTCCAGCAGAAGCCGTTTCAGCAAAGACAGTTTGTACCAGGACAAGGAAGTTTCAACAAACCGTGCGTGCCAAGGGAACAATCACAGGACAACAGTTATGGTCAGGGGATTATCAGCAAAAACTTCAGAACTATCAAGCACCAGTCCAAGCTCCTACGAGCTCAGCGCTAGCGTTTCCTCTAGCTGACAATGAGATGAAGATGATGATGCAACAGATTCTTGAAGGCCAGAAAAAGAATGCTGCTGACATCAATGTTAAGGTGGATGGCATATACAGTGATCTCCATGGAAAGTTTGTGACACTATCTACACATATCAAAACTCTGGAAACTCAGGTAGCTCAGATTGCTTCTACCTCTCAACGACCAGCTGGAGTTCTTCCTGGAAATATCGAACTCAAATCTAAGGCGTATTATTATGCTATAATGATTCGGAACGAACCCGGAGAGGCAGATAGGGTCGATCATGAAGAAGCCGTTGTGGTTATCGGAGATGAGAAAGTTGCAGAGGATGTTGAGGCAGTGTATGTGGAATCACCACCCGATATTCCTAAGTTTCCTTTTCTAGGTCGTCAGAGATAGATTCAGCGAGAAAAGGAATATGCTAAGTTCGATCAGATAATGAAGGAGCTCCAGATTAGACTACCTTTCATCGAGTTAGTTCTGAAAATCCCTTTCTACAGGAAACATCTGAAGGACATTCTAACTAACAAAATGAGTATTGAGGAGGGAGCCATGTTGATTACCCATGCGTACAATGCCAGCCTGCAAAACATTGTACCTAAGAAGAAGGGAGACGAGGTAGCAGAAATAGAAATGGTTAGTTTCGAGTGTAATGCCATCGTTCCATTTCCTATTCCCAAGAAACTCGATGATCCAGGGAGTTTTGTATTACTTTGCCGGATTGGACAATTCCTGTTCGAAATATGCTTATGTGATTTGGGAGCTAGTGTCAGCTTGATGCCTTTTTCTGAGTCAAGGCGTTTGGGCATCACCAATTTCAAACCTTCAAAGATCTTCTTAGTACTTGCTGATCGATCAGTGCAATTTATGGTTGGTTTGGTGGAGGATGTGCATGTTAGAGTTGGAAATTTCTACATCCCGATTGATTTCATTGTTTTGGATATTGACAAAGAACCACAAGATCCTCTCATCCTTGGTAGACCATTTTCGAACACTGTAGGAGCTTTGATTGCTGTAAAGAGAAGCATGATCAATCTACAGATTGGGGATCATGCTTTAAAGTTTGACATGAGAAAGTCGATAAAGAGTCGTACTATTGGAGGTCATGCATTTTAAATTGACACAAACGACGAATTTGGTGAAAATTGTGTACAAAAATGCATTGGATGGAGTGAGGTTAATGAAGTCTTGGATGGAGACACACACACTCCAATAAAAAGGATTGATGATAAGGGAAAGGTAAAGACAACAAGGATCAAAAGAGATCCTCACTTAACCTTGGTACTGCTGCATTCTGTTGGTGATACTATAGAGTATAAGGTCCAGTGTAAAGGAACCTCAAAACCTTTCTCCAAAGCTAGAAGTTTCTTACTTCAGCGTTGAAAGAAAAAAGTCGTAAGGTTGTGAAAGAAATCATGAGTCAAGTTTTGAAGCTAAAAAGGGATGATTGGGGACCATGTTTTGGAGCGAGTTCTCGTGCTCATGCCCAGTGATTAACGGCTCATGACGGTCAAACTAACGACCTAAAACAAGCGCTTTGTAAGAGGCAATCCACCAGGTTTTGTACATACGTTTTCTTTCTCGCATTTCTTTCTTTCTTTCTTTTAGGTCCTTGTTCACTCCTATATGGAGTGACGGACCAATCGATCCAGCTGTTGGATCGATCCATCCTTCAGACGTAGAAGACGATTTACATCTGACGATGCGAAATCAATCGATCCACCTTTTAGACGTATAAGCCATTTTTCACTTAACGCTGCAAGATCGATCGATCCACCATTGTACCGATCGATCCATCCATCACGGACGTATGCGGTATCGACCTGGTGCTGTCGGACCGATCGATCTACCCTTGGATCGATCGATCTGACTTCTTCGGCAAGGATTTCTTTTTTCTAATTCACTTAGGATTTCCGTTTTTGTGAGGGGTATAAAACCCCAAAAACCTAGCTTTTATTTTGTACATTTTTCTTAGCTTTTTACGCCACTTTTGTGTTTTCTTGGAGAGCTCTATTGCTTTTGTAAGCTACTCCCTTTGGGTTAGAGATTCATCCACCATCACACGTTGGAAAAAATTTCTAAACCCTCTTATTGTCTACTTTATCGATTTTTTATGCTTTTATCTATGTCTTCTATTGTTTTTTCTTCTGCTATGTGTGAGTAGTTCCTTAGTTGGGCTTTAAGGTTCTAAGTAGGAGACTCAATGGTTTGATGATTAGATCGATTTAGTAGTTCTTATGCTTATAGATTCTTCAATTCACATATTTTTAATGCTAAAATAGGATTGATCACCTTGTTGTAGATTCTAGGTTTTTCTATGCATCGAAAGTGTTATAGATAGCTTGAACTAGTGTGAATTGAGCATTGTATGTCTAGCAAAAGAGAGTTGATGTTAGAACGCTTTGTGAACTTAGTGGACTAGGTCGTTAATGCTAATTTGACTAGTAGACTTCAAACGAGAGTTTGTAGTTGAGTAGTCGAATTTAGAGGCTAATACTTTGAGAGAAGGTTAGTCTAATTTCGTGATCCATGTTCTAGAACGGTTCCAATTGTCGCATTCCATATTTCTATGTTTCCATCATTCCTTGATCTCTGAAATACCCTATGACCCAATGCTTTAATCTTATAAGTTAATTGATTTATTTCTTTGCAATTTTATTACAAGTCTGGAACGAACAAAACATTCTCTTGCTTTACCTGATTACGAATCTATAATCTTTAGAGTACCATTGGTCCTTGTGGATCGACCCCGTATATACTACCAAATGAACTATGCAAGATTAGATTGGTGTCCTCGTCCAATCAAGTCGCGACCACGAAACATTTATTTAAAAGGTTTTGAGAAAGAGTTAGGTTGAACGTACCGAAGCGGTTTCTTTAAGAAGGTTCGAAAGAGTTGAAATGCATTTCCCAATATGTTTGAGGCGGGATGATTAGGCTTGAAGTCGGAAAAGTTTGAACTCGATCTAAAATCATAAATAAGGACAATATCGTGACCAAACTTACGCCAAATAAAGATCGAAAGAGGAGCTAAACCGAAGCGCTTCGAGATTAATCTTGCATCGAATACCAATCGAACTAATCTATCCACCAGGTTTCGAGAATGATAATGACAGGTCCAATCTAAAGTCATCACTATAGTACTAGGAAAGAGTCCTCTACCCTCTGTGAACGAGTATGAAATCTTCAGAATTGGACTTAGCAAGATAAAAGAATAAACAAATCTGAACCTTAGAAGAGATGGGCTTATGCCAACTAGTTTTCTCATGGGTTGTGATCAATTGTATGATGGGCTGAGGGAGAGCAGGAAACTCTTGGGCCAAGCCCATTACGAGAGACAATGAGCAGAATTAGGTTTAACCCTTTGTCTTTTGTTTTCTTTTCTGGTTGTGGCGGCGGATTAGAAGTGGTGGTGCCGTTCAACAAATTCAAGATTTCAGAGACACAATCTGGTTAAACTAGAGCTGCTATAAATGATAATCCGTTTGCTTAGGTTGATTCTTTCCCCATCATGTGCTTCATCGGCTCCGGCGTCAATGCAAAGCTCCAGTCAATTCGTATCCAAGCAGAGTACGTAGTGAGGGGATCTGAATCCCATAGAGAGGAGCATGGAGATGCTGTTCTTGACTTCGAGGGGAACCAGTGAGTGGGACGAACGACAAGAATCACAAAAAGTTTAGGACTAAAGGATATAGCAAAAGTTGTGAGCAAGATCTCAGATGTGTCGGCCGAGACACTTTTGGATATAAGAGAAAATATTCGAAGATAAGAAAAGAAAAATCATGAAAAGAGAAGGATCGAAATAAGAGAATCCTTGAAAATGAAACGTCAAGAAGGAGAGCCGGCGCCGGAAACCATTGCTAGAGAGGTGACCTCGAGAATTGTGTCCGGGAGAAAAGGCCTTTTCAATCTGAATATATATTCTCTATTATATACTTTTCGTTACATAAATATTGATTTTCTAAAAAATATCCATAAATGTTGATTTTATAATTTTCTTTCAAAAAATGTAAATATTAATGGAAAATATTTTAATAGATCCAATCAATTTTAGTTCATAATTATTGAAAAGTGTTTAGTACAAAAAAATTATGCATATATAGTTGTTGAGAAAAGACAAATAATTAGAAAAATAGACATTAATTGTTTATTTAATATTATGATAATTTAGGAATTAATCTTCGTTAAACAAATCCTCTATATATTAAAAGAGAATTTGTTTAGCTGACATGGCAAGCTCACAATTATTTTGATTTTTTTTTTGGTATGAATGTTAAATTTATTCATCAAAAAAACTTTGTGTACATTATATGCAACCTTGTTCTTAAAGCTTTAAAACATAATTATAAAGGAAAAGATAAAACTTAAAACATAGTTTTGAACCATCTCACCACTAGATGTGTCTCTTTGTAAACAACTCCCGCAAGACTTCCTCTATTTTTCCATTACTCAGCTTCAAGACTATTGACATGCGATTACGAATATTGTGCCATCAATTTGCAGCAGACATGGGTTGTTCTCCGTGTCGTTGGCGGTTCATTTCTCTTCATAGCGAGTAGATTGTTGTTTGAAACACATACAACAAAATAAATTGTTGAGTTCGGCTCAGACTTGTATCCGATATCAAAGAGAGAATGTCCTAAAACTGAGAGACATGCCTCTGTTGAGTGATGTCGTGGGAGAGTTTAAATCAGATCAGAGATGTGAAACTGCAGGTGAAAAACAGATGGTCTCGGGACTCAGTCGGATGATTACAAAACACAACTGAGACTATCTCCCCCATTCTAAGTAGACATCCTATCCCCTATTGCAAGTCGATTATCTGCAGCCAACGATACCATAAAAGAATACTTAAGAGTAGCATAGAAAAACCAGACTCCTTTGTACCATTCTTTACCTTGCATCACACTCCTTATTTGATTCCAAGTATTATTTGATGAGAACTTACTTTTAAATTTGTCCCCCTTACTCCTCCATAAAGCAATGTCGAGATCAGTAGGTCGTTGGATAATTAATTTCGCAATCTCTTCTTCTACCTGATTTAGTAGAGACACACGATGTCTTTTTCTTCTATGCGAAGTAAAAACTTTGGCCATGGTTGTTGTAGGTTGGATGTCTAAATCTAAATATATATATATATATATATATATATATATATATTTAAATTTACTATCTTATTTGCTAAACATATTATTGCTTATTCTTATTTTCTCTAAACCAATTACAAACACATTCAATTATTTTTTAATATCTAAAGTTACCAAATTTAATAGTTCGAATTGCTTCTATATTAAATGCTTCAATTACTTTTAATGCACATTAAATTAAAATATAAATCATTAAATTTTATATGAATTAAAAATGTGATCTTACAAATTAGTACCCATATAAAAATGAAGAAAAAGACATTAATATTGGAGAGGATGTGGTGGTAACTCCAGTTGCTCCTCACCACGTTTCCTTTGGTCTCCTTATCTTTTTACAAGCTATTCCTTCCACAAAACACAAAACACTGTAGTTTCAGATTTTTGTTGTTGAAGTTATGAAAAGTTCAAAATTAATGTATGTAATTTGTAAACAAAAATTGGTAATAACAATATTTGAGAGAATATTAGGTAAACGACAATTGCAGAAAGCAAATTAAGTAAATGGCTATAAAAAATAAATTTTCATAATTATAATTTTGTCTTTCTTTTAACACTTACAAAAAGTGATTTTTTGTAATATGTTAATTATTTTGTAACATGATATATTTTTATGCAGATGTGTAAGCAATCATAAATATTAAATTCGATTTAATAAATTAGTCTCCGAGATAAGAAAATAACATGTTACATATAAAAATATATAAAACCTAGATCATTTATCGCACATGGGTCATTATCAAAAATTTATGAAAAAAATCCAAAAAAGAGCAAATAGTAAATATGTATTATCATGCACGCGTGTGAAATCAAACAAAGAGTTCACTCTCTTCTCACTAATTTTAGTTTAGATATAAATAAACGACTTGAGTCGAACGATTTATACTATTCCGGAAACGATGATTACCGACCATAACTTATCGATGATTGAAGCTCTCCTGACCTCCGATTTGTGGCCACCATTACCTCCGGCGAAGCTCAGCCTCGAGACCACTCTCCAGAAGCGGTTACATGCTGTGTTGAATGGCACCCACGAGCCCTGGACTTACGCTATTTTCTGGAAACCGTCGTACTACGACTTCTCCGGCGAATCAGTTCTCAAATGGGGCGACGGAGTTTACAGTGGCGGCGACGAGGAAAAGACTCACCGGAGGTTGAGGAGGAAGAAGATGATTCCTCCGGAGGAGAAAGAGCGTCGGCGTAAGGTTCTCCGGGAGCTTAACTCGATGATCTCCGGCGAAGCTTTTACGGTGGTTGAAGACGACGATGTCAATGATGATGATGACGTGGAAGTGACGGATATGGAGTGGTTTTTCTTGGCTTCAATGTCGTGGAGTTTTGGTAACGGATCCGAGTTAGCGGGTAAGGCGTTTGCTAGCTATAATCCGGTTTGGGTTACCGGTTCGGATCAAATATTCGGGTCGGGTTGTGATCGGGCCAAACAAGGAGGGGGTTTAGGGTTACAAACCATCGTATGTATTCCTTCGGATAATGGAGTGTTGGAGCTTGGATCCACGGAGCAGATCCGACAAAACTCGGATCTTTTTAATAAGATTCGGTTCCTTTTCAATAATTTCGAGGGATCCGAAGATTTTCCCGGAGCCCCGACTTCAATCCAGTTTCATTCAGGTATCGACAACCCGAACACGGGTCCGACTCCGGTTGATCAACAGATCCAGATTAATTTCTCTGGTCGGAGCTCAGAAAAGACGGTGATACCGAAAAAGAAACCGGGAAAAAAAAGCGGGAGAAAACCGGCGCATGGTAGAGAAAAGCCGTTGAATCACGTGGAAGCAGAGAGGATGAGACGCGAGAAACTAAACCATAGATTCTACTCGTTACGAGCGGTTGTACCAAACGTATCAAAGATGGACAAAACGTCATTGCTCGAAGACTCGGTTCGTTATATAAACGAGCTGAAATCAAAAGCTGAAAACGCCGAATCGGAGAAAAACGCGATTCAGATTCAGCTCAATGAACTTAAGGAGATAATGGGACGAAATAACACGATTTCTAGCGTTTGTAACGACGAGGAAAATGTACCGGAGATGAAGATCGAAGTGAAGATTATGGGAAGTGATGCGATGATTAGAGTGGAATCGAGTAAGAGAAATCATCCAGGAGCGAGATTGATGAGTGCTTTGATGGATTTGGAGTTAGAAGTGAATCATGCGAGCATTTCGGTGGTGAACGATCTTATGATACAGCAAGCGAATGTGAAGATGGGATTGAGAATCTACAAGCAAGAACAGCTTAGGGATATGTTGATATCGAAACTTAGCTAAGGGTTTTTTTCTTACGGTGTTTTGAGAAAATTATGAGGTTACCAGCCGTTTGATTAGATTTTGTCTAGTGTACATGTACAGATTCTTATGTACACGTTATCGGTGATTCTCTTGAGGAAGGAGTTTTTTTTGGTATATGGATAGTTCCACGCGGGATTCGTATATACATAACAAGGCCTATTAAGGAGGAACCTATAAGAACCAAAATCTAAGCATTGGTAGAGACAAGCATGGTTTGGTCATAATTAAGGAGCATAATTGAGGATATGACGTCGTGATGATGGATTGATGATGGTTATGATGATAGTAGGATGACGATAGTATGATAATATGATTATGCTGAGGATGAGGACGATGATGACTTAATATGATGATGGTGTAATGATGATGGAATGATAATATGATCATGGGTTAATGATGATAGTAAAGGTAAAGCTGATTTAAATAAAATAGTAAAGATAAAAAGAACTAACCTTTGCACATAGATTAGGGCAAAGATGGGTTGTTTGGGCTTGAGGAGATCCTTTAGCATCCTACAAAATGTGAAATGCAGTTACTTTTCATATTATATTTAACAAGAATGCATTCATATCAAAAATTGTGTTGACTGAAAAGTAGTGAGCTTTAGTTAAATGTGGATTTATTAATCAAAGCACTTCCATTAACTCGCAGCTCCTCATCATAAATTTGGTTATCTTCTTCACCCAATTCCTACAATAAGGTCTTTCTCAAAACCAAGAAATCAATTTCACAATTAACAAATGAATAAAATCTTCTTTATTTACCAAATGAATGTGAACGGTAAGAATCGAATTGTTGTTGATCCACGGGATGCTCTTCTGACAAACTCTTTCTTGCGTCTTTGGTATAAAACTGTATACAAAACAGCTGGTTAGAGAAGATTAACTTAGCTGCTTTAGGAAGCAGAGCATTATTATATCACTTATCTTGATGCTTCTATTTTGTTCGTCATTGTGTTTTCTTCCTCTGTTAGAACATGATCATATTCATACATGTTGAAACAATAACCAAAATATGCACACCTGAATCAGCTCAAGCTCAAGTGGATAAGATATGATCGAGACGGGAAATAAAAGACACTTACGTCAAAGAAGACAATATTCCTGTTGGCGTATCAATCATGCAAGTCAATGTCGTCGAAACGTTGAGGGAAAATGCACATATCATCACTTCTTTCCGATAGCATGGTACATCATGAAACAAATGGCTTCTTTAATCGCCTTACTGTTTTTGAAGTAATGATCATAATCCACTTTCAAAAGATATTCCCCATTGATAAGAACAGCATAAACACGGATCTTTCAAATGTAAGAATCAGGAGAAAATAAAAGTTTGGTCTTAAAAAATCATACTTGCTAGTTATGGACTAATATCATTATGTAATAGTAAGTAGCTACTCGTCTCATAAAACAAAAGGCGCTTCCAAGCCATTGAACAAAAGAGGGGACATACCTTTAGAAAATTGAAAGACGAACAGATCAGTGTATCAATAGCTCCAGCCTTCTTGTGGTGAAATTGATGTAGGGTTTTATCTATGATTTACTTTGGGCTTTCTCGATAGTGTTTGGGGCTGTGATTCATTTGGATTATAGTTTGTTTTTGTGTTTTTCATTTTTATTTAATTTGTGATTAGGATTTATAGTCTTGGTGTTTACCTTTTCCTTGTTTTTGGGTTCCATCTTATCATTAGGCATTGTTATAAATAGGATCAAATCATCGCTACATTCCTTCAGTTTTTCTTTGGATTTAATAAGAAACTGAGAGTTCCTCTCAAAACTTACCTTGACGTCTCTGCTACGTTGCCACTGCAACAGTTAGCCCATATATGAGAAGTAAAAAGAAATAGAAGGGAGTGTATTAATGTACCTTAATAATCCCAGGATGGTCTCTAGAGTTGTTACCAGGCCAGGGATTAACATCTTACTTTGTCCAGCTAGCCATCTTGTATGCTTTAGCATCCTCACTATAAACTCCTCATACTTTCTCTGCCAGCGTAAGAAAAAAGAAATGTGACATACACTCATTAGTCTCTTAAATATGTCCAATTGATAACACAAGAAGAAGCTATTTTTATAATTATAGTAGTCTAAGTGACCTTCATTGCCTATCTCTCTTTGACAAAAAAAAGCTGGATCTTGTCTTTTAAGTAATCTATCTTCTGGAAAAGTAGAATTCAGAGGCTCTTGGTTTAATCTTGAATTTCTTGCAAAAAGGTACCCATTTCCTTGTAAACTCAGCCATTTCAGAAAGGAGTTCAAAAGTTAGCATAGCTCAAGCATCATATGAAACATAACTTTATCCACTGGGGTAGTCCATAGCAAGAATTAAGAGAACCGTGTTTACTGTTACAAGAGGAGGCTCATTCATTGGGTCCAACATACTAACAAACACATCAACGGGAGCTAGCTGTGTTGGTGATAATGTAAATCTTTCACATTTAGCTCTCTAATGTTTTGTTCGTAATACGAAAGGTGTGTATGGAAATTGAGAGGATAAACCTGATCAGTCATTAATCCAGTCGCTCTAACACGGAGAAAAATCCATGAACCACTGGTTTCTACATGATTCAGAAACTAAATCAGGTTAAAAAAATGCGGGATTAGATAAATTTACGGTGATTTTGATGGTTGTAAGATTATAACCGTCTTTACTGTAACATCATATGAACATAACACACAACTTCATCCACTGGGTCGTCCACAACAAGAATTGAGGGAACCATGTTTACTATTACAAGATGAGGCTCTTTCATTGGGTCCAGCGTACTAACAAACAGATCCACGGGAGCTAGCTATGATGGTTCACTATTTTGATCATATCTACAATAAAAGAAAACCAAAAATTGTGTGGAAAGACATCTATTGTAGAAAACATGGAGAGGAACATAAACTTATAAAGACCAACCTTAAAGCAAGCTTTTCAAGAAAGTCTCACAATACGATAGTGGTTTCATGCGAGAGGATGGGATAGGAACCACACGACTGATAGGATGTCGAGCATCATCAACCCTGTAAGTACAAGATCCATCAATACCATAAGCAAACGATCCAAAATATCATATGACCTTACGAGGTATTCTATAGTTTGGTGTTGAAATCCTCCCTCATCTACGGTATGTCCTTGAAGTTGTAGTCTCTGCAATCACATGGGCATTGAAATGTCAGGAAATCTTAGCTTTGGCCATATCACAGACAGAGGAATGGACGAGACAAGAGAAGGAATAACAAGCATCAAATCAACAAATCAATAAGATTTTTTCAAAAACCAACAAATTAATTTCACAATATTTTCTAACTTGTGTGCATATTCTTGAACTTGTGATAGGTGGCAAATAAGAACAAGTTAGAAAATATTGTTGAACTTTTCATTGGTTCACATCATTGATATGGGACCAGACCTTTTCGTAGGGAGCTTTTGTTCTGCGGGCAAGTTATTACACTCTTTTCTAGTCATCTTCAGAACCTAAACTCACCATTTATCCGGACAACTGAACTTCAAGAGTTTAAATAACAGTAAGAAAGCGGCTATAATAATTTTAATTTTACTTGACTTACCTCAGAAATGCTCTTCTTGTAAAGTATGTCTCCACTCGTTTGCATAGATTATGTAGGCAGATATGGGTGATTTATGCTTCAGAGGATCCTTTAGCTTCCTAAGAATAGTCAGTTCAAATATTCAGTCAGCAATTTCCCCTACATTAACTACATTTATTAAATCTGACTCTAAGAACCCTAATCACAATCTATTTGCTAGGCTAGTATCTGGAAAAAGGTGAACATAATCCACTAAGGTTGAAAAAATACATAATACCTCTTTAAACGCGGGGAAAAGTGACTGAGAAGAACGTCTCTAGCATAGTTTTTCTCATTGTCTTTACAGAAAGCCGAACCATATGTTGTGTGACAAACTAATTAAGAAAGCTACTTAGATTGATGATAAAATATGTTGCAACCAAGTAGAAGCTTATCGAGTGAAGCCTGATGACAAAGACATATTTAGACTATTGAAAGAAAGAACATACCAGAAAGATGAAGAAGCAGCCCAAGGATTCTGCACATTATAAATTTGAACAATAGAAATTAGCTTCTCTATCAAGCTGCCCAAACTCCAGGATGAGGTTTTCATAGCTTGATAGGAGTCCAAGTATGTACTTCCAACTGTTCTCAGTAACGACGACTCCTCAAATGGCATTGCAGTAATGTTATCAAAGAGTTGCTGCCATATCACAAAAAGTAATAATTTAACCCAATGTTGTTGCAACAGAGGTTCAGTTAACATCAATCAAGTTAGAAAGTTGAAATACCTTGTATAGCCACAAGAAATTGACGATAACATGTTGATTTTAGGGAAAACTAAACACAGAATCAAACTTTCTATCTGCACCAATTGAACTCCCCCAGTAATTTCGTCAAAGGTAAAACACACTGGTGACTGAGGTTTAGCAGCTCACTAAAGCCATAAGCAGATTTTCTTTGCTGCCATTGTATTTATAAAAGATGGTTGAGAAATGAGTTGACCACTTAACCTGTTAACATAGGAAAATGAGTGCGACGACTCTGCAAATTTGAAACAACTGGTTAAAATGAGACTCAAAGAAGCCCACACATAAATTACAAGCTCCAACTGGTTAAAAGTATACCTGCTCAGTTGTAACCCTTTCAAAGTGATTTGATATCTATAAAAGAAGATCAACAGAGAATATAGTTGTTTAATGAATAAACTATGACTAGAAACATAAACAGAGACACAAGTATCTTACCTCTACACTTTCAAACTTGTCTTTCTGTAAACCATTGCTTTCTAATAACTTGAGAAGTTCAAACATAGCCCTCTTCTTTGCAACATCTATGTCCCTCTTTCTCCATAGATCTAAACAGCCAGCTATAGTTTTACCAATCCTAGTAACTATACTCCACAAAATTCTCCAATCACCTTGATAGACAGGGAAAAAATACTGATGCTCTGTAAAGATTGTATGCAAGCTTAAGAATATGCACTCTCTCCAAAACACAGGAAAATGACGAAATATAACCAATGGAAAAATGAACATTCACCAATCAGCAATGTTTTAAGGTGCATTTCTTGGTGGAAGCCCTTCAATTCTCCCATATTTCCTCTACTACCTATGCCTTCCACAACATTATCTACTACGTCCATGGAGTTCTTGTCTATTAGATTGAAAGTCTCACTACCATAGATAGTTATCGAGTTATCATCTTTTCTACTAGCCTATATGCAGAAAAAGTTTTCAAGATATCTACAAATGTACATAATAGTGAATCGAGGACACATTTTTAGGGAATTCAAAATGCAGTTCAAGAAATTACCTGAAACCAGGCCAAGAGGCACCCCTCCAATTGAAAACTCATAAGCACCACCCTTGAAATCTCTCATCATCCTCCCAGTTCTCATATGAAAAATCTTTATCTTTACTTTCTGAAAGTTGGACATAAATCATAATCCTTTGCATAAAAACAAAAGTTAGAAAGAAGCAAAGATGCACTCGTACTTGCATCTCGCGGGTTACTTGATTCTTAGCTATGGTAAGATACCAAGTATTTCTCACCTGGTGAGAAATCAAATAGTTTTATCTTCAGCAAAATCAACAAAAAAAAAAAAAAGAAGTCAAACTTCAGTGGAAATGAAAGCACTATGAAGCAATTAAAAAGAAAGTCGAACCATGGTATGCTAATAACGCATAAGACGGGTGAAAGTATCAGCACCACCCCAAACAGCTTTCTCTGTCCAATACTTCATAGGATGAGTTCAGATGATTGTAACATTGCATAATAACATTGTTCTAAACAGTCAAGTGACAAATATGGGATATACACACGAAGATGTTAGTAACTTACTGGACGCCTATAAACAGGTTCAAGCTTCTTTTGCCTACCATCATTTCATAAAACTTCAGTATCATGGCCAGAAGGCCCAGAACGAATGACTAACTAATCCTTGGCTTTTTCATCAATAAGCCGCTTTTGCAAATTCTCCTAAAAAGGTACACCATATAAGTAACGAAAACAAGTACCTTAAACGGCTACATTGAATATATAAACGTACATACCACAAGAGTTATGCAATTAAAATTATTGGTTACCATGCATCAAATGCGTTAACAAATCCTAACCCTAATGCAGCTGGCAAATACATTACTATGCATCAAATCCTAACCCTAATGCAGCTGGCAGAATCAACCAGCGGATAGGCAAAATAAAGAATTGACTGCACAGACACAAAGGAGGTTATTACAAGACAATTTTTCAAGGTACATGCCAATTAGAATCACTGCTATCGCTAATGTGATAACACATACCACAGGCACATACAGCTTGGTTCGAGGAGGCGCTCGTTCCTCTTTCACATTTATCAACATGTTAATATCATCGAACATGTTTACCTCAAAGATGTGATACATGTCCATCTTCTAGGCATAAGTCTCTACCTTAAGAGTTTTGAGCTTCCTGCAAAAACCCCAGAGACAATCTCTTAGCAAAAGTGGATCAAAACCCAACTCAAAATAGAAAATACACTTCCCCTGAGAACAATGTTTAAGGCCATCCAACTATCAACAAGCTCCATATCGCATATGACTAGCTATATTTAAAAGATAGTCTTGAATCATATTCACATAACCTGAACTGCAAATTAAGTGGAGAACCAGAGTTAGATCTAGCAATTATTCCATGTTAGGCTTGCTTCATCTTTTGCAGTTTTTTGTGCTCCACCTTAAGCGTCTCCAGTTTCTCCTCCTTCACATAATGTAGCTCTCCTCATTATGTAGGAAGATATGGGTTGTTTGGGCTGAGAGGATCCTTTAACTTCCTATAAAACGAGAATGCAGTCAGTTTTCTTACTTACTATTACAATCAAAAAACTTCTCGAGTGAAATAGTGGTATTGTAGTTCAGTTTTACTTGTTGTCTCAACTTCCTCCTCTTTGTCGTAAAGATGCTCTCTTCTCGTTTAAATAGATTAGGTAGGAAGATATGGGCTGCTTAGGCTTACGGGATCCTTTAGCTTCCTGCAAACAAGAGAATGCAGTCAGTTTTTTTTTAATTATTATTACAATCAAAAAGTGTTGGAGTGAAATAGTGAGATGTAGTTCAGTTTTACTTGTTGTCATGTTCAGCTTCCAGCACAATGTACTGTACCATTGCAGCTTTCTGTTTTTGCTTATCTTCCAGAATTTTCACTTTCCTCTAGCGGTTCTTCTGTGCAACAACCTAGAGATTAACTTCCTTATCTGCAATAAGAGTCTTCCATTTAACACCAAGTTCTGTTTTCTTCTCTGATGGTGATGATATTACTTGTCTTTTCTGATATTTCTTCAAATTCAAAGAAGCCAAACCTTAAGGTGTTCGTAAATTCCAGAGAATTATAAACCTGAAAGAAAGAGAATTAGTTGATGTCTCTGCTTAACTTGTTTCTCGTCAAAGGAATTACAAAATGCAATATAGACATTTGTTGATATTCAGGGGAATGTAGTTGCACTCCAGGGATGGATCCCATATTCTTAGAAAGGAGATCTCAAACTTATCACATTTCCAGACTCTTGTATAAGTTATTATACCTTAATAGCTTGGGGTCTTGTTATATAACTATTTGATTTGAGAACCTTTAAGTGTAGTCTGTGAGAAAACTACAAACCACAAAATTTGAAAGTGTACTAGTCTAACGCAAGACCTTCAAGAATAAATCATAATGTACTTAAGTCTACAATGTGAATTTACCTGGAGATTATGGCAGACTGTGTCCACCATAACAATTTTGGGTAAAAGATTATCTGATGTACATAAGCCTATGGAGTTCTACTTCCAACTCTAAGTACAAGCAATATTTCTCATCTCATCTGAATAGAAGGACGAAGTAGCTTCTATGGGCCATAGAGACTTTACTTACACACGTGCCAAAGTTCTATTATCTCCTTTGTAGTCTCATGAACTCCACCGGCAATTCAAAGGTGTGTCTAAGTACTCCTGTATTGCATCCATTGTTGTGTCCTACAAACTCTTTGTCAAACTCAAGGCCAAGAGCTTCTATTCCATTTCCTCCATCTTCCCACATGAAAGTTAAATGATAAGGACTTGGGTGATTTACGAAAGCATATTTTGGTTGAACCCAATTAATTAAAACTAATCGAGCAGTGAGTTGCTTGCCTTTCTGAGCAGCAGTCTTCTCTGTTCTGTCCTGGCTTGTTAAACCTCTACCACTTGTTTGGAGCTCAAACACAGAAGCATCTTTATTTCACTGCAATCCTTCTTCTTCTTTTTCCCCTTATTTTCTGCCAAAGATTTTAACTGACAGCAAAAGTCTGAAGAGCAACATAAATGTTCTCAAATCAATCACCAAACGCAATGAAATATACCGGATACGTAGAGAAATGTAACAAAAGCATACGGAGACAGAAGCGATCATTTGAACATTCTGCTATAAAAATCTTCTTTATTTACCTTCCATTTCAGTTGTGAGCAGTAAGAATTGAATTGTTAATTCCCGGATGCTCTCTGACAAACTCTTTCTTGCGTCTTTGCTATAAGATTGACAAAAATAAACTAGTTAGAGAAGCTTGTATGTGAGGTTTTCAACTCTCTTGTTTTGCAGGGAAGTAAAAGGAAGATGGCAAAAGTAAAACAAACCTCTGCAAGCTCAAGCATTGTGAATTCTTTTATGTGTTACCATTAGCGTTACAAGTCCCTCCACCAAGTAAAGAGAGATCTTAGTTAAATACCAAGGCAATATATCTTTTTCACTGCTTTTGGAAATCAATCATATAATATATAATAGATTGAAACAGAGCTTGTTATGTACCAAGTCAAAAACATACTGAAAGCTTCGAGTTTGTTTTCCAACGCCATAAACAGTGATTGGGTGTTTGCGGATGGTCTGCATAGATATGAAACATAGTTTTGTCATAGAAAAAGAGTTGCCTATATGTTTTGATGAAAAATCTAACCTGGGCTACAAATACTAACAACACGCCCATCATCAAGACACATCCTGGGTCCATACGTGTTGAAAATACGAGCAATTCTAACCTGAAAATTGAAAAGGTAATTAGAGACCACTCATATCATCAAGGCTTTTTGGGTTTGTTAAGGTCAACATTCTCATACGTCTTCTTCTGAAAGAAACATGTGTTGTTGTTAGTGACTGACCTAGCCCAAAATGTTTTTCTAAAGTCCACGACCAGCTGAAGATACCCTCTGAACCTGGGACGCAGAAGACTCATTGTAGTTCCTAACTGGCATCCTACAAGACGAGCGAGTTCCATAAAAAAGTAGATTCAAAGTCCACCCTTCCATATATCATTACAAATCAAAAGATGTCAAACATAAAATATTCTACCACATGACGTTCACTACACAACAGACTTGACTCGGCACACAAATTACCAAGGTTGATTAATGCACCAAATTAAAATGTTTTAGTACATGCGCGAGGATCTTAATGAAAATTGAGCAGTCAAGTGAGAAGGAGAAAACATGAATGAAATGAAAATTAATAGCTACACCCAAGTGGAGACTAAAAGTGATTCGGCCCAATGCTGTGTTTCTATAGCCCGATAAGTAATGGGCTAATTCGGATCATTTAAACCCGACCCGGTTTAAGTCAATCTATGGCGCTCTCTGTTAATAACATAACAAACAAACTTTAGGGTTTCGTCAATCTCTCTCTCTCTCTCTTTCTTCCTCTTCTCTAATTGAAATCGAACGAGGATGGGGAAGAAGAAGACGAAGGAAACGGAGACGGAATCTCAAAACGATGAATCTCAGACTAAAACAGGTATCTTCTCCACTCTCTTCTCCGGCGATGTGGCTGAAGGCGAAAGCTCTGGCTTTTCGAGTCTCTTCTCGGATGATAACCCTTTCCGGCGAAAACAACCTCAAGAAATCAAAGATGCGAAGAAAGGGGATAAACGAAATGCGGAGAACGAAGGTGAAGAAGAAGAAACAGTTTTGCCGGTGAAGACGAAGAAATCTAAAAAGGAGAAAAAACTGAAATCTTCAGATTCCGGCGAAGATGGTGTTGTTGAGAAAGAGACGAATTTGGAGGTTATAGAAGAAGCTGGGTTGGATTCGAAGAGGAAGAAAAGGAAGAGAGATGAGATTGAGAACGAATACGAGACGAAGAAGTATGGAAGCGTTGAGATGAAGAAGGAGAAGAAGGTTGGTGAGAAGAGGAAGAAAGCTGATGAAGTAGCTGATACGATGGTTTCAAAGGAAGGATTTGATGATGAGAGTAAGCTTCTTAGAACTGTTTTCGTTGGGAATTTGCCATTGAAGGTTAAGAAAAAGGTTATCTTGAAGGAGTTTAGTAAATTCGGTGTGGTTGAATCTGTGAGGATCCGCTCTGTGCCTATTGTCGATGTGAGTTTCTTATAGCTTAAAGATGAGTAATTTAGGTTGAGTTTTTCTGTTTAATGGTTTCTGATTTTGTTTGCTTTTTTTGCTTGATTAGTCGAAGAGGACAAGGAAAGGAGCCATAATGCTGAAACAAATCAATGAGAAAGCTTCAAGGTAGATGCTTGAAACCATATATTATAAATCTGATTTTGAAGTTTTAGTGAAGAAAAGTCTAATGTCAATGTTTTTGGAAGTGCAGTGTTCATGCTTATGTTGTGTTTGAAACAGAGCAGTCTGCTGAAGCTTCTCTGGCACATAACATGTCTCTGGTAATATAACTTTTTCGCCTTTTGTTTTCTGTGGTTGAGTTTAATTAGTTATGTGTAGATTGATTGATGGTTTTATGTTATATTCAGATTGATGGGAATCATATCCGCGTTGATAGAGCATGTCCGCCTCGTAAGAAACAGAAAGGTCAGGATGATGCTCATTTGTATGATCCTAAGAGAACAGTCTTTATGGGTAATCTCCCTTTCGATGTGAAGGTTAGTAGTACTAGTCTTAGGGCTCTTTTGTTCAATTTGCGACAATCGAACACAATTTTCAGATTCTCAGTTTTGTTTGTTTCTAATGCAGGACGAGGAAGTGTATCAACTGTTTACTGGTAAGAGTAATCTGGAGAACAGTATAGAAGCTGTTCGTGTTATTAGAGATCCTCACTTGAACATTGGAAAAGGAATAGCTTACGTCTTGTTTAAAACACGGGTATGTTGAAGTAAAAACTTTGATCTTCTTAAGGTTTGAGTAATAGCTAATTAGATCTGATGACTCCTTTTATTTTGTTAATTATAGGAAGCTGCAAATCTCGTAATCAAGAAAGGATATTTGAAGCTTAGAGAAAGAGAGTTACGGATTTCTCGAGTCAAACCTGATGCAACGCCGTCAAAGAGAAAGAGCAATCCTTCTGAAGCTTACTCGCCGGCCCAGAAAAGACTGCAAAAGGACAAAGTGGTCACACCAACTCCGACGGGGAAGGCTAATCTTTCATATCAAGGCGTCCGAGCTTCAAAATCCGGTGATGATAAGAAGAAACCTTATCAGAAAAGCCCTGCACAATCAAAGATGAGACCTAGAGGTAGCAGCAGCAATGAAGACAACAAAAAATCTGGGAATAATAATAGTGCTTTGAAGCAGCGAAGTCAGAAGCGGCCAGCGGTTGCAGCAAGAAAGGCGAAAGCAAATGCAAACGGTTCGAAAGAGAGTGGTGGTAAGCGATTTGCAGGGACTAAGCGTAAACAAGAAAACCGAACGCCTGAAAGCTTCTCTAAGAAGAAGAAAACGAAACGGTTTTAGGCGGTTTCTTTCAGCCATAATGGTGAACCTCTTTCTTCTTCCTTAGTTTTGATACTAGTCATTTTGTATTGTTCTAATATCAATGATATACTGTAATGTTGCAACAATTATGATTTCGTGCAAGTTTAAAGGAAAGCTATTTTGATGATTATTTAAGATATTTGTTCACATAAAACAGAATTTGAACAAATATCTGTGCTTGAACTTGACTTCATATGGATAATCTATGACAAAGACTTCAACTCTCTTATGAGTTTATTATCATTAGAGTATGAATGAAAGCAACTTGAATAAAGTGAAAAGATTACTATTACAGCATGTGTCTGAACGATACAACATTTGGTTCGACATTATAATGTACGGAGAGGCTTGACTGGTCTCGTGTTGTGTTCATCTTTTAGCAAGAAAGCTCCATGGAGATTTTACCGAAAGTTATAAAACATGAATGTAAAAGGCTTTGGTGTACCCTTAGGCCTTAAGAGCATATTGACGAAAGCGAAGATCTTTTGGCCTTGTAGAGTTGGATAGTGAAACTCGTTACCTTGTTTGACCCGAATATATTGGGTACTTGGATTCTGGATGCCTGTAAAAAATTTGAGTACGTATCAAACTCAAACTATTTAGAAATAAAACATAGACTAATAGGTACAAAATTAAGAGTTTTATGATTTATATGTATATAAAACATGAAATATATCAAATTAGTTTTAGACATAAAGATCAAATTTGTAAGGATTAATGAATATTATTATCATGAAAAGAAGATATATATATAACATTAATCTAAATCAAAATAAGTAAAATGGATCGGGTACGGATGCACGAATATAAAATTTCTAATGTGCTTACTTATACTTGTAGTCGCATGTATCTCTGTAACAATCTGTATTTGTAAGAACCTCTGATTATCCGAAAACTTAGGACGGAAATTGAGTCGAGTTGCATGTTAGGGATAGTAGTCTACCTTTTTAGCTCTCTAGCTAGGATTTATTTAGGGAAGTGTCAAGTCCTACTTAATTAAATATGTTAAATATTTTGAAAACTATAACATTCCTACGAATCCTGATAAAAAAGAATTCTTAAATTTGATGAAAAAAAAATCAGTAAGAATTAAGAAACAACATAAAATTATAAATAAGCCTTTTAACAAAAAAAAAAATAGAATTATAATCAATAATTTCCCTTGTATAGATCAAAGAGATGACGACTCAATAGTTAATTATGGAAGTGGTTTAAAATAATTATGTTCTGATGCTCACTAATGTTCACTATCAATTTATAGTTTTCCGTGATTGGAGGGCTTTCTAAGTGATTCAAATGTGAAAGAGAAAGACTTGATTAACGCCTAAATTCTTTATTTTCAGAATTCAAATATTGACGATAATTACTCTGATTGATTGGTATGTTTACTGTTTAGGGTCACCGAAAAAACTTTCAAACATTTTTCTTCTTCTAAGACTTTAATTTTGACCGCCACAGATAATTCAAATAAAATGATACAAGTTCGATGCATCCAACAAAATCATATAATAGACAAAAATTCAAATATAGAAGAACTTTACGGTAAAACTACAGAACATAGACCAAATGATCACTCTAAGACAATGGTTTAAGTAACTTCAGATCACACAAAATGAAGACGATTCTTATATAACTTATCAAATATAAGAAGGAAAAATGACTAAAGTATAAATATGTGAACGAACCAAATCAATATGAATTTTGACGAATCAACTAAAAACAAATCAATTCAAAATATTGTTGTCTTAGTCAATTCGATATATATACATATATATATATATATATATATATATATATGAAACCTCAATCAAAGTACTGGACCAAATCGGAGAATAAGGGAACAACTTTTTTAGAAAACTAACAAATTAATATGAGTAAAACCGAATCCAAACCAAATTTGTAATACATATCAAACCGACAATTACAAAACTTGGTTTTGTTTCTGTTGACTTATCAAAAATCCAAATGTAAACACAAAAACAAAATTCGAATAAAACATCATACATAAGACAACCCATAGATATATCATATATAGTTGTTGATGCAAATGAGCTATCATATGCTTCTGGTCATGCTTGGCTCCTTGTACGCCACCGGCAGCCGATTTTTAAACCAAAATCGGTATCCACTCGTGGCATACAGGGAGCCAGGCATAACAACAAATTATTATATGTACATGTAGCTGTCTGTATACAAAACCTCTACGCATGGACGTTGGACATCTTTATGATGGTCGATCTTGGCTTGAATCAAATCAGAATCTATGTTTATTACTGTTGGGAAGAGAAAATGAAGTAGTCAGAGAGAAATGTTGAAGATTTCTGGTTGAAGAGGAATTTGTGGTACAAATATATAAAGGAGAAAGAGAGAAGAGAACTAATTATGTTCTTGCCAAATTAAAAAGTTATTCAAAAGTATATGACCAAAGTTAGGTTTCGATTTTTATTTTTTTTAATGAAGATAGATGAATAAAATAGTTAACAAAACTACAAAAGGACCCATTTACTCACTTTCCTTAAAGGTTTCTCCTTTTTCCATATATTTTATGTATTTATTGAGAATTAAATCATGCAAAGAATTTTGCTTTTTAAAGCACATAATAAAAGAAAAGTAATAATGGATATTGTAAAATTTCTTCCTAATTCAAATTCTAAGATATTATAAATTTGCTATAACTACAATATACAACTGTACATTGTTATTGCAAGATGGAATCAAAATTAAGGATTCTTCTTGTTAAAGACTTAAAGGTAACAAAGATTACACAGCGTGCAAACCTGCTGAGTTACTTTTAATTAAATAGTTATATTTTAGTTATATTGGAGAATTTTATAAGGATTTTTTCGTATCATACAATTGGGAATTTTATAAAAAGAAATAGTGAATGGGCCATTGATGAATCATCTTCATCAGCATAAAGGACCTACATTTTCATCCCAATCCAGAACTTTAGCGTTGGACAAATCAAAATGATAACCCATTAGGTCGCTTGTTTTTTCTTATAGCTAGTGTATGCGTTTGTATTACTGTTTACAAGTTAAGCTTTAATAAGTTTATTGTGAAATAAAGTCATAAGATTTTAGTTTATCTTGTAAGTTCAAAAAAAAAAAACTTAAATAAAAAGAAGAACTTTCGTTTATGTTGAATTTCTCTCTACAGTTTGGAAATAGGATACTTGAAAAAACAAAAAATATTCTCTATATTTTTATACCATATCAATGCATGCAAATACAAATATTTGGGTTTAAAATAACCAAAATCTTAAATCTTTCATAACTTAGGAAATAATATCAATATCATGTTCGTTTGCTCCATCTGAATGTTCCATCTCACTGTTGTTTATTTTAATTTTTGATTGTTTATTTAAATGATATATCTGAATAAAGCTTTATTTGTTTGTTTTTGTAAACCTACATCTCCATTTAGATGATTTTAATAAGAAAATAACTAAAATTCCCATGTTTTAAGTTAACATATTTTTTAAATCTTAACTATACTATTCTTTAATCTAATGTATATTTACAACAAATAATATTCAAATTATTATGTTTGACAATTACAAATTGATTTTTGTCGCAGAAATTCATATAAAATTATAAATTGAGATTCAAATTTGCATTTTTATGAAATATAAATATATTTAAAGTAACTTTTTGGAAAACATAATTTTACGGTTTTGGCCAAAAAATATAATTTTGTAGTTTTTGGTGGGAAAATATGATTTTGGCGTGAAAACGAGATTTTACAAGTTTGGAGGAAAAACACAATTCATCGGTTTTCATAAAAAAATGTGATTTTGCAGTTTTGGCGGAAAAATGCGATTTTGTGGTTTGACGAGAAAACGCAATTTTACGGTTTTAACAGAAAAATGATTTTACCTTTTTGGCGGGAAAACACGATGTTACATTTTGGTGGAAAAACACGATTTTATGTTTTTGGCGGAAAAACAAGATTTTATGTTTTTGGCGGGAAAACGCGATTTTGCGATTTTGACGAGAAAACACGATTTTGCGGTTTTAACGGAAAAATGATTTTACAATTTTTACGAAAAACGAGATTTTGCGGTTTTTACAGTAAAACACAATTTTGCGGTTTTAACGGAAAAGTGGTTTTATAGTTTTGGTAGGATAATGCGATTTTTGATTTTGGCGGTAAAAGTATCATTTAGGTTATGTTTATTTTCTTATCTAGAATTTGCAGCCAAATAAATTATTTGGATAATTAGAGTATATTCGTCATTTGTATTTTTTGACTGAACCATCTCCATCCAAATACTCCAATTTGGTTCATTTAGATGAGTTTGAAAAATTTGTCTGAATTTTAAAAATTCATGCAAATGATCCATCTGAATGTTACTCATTTCTACCACTAAACGAACATTAATTCTATAAATAAACCATATGAATAAATAAACGAATAAGACCTAAGCATTTTTTTACAAATGAACGTTGTACTTTTAGACACACTATAAACACATTCATGAGCGTGACCAAAAAGTGAGTACATATGTTTTATAACGAAGAGAATTCAATTTCCAAGTCTCTAAAGCTTAAAATTCGATTCTTCTTTTGCAAAATTAGATTTCTATGTTTTTTTTCATCATAACTCTTCATTGGTCGTGGGCTCTTTCACTTTCACTTTAATATATTTTTCATTCTTTTATAAGTAAAGACACTTTTCTATAGTGTGATTTTAGTATTATTTTCTATTTTCTTTTTATTTACTTTTTCCTTTCGTTTGTTTTTTTCTTTGTTTAATTTTTAAAAAAATTTAGTCCAGAGTCCAGACCTAATATGGTTCTTTGTTACGATTTAGTTTCAGTTTAATCGATAATTCAATATTACAAAAATTGAAAACTAGGATAAAACAAATGGAAACGAGATACTAGTTTTGGATTCTAATGGGCTTGACCGGCCCATATTAAATCAGCGGCAGTAATGGGCTTGTTTCAATCTGCAACTCATCCAAATGATCTCCGGCGAGTATCTTCACCGGAAATAATGGTCTGTGTGTAGATCGTGAAGAAGAGCTATGAATCTGAAGGAATCAAAACTGAAGTAACTCTTGAAATTTCTGAAAAACTGGATTCGGATTAGAGAGTCGAAGAACTCGAATTCGATATCATGAAATCGATGGCTAGCCAACGACGGAGATCGGTATTAGCCCTAATTTTAATCTGCTGCGCCATTTCTTCTACCTCATCTGATCAGGTTAGTGATCTCCGTCTTGGTTTTGCGAGGAACTAAATCAGATTAGCTCAAATTCGATATACTGAGTCATCAATTTAGGGTTTTTGATCTACGAAACGTTTCTGAATGCAATTTTGTTAACAGGTTGGAACAAGTTATGGAGATTCTGATGAAATCTTCAATTCCGATCATGTTCCTTCAATCTGTATCTCTGGTCGTTTCATTATGGAGTTTTATTTCACTACACATACTTCCTTGAACGATTCAGGGTTTCGGAACTTCTTGCTTCGTCAACAGTGTTCTGATAAGATTCCTTCTGAAGATTTAAACATTGTTCCTGCAAATTCATTGATACAACACAGAAACATTACAGGTGAAGGTTCACATCGTAATCTCCTTACATCCATCAAGCTTCTTCCTCTTCACTCAGAGTCTCAGCTGCACGAGCTTGTGATTGTTGAACGGTTGCCTTTGGGAGTTTTTGCTGATCCTTTCGAGCTTCAGAGTCTTCAGCAACGCAGAGGTTAAGATTAACAAGAAAGAAAGATGAATCACATGAAAGCTTTTAGCTTTTTCTCTTTTTGAATTTGATGGAATCGTGAATCTTTTGCAGTTTTTAGTGATGTATCGGTGTTTGGAGACACGAATCTTGAGCTGCCTTCGTTCAGATCCAACAGATCTGTCGTTGAGATTCATGTCGAAATAAGTCCTAGAGATTATGAAATTGGTGAAATCAGCTTAAAGCTTCCTTTACATGCTCGTTATCAGGTAAATTATCACTCTGATCTCAGTTCTTGTCTTGATCAATATCGATAAGGTCGGATCTTTACTTCTCTATTATCTCCAGCCTCTGGACGACAGTGGATACTCTAGAGTGGAGTTTGGAGAGCCAGACTTGTTCTTGTGCTCGAGCCATGTACAAAACCACCGACATGAACAGAGAAGATGTTTGGTTTTGTCGATTGGCAGATCGAAGACTGAAACCAGGTCTGTTTTCTGGGACATCCCTGCCGGAACCAGGGGTCATACAGAGTATGTTTCCGCCTTGACATTCGCAGCTGCGGTTTTGTCTGCATTTTCAATTCTCGTGGCATCGGTTTTGAGCTCAAAGGTTGAATCTTGTAAAAACTCAAAGCAGTCATAACTCAGCTTTTGGTTTCAAACTTCTTTGTGACAGTCATTGAGTAAATCGTTTTGTTTCCTCTCAGCACAGATTGGCAATTTCCAAAACCATAATCTCGCATGATAATTATCAAACCGGATATTTAGGAGAAACACAAACAAAACAGACTTTCTCTCAACTCCAACAAAAAGTTTGCACAACAAAAAGTCCACACACACACACACTCTATTACATATCATAAACCAATGGACCCACCCTCAAACCGAACCGAAGCAAATCACACTACAAAACCAACTTCTAAGTGTTGACTTCAAAATATGTTATATATACCAAGTAGTTCCATTCATTGATGCTTTAAGATCGATGAACACACCCAAACAACTTGTTATTGCTTTTTGAAATCAAGCTGCGAGTACGATAATCACGATCAGGAGTACAATGCCAAATATCACCAAGAGCAAGCATGTCTGCGTGTAAAACAAGAATCAAGACATTAGCCTAAGGTTTCCTAAAAACCATTCATTCACTGTTTTATCTCAAAAGGTTTTGTGTTTTACCAGAGATGAGTTTGATCTTTGTGTTTTCGCGGCTTGGGCCAGCTGAGATTTTCCTTGTGAAGTTGCAGCACGGGAGTTATCGATGTGAGTATTGATATCATCTGCGAAAAAAAAAAAAAAAGTGAGTTCTATCCCTGCAGATTTGATGAGGACATGTTCTTATTGAGTTTTATAGATTTTCTTTACCTATCATGACTCCTTGATCGTTAACCAGAACCGCAAGATCTTTGAATATCTCGTTAACCTCGCCAATTTGATTATGAATTTCTTGTATTCCTTGCTCTCTTTCTTCGATCACAGCCTCATTAAATGCAATCTCGTTGTCTAACAATACAAGTTCCTGTCTGCAACAATCAAACAAGGGAGAAGATAAGTTGCAATGGAGAGAGATCAGAGATGTGTAGAAGAATATATTTTTTTTCCGGTATCACGTACCTTTTTGACTCCTGAAGTTGTGCCCGCTGCTCTGGGATCTTATCTACCTCACTAGCTGTATAGCTATAAGCCAGACAAGACAAATAAGTAACATAACTATTATGAAAACCAGACAAAACAATTCACAAAGTGTTGCTTTTTTGCATTTGATCATCACACTTATCATACAAATTTGAGCTTAATACACATGTAAACAGTGGTTACCTAGAGGGAAGAGAGGATTGAGGAGGCACGAAAGGCGCGTACGTGGTTTCTCTTTCAGCAGCGGTTTGTTGAGCTTTCTGAAACTCTTTTAAAACAGCTTGAAAGTCCTTTGCAAGCTTAGCATCTGCAATCTTCTTACTTGGCTACACAACAACAACAACAACAACGCTCACAATCAAACTCAACATGAGAAGATTCACATAAAACCTTACAAGAAGAAAGAAAGAAAGATTTGATTTCACTTTACATTAACACCACTTTGATGATCAGTTTCACTAGCTTCTTTAAGTTTAGCTGAAGTATCCTTCACAAGCTGCCCAATATGCAATCTTGTCTTATGCCTAATGACAACAAAATTTCCGAAATAATCTCTCAATCAATCGAAATTCCAAAAAAATTGAAACCGAATTCGATCGAATGAAAATGATTTTGAAGAATTTACAGCTTCTCCCGGAGCTCCGGCGTATCTTTGGGAGTACCGAGAGTGTTAACGAGCCGCTGAAACGTGGAGACTCCGGTATTGATCTGGAAAATTCCGGAAGCAACGGCTTGCGTCGAATCTTGTCTACCGCCATTGATCTTCCTCGTCGATCTTCCTTTCCCCGATTCTAAATCTTGAAAACTCATCTTCTTCTTCGTGGAATTCTCCCTCTCCTCAAAACCCCCCCCCCAAAAAAAAATTCTTGAGAAAACCACCGAAGATTGAAAAATTTCCAGGGAAAAGTTCGATCTACGATAGGAATGAGGAATTGGGTAATCGGATTTTTCCAGAATCGGTGAGAAGAAACAAAAGTTAGGGTCAAGGCGTGGATCGTGGAGACAGATAGACGTAAAAATTGCAAAGCGTAGTTAACTGATTTAATTGAGAAGAAAAGCGAGACCAAGTTTTTATTGCCTTTTTGATCCTTTAATTTCAAAATATTTAATAATCTCTCCTCGTTGTTGTTGTTGTAGTTGTTGTTTATTTTAAGGTAATTCAATTATTCACAGTAGATGACTTTATTTAATTCCTTGCTAAAATTACCAAATGGCGACACCAAAATAAAAAGGATGTAATATTTTAGCAGTTTTTTGACCATCATAAATCTCATATTTTGTATATAATAATCATGTAATAATATTGAATATTGCAATGTTTAAATATAATATAGCCAAATACATGCATGTTATCCATTTAATGAGGGTTTTAAGGTTGTGAGAAAATAGCACCACATCACACATTAACATGAATAAATAGCATGTGAGAAAATAGCATATATAAGATTGTTTTAAAGTTTTTCGAATAGTGTAAAAAATATATGTTAATTTCTACAGTATGATAAATTTTTGAAAAATGCCCATTTCTGTAATATTCATATTTTTAAGTGACGATTTTTGTTTCTAAAAACTCATTTAAGTTATGGAGAGGTTATAGATTAGCTATCTTAAAAT
Source organism: Turritis glabra (assembly GCA_900406565.1). Classification (NCBI taxonomy): domain Eukaryota; kingdom Viridiplantae; phylum Streptophyta; class Magnoliopsida; order Brassicales; family Brassicaceae; genus Turritis; species Turritis glabra. The sequence goes on along the minus strand of OVBN01000085.1, from coordinate 165,162 downwards.
GATGGGGCGAACTATTAATAATGAAAATGTTTAGTACTCTTTATCAGCATTTTCGCGCAAGATTTTTCAATGATGAGGTTACTAAACTTTACTATATGTGAAGGCGGAAACGGTTCTGGACACGTGGACGACAGATAGTGGTGGATAAAGTGATTATGTCACGTCTACAAATATTTAGGTTATGATTAATTAATTATATTATTATCCGACATAGAAATAGCTCTAAGCACGACCTTTTTCTCCTTTCACACACATGTGGAGTCGCCGGCGAGAATAAAACAATCCCGACGGTTACACGTACCAGAGTTGTATTTATATTGAATCCGCTTCTTATTTTCCTCACAGCCAAAGTTTTTTTTTTTTTGTCTCTTCTGTTTCCGTTTCAAATTCTGGGTGAAAGATAAAATCTTCCGTTTCAATCAAATTTTTGGCAATGTCGGTGAGTATACATATCCAGTTCTTCGTCCTTATCTCGAATATGTAAGATTTTTGATCGTCTGATGCTAATAGATATGTTGAGATTGGGCTAAAATTGACGTTTAGAATCGCTAATTTTTGGGTTCAGGGTTTACTGTTTTTAATCTATGGATTTACTTCTTTGATAAAATGTGGTTAGTATCTATCAAATTAGTTAAACTTTGTGAAGTTATTTTTGGAAAACAGCTTCTTATATATATTTCTTTAAGTTAATCAAGACCTGACCAATTCGTTAACTTTATCAATAAAGTTTTTACTTTTATGCTCTCTGGTTTCATTTTCATGTCTAAAACATTGTTTAATGGCAGATGGTAACTGTCAAAGTTAGCAATGTTTCTCTTGAAGCAACAGAGAGAGATCTCAAGGAGTTCTTCTCTTTTTCCGGTGATATTGCTTACCTCGAGACACAAAGGTCGGTTTCTTCGACGTACATTTTTCACTTGAATCATAAACTCTTTTATTTTTCTTCTAGATTCTTAGAACTGAAACTGTTGAGATGGTTTCTACAGCGAGAATGAAGGTTCCAAAATAGCATATGTCACATTCAAGGATTTACAAGGAGCTGAAACCGCAGTTCTCCTCACCGTAAATTCACTTTTTCTCATACTTATTCAGTGAAGTCTATTGGCACTTTGTTTTATGTCGATTTTTGTTTCAGGGAGCGACGATTGTTGATTCATCGGTCACAGTCACAATGTCACCAGATTACCAACTACCTCCTGAGGCTATAGCTTCCACTGTAAGCTACTCAAAAAAAAAAAACCATTTCTTAAACCTCAAAACTCTCTTAAGAACCTCTGTGTGATCTCAATCAAATGTCTCCTCAGGAATCATCGAAAGAGAGCAACAAATCATCATCTCTTTCCCGCGAAGATGTATCGGTATTTAGAAAAGCTGAAGATGTTGTAACCGGTATGATTTCAAAGGGGTTTATTCTAGGGAAAGACGCGGTAGCTAAAGCGAAAAGTCTTGATGAGAAGCATCAGTTATCATCAACAGCTTCAGCTAAAGTCACATCTTTCGACAAAAGAATCGGATTCACGGAGAAAATTAATACCGGGACAACGGTTGTGAGCGAAAAAGTTAAAGAAGTTGATCACAAGTTTCAAGTCACAGAGAAAACCAAATCAGCAATAGCTGCAGCTGAGCAGACAGTGAGCAATGCTGGTTCTGCTATAATGAAAAACCGGTATGTTTTAACCGGTGCCACTTGGGTTACTGGTGCGTTTAACAAAGTGACTAAAGCTGCTGAAGAAGTTGGACAAAAGGCGAAAGAGAAAGTTGGTTTCGCTGAGGAAGAAGAAGAGAAGAAGAAAGTGGTTGATGAAGTTGCTAGTGTTCATTTGTCTGAATCACCAAAGGGTTTAGACCAATCAGAACAAGATTCAAAACTCACTGAATCACAACCACAAGCGCAACCGCAGCCACAGAAGGAGTTTACTCCAAGTGTTGCTTCAGCTCAACCTTGAGATACATATAAGGGGACTTTCTCCAAACTTTTTTGGTACAAAGAAGCTGATTTTTTTAGGACAGGGCTCATATGTTCCAAAAGCGTTGGATTGGAAAATCTTATTTTGTTGTTGTTGTTGTTGTTGTTGATTCTGTCTTCTTTCTTCTTGTTGTTTCTCCCTTACAAGAAAATGGTGAAGAAAATTTGGAAGAATGCCTAAATTGAATGAATCCCTTTTTAAAAATTTCTTCTTCTATTGCTAATTTTTCATTTGGATGGTAACAAATATTTTGAAATGAACTAAACACAATAAAATAGTATTATGAAATTAAAATTGTTCTGCTTAAAATAGACAAAACCTTCAAGATTTTGATTGGTACCTCATGATTTATGTTTGTGATATTGTAAGTTTATTGACTAAAATTTATAAGAATTATGAATTTAAGTTATTCTTCCATATTTTTTTTCAGTTAAATCAAGTTTATTGAGTGATTTCTCAACTTTATTTGATTTTCAGAAATCAAATGCAAATGATCAACCTCAAATTTATTCCAAAAGCTAGATAAGGATGACGATGATGATGCTGTTGATAAGTGAAAACGATTCATGGAAAATTACAAGGAAATAAATTCCTTTAATGGTATACCACTGATTCCAACGTTGACTATATATTAGATTCTCTATAATATTCGAATGTTTTGTGGATAATATTCGAATTACAAAGTTTATCCACTAGATGACAAAACAAAAAGTTTCCACTATGGATAATATTCGAATTTTTTTTATGAAAAAAGCCATCTTATGAATAAGTTACAGTTAGTTTGACAAAACAAAAGAAAATTACAGTCAATATAGCAAGCACTGTATCTGTTACTTTACGTGGTTAGAAAGATAAATTTCAACGAAATTCACCCAAAAAAAAAAAAAAAGAAGATATATTCAACGAATAATAAATAACTTTCATTTAAGCATCAAGAATTTTTTGTACTATAAATTAGTACTGAACGATCTTTTGATTCATCGAGAGTAATTCAAAACAAGCTTTTGGTGTAAACGTTTCACAAAACCAAACAGGAGAGAAAAAAGAACCATGAAGTCCTCAGCTTTCTTCATTGCTGTATTGCTTATTGTATCATGTAAGTAATATTGAATTAATCATAATTATTTGATTAATCAAGAAGATAAAGTCTCAAACTCCTGTTTTTAGTTTTTGATTTCTTCAAACAAAAGAGGCATCGATGTAAAAAGCTTATTTTTCTCTGATTTTAATTTAACATTACATTAAAAAAAAAAATTGCATGTGAAGGTATATATTTGATAAATTTACATATTTGTATAGGTTCATCATCAGTGATAATGGGAGTTAACTATCATGAGGACCATTGCCACGACTGGGTAGATTGTGCTATATGGTGCAAACATTATGTTCCTCAACCAAAATGTATTAACCACATTTGCGATTGTAAACCCAAATCTCTTCCGACCAACGACGAGATTCCCTCATCAACCTCTTCGTCCCATTTGAATGACTAAAATATGATTATAAGTCTATGTATCCATAAGATATTCTCTAGTTAAACTTCAATCTGAAAAAGTATTATAACTGTTCATTAATAAAGTAATACTTTTGATGTGAATAAGCTAATCCGTAATATGGAACAGCGATGACGTTGTGACGAATCTGGATTTTTTTTGCTACGGCGTTGCTAACTTGCGAGAATTAAAAAATCTTCTGCACATCGTCGCTAAAGTCATTACTAGTCCATTCCAAAATTTGTACAAATCTTTGTAAATAGGTAACGGGTAAAAATGGGAGAATTAGCTCAAAAACATAAGTTTCTTACTAATCCATTACAGATCTGTTACGAAAAATCAATTACAAATGTCTTTCAATCACGATATATATATATATATATATATATATATATATATATATATATGCATATCGACAATAGATATACATGCACAAAGATCCAAATAGTGGCGTAATGACAAAGCAATTTAGAGATATGTTGAAATACTTTTCATCAATTTTGCTCTGGTCTGGGGAATATGTTTCACGACATGTTAATATATGCATTTCATGAAACAACAACACCATTAAGTGAACTATTATTGAAAAAACCAACATAGATGTCAAAATTTTCTAAGATATATAAACACTGCAAAATTCGACCTATTTTCAATTCCTTAACTTCATAGAAAGAATCAGCCAATCGAACATAGAATTCATTAAAAAGGTAATATTTTTTCAAAAGGGAAATTTAAATAATATTTGACAAAAAAAAAAATTAAACACTATAATTAAAAGGTAATATGAAATATATTAACAATTAAATAATATGCATATATATATATACACTTCGTATATAATTTCATGTAAATTCTATTCTATATATACAACAAACAATCACATATCAATATTACAACCATAAATTCGTCAAATATATTTAAATCTTATTCTTGAATGCAAGTATATTTTTCAATTGGTTGAACAATGAAAGTTGCAGGTAATTTTAAAATGTTTACTTTATTTTTGGCAACACATTAAAAATGAAATCCATAATTTTAAATGATAAAGGATATGAAATCAAGACATTTTAATAACAAAAACCTGTGTAGGTCTAGTGATCTGGTTGGTTGCACAAAAAAAAAAAAAAAAAAAAAAAAAGAGTCTAGTATCTGATTAATTAAAATTATCTTTTCCTACTATATATATCATGTGGATTTTTCATTAAAATCCCATATAATACCAGTTACCTTCATACTCACAAGTCACAGAAAAAAAGAGAGAGAAAGATCAATTCTAGTTTGTCGTAAACAAATCGAATATAGTAATCAAGTATAGAGATGAACTTAAACAAAACAACCTTCTTCTTGGGCTTGTTCCTTGTATCTGCCTTCTGTAAGTTTTTTGCTCCTATATAAATATATGATTTTTCATTGTACATATGTCAATATATACCTACAATAAAACACACACATATATGATGTAAAAACACACACACACACATATATAATAGGGCCCATAAATGTGTTCATTCATGTTTCCATGAGACGATGACTATTAACACATAGGTAAATTCCCGTTTATGGATTTATATAAATATATATACGAACAAAACTTAATGTTGATTCAATGAAATGCTATTTTCATTTAGTATTAAATAGTATATCTTAAATTATTCTTTTTATCCAATCAATTTTTAAGAGAATTTTAGTGAAATGTGAGTGTTCAATTTTAGTTTCTTTGATATGGCTTTAATTTCAGATTATAATCAACTATTAAGCACATTTATCTTTAATTTTCGATTCGGTTTGAATTCAAATAAATCTAAAGGTTAGACAAAATAAATCGATTCTTTCATGTCATTTTATTGTAAAATTTGATTTGAATGTATTTGGTCTTATCCGAATTGAACACTTAAATTTGTTTCTGTTTCCATAATTCTTTTTGAAGATATAAGGGTGATAGAATGCAGGGATTGTTACACAAACGAAGATTGCAAAAACGCGCAACCATGTCCAGTGCCTCTAGCTTGTCTATTTGGCAGCTGCGTCTGTCCATGGAAAAGTCAATCCTCATCTTGTCAAATCATATGTGCGCATCTAGCAAAAAAAGCTATATGTTCTTATGATGCTAGTCCTTGCCTTTGTAAATAAAAAAATGTGTAACAAAAAAAAATACTAATCTTACAGTAGTTTTTAATTAATATGTGGTTGATAAAAAAAATAATAACAAAAATTGCAAAATATATATAAATTAGTTATAAAATTTTATTTGCGCTTGTTTTATAAAAATCTCAAAGCCAGAAATTGCCTATATCTAATATTTTTAAGTTGGACAATTGTTTCCTATCATGAGATGGGTAAAAAAACTTTTACTCTTATATCGGCTTTCAAAAAGTCATTTACCGTATTTAAATGAAAAATACTTTAAAATATCATTAAACTAAGTTTTTTTTTCCAAAAATATCATCATTAGATTTTATTTCAAAAATACCACAATAAATATTTTTTCCAAAAATACCACAAATTTTAAAAATAATTTTTAAGAATTTATAATTTAAAATTTTGGGTTTTTGTTTAGTATTTTGTGTTTAGAGTTTAGTTTTTACGGTTTAGAATTTATTATTTAGGGTTTATGGCATAGTTTTGAGAGTTTAAAATTTAGTTTTAGTTTTATGGTATTTTTAGAAAAATATATTTTAGTGGTATTTTTACAAAAAAAATTAGTAATGGTATTTTTGGAAGAAAAAAATATATTTTAGTAATATTTTTAAGAATATCCTTATTTAAACAGGGTCTAACATACACTGCTTGAGTCAGTGAACGTCAAAGAAACATAAATCCATGGCCAACACAAAGTTATTTTAAACTAATAAGATTATTATTATTATTATTATTATTATATTTCTTTTATTATTTTTACCAAAACATTTTTGAATTTTTAGGCCCGTAGTTTTCTCGGACGGAGATCAAAACAGGTTGATAAGTCTCCTTCCTAACAGCAAGACTTGAATCTGAATTTTGAGGCGCTATTTCTTTAGATATTATCTTAATACACCAATAAAGTTACATAAGCAGGACACTATGCTATTAGTAACAAAATTTAAGTTTTTTTTATATACGTTGGAAAAAATAAATAACGCAACACATTTAAATTGTAATCCTTATATCATGTTAGCGTTGAACCAAGTTTTGACTTGCTTTTTTGGATTTTTTACGATAAATATTAACGACTAAATTTCTTTATCTTTTTTGCAGATTTTCTTTTCCATTATCGTCGGAGTGGAAAGTGAATAACACAACGATAAAAACAATCAAAAAATTCTGGTGATGTCGATGAAGCCAAGAAAAACTGCGACAACATCCTTCTCTATAACTATAGTATTTTTTGTATTAAAGGCATCATCGAATTCTACAAATTCAACCATTATTTTTATTTTATATCGTTGAATTCTCATCGACAATAGACACGTGTTTTGTAGGTTGGCGTTGACAAAGACATGCCTATCATCCCATCGTCGTTCTTTTTGTTAGTTTCATCGACATTACCATATTCTTTTGATTGTTTTTGTTGTGTTATCCACTTTTCATTGTTTACTATAAGTTATAATTTATATTAAATAGAAATATAAAGTGAATAAGTGATATAATGATATGTTTCAAATAAATGATATTACTTAAAATCTAATATTTATTATTGGTGTATATATCACATACATTGTTACTATTACTTTAAATGTCAAATGCTTTTCATGAAATGGAATAAAAAATTATTAAATTGAATACGTGATATAATGATAGTTTTAACTTTTTAATTTACACTAGGATGAAATCCGCGCTATGTTGCGGGTATTTTTTTGAATGTAAGTTTGTTAATTGATATGTAGTTTTTGAATGTTTTTTGTCATTATCTATAGATAGAATAAATTAATTTAATAGAAATAATATCAGAGAACACAATGCATAAAATAAATATTTTTTACTCAACTTTCATATACCTTATAAATTCTTTAGCATTTATTTGTTTATACCAAATTTTGTTTAAGCGAAATGTACTAAAATTATTGTAAATAAACTGAAATTAGAAGCTTAATTTTTAAAATTTTTTTTAACTTTGCATATAATTTTTTTTATGCAAACCGAATGAACATTTTTTTAAATAAGTTAATGAAACCTAAGTACACTTAATCATCAATTATCATTTTATTCTGTTTCGATAAACAGAAATATGTGAACGTGAGCTCTGTTTCGTGATTCCGATCAATAGAAAGTGAAATTCATGAGATTAGAAAAAGAAGCAGATTCGTTTACTGGGCTTATGAGGCTCACCAGGTTCGTCTCTCTTTTTACTTACATTAGGGTTGTCTTTGTTCCCCAGTTTCTATGATTCGATTATTTTAACGAAATTGATGTTGTGAGTTTTGTAAATTTGTCTCCTTTTAAAAATTATAGAAGAGTATTGATTGTTGTGATATGAATCTTTTTCATTTACAGTCATTGACTGAATTGTTTAGTTTACTCTATCTGAATTGAAATCTAAAAACCCAAATTAAATCAATTACAGTACGGATGAACGAATCACATCTTCTTCGAGAGTATAAAACATAATCACAGAGTTCTTCGATTCTTGACTTAGAAGTGTACACCACACTTGCATACCACAAATGTTGTGTGTTGATGATTCTTTTAATTTCTCTTGCTAATTTATTTTTCTTTGTTTTTTAGATTGAAATTAACTTAATATTTGTCAACAAAAAGAGAGCTTCAATTTAGTTTGTACTCATTGTTCTTGCAATTTAATCATTCCTTGAGGTTTAGTTACTCATATATCTTTATCCATTTTTTTTTTCAATTAATAGTGGAGATTGTTGAAGATCTCTCTATAAACGACATTTTTGATTGCTAGCTTTACATCTTTGTTTGTCCCTTCACTCCAAATTCGCAGTCTTTTTTTGAGCTGACTCTTGATAAAGCAACATAGAGTTGTGCGTGACTTAAAACCGGTTTTGGTAAATAAATACATACATTCTCCAAACTTTGCCCTTGACTCTTGTTTATTGTCATTGCATAACAAACTCTTATTGGAAATTGCATCCTCATCATCTTGTATGGACAATTTGTATCTGCAGTTCTCATGATGATCCTTGGTATGAGGATTTTTTACCTACATTTGTGCATGTTAGTATCTCTGCTTCGAGTATCTTTTTACATAAACGTGTAACCATCAGTCTAGTACCATTACACAATATTTCTTTCTAGTTTATGTTTCTTAATAGAATGATCGATGCGTATTGTTTCAAAAGTAGGCGATGATTTGGTAATCCTGAACACTTGATTACATTTAGATACTCTGTTGTGTATAGAAGGTTGACTCTATCTACATCGCTCTCATCGTTGGATATATTATCAGCACTGAGATATTCTTTCATCTGACATGTGATTTTCGTAAAAAAAAAATCATTTAACTCATCCACGGTTTCATTCCTTGGAGTAAGGACGGCACAATTTCGCAAATACACACGATCTTAAAATTGAAAATGATGAGATTACATTGAGGATCGTATGATGGAGACTAAACCATAATCTTTAATATCATCGATTTTAATATCAGTTTTTTTTTTCAATATTCGAAATCAACAATGGGTTAAAAGTGAAATAGCAAAAAAAATTCAAATTAATAATGGTCTCAACTCTAGAGAAGTCGGAATGGAGAAAGCTGTGAAAAAAATAATTAGAAGAAATATGTGCATTTTATATATAATATAATTTTATTTTTCTTTGAACAAATTAGAAATCCATATATCATTATCAAAAATATTAAAATGATGGTATGTATTATTTATTTTAATTTGATTGGTTGTCTTTTTAAAATGATGTGGCAAGCTGGATAGTCAATTAAAAATCTTGGTTTTCTATAAATTCTTAATTTTAGAAGAAAAATGTAATTTTGACATAAATCTAAAGAAACTAGAGATTGAAGACGATGAGATTACATTAAGGATCGTATGATGGAGACTAAACCATAATCTTTAATATCATCGATTTTACTATAGTTTTTTTCTTTTCAATATTCAAAATCAACAATATGTTAGAAATGAAATAGAAAAAAATTCCAAATTAATAATGGTCTCAACTCTAGAGAAGTCGGAATGGAGAAGACTGTGAAAAAATAATTAGAAGAAATATGTGCATTTTATATATAATATGATTTTATTTTTTTGGAACAAATTAGAAAACTATATATTATTATTAAAATATTAAAATGATGAGATGTGCTATTTATTTTAATTTGATTGGTTGTCTTTTTAAAAAATTATGTTTTAATGAAAAAAATAATGTGGCAAACTGGAGAGCTGATGTGTATTAATTGAAAATTTTGATTGATGTTTTTTTTAATGATGTGTCATGCCCAGAATGCTCCAAAAAACTGATCGTGGAAATTGTCGGAGAGTCCTTATGACTATTAGTGTGTTGATTGTTACTAAAGAAAAAATCTAATATAGATAAAAAATATATGAAACTTTTTATTACACTTTTCAAAACTGTCAATACAATTTAGAAAAAAAAATCTGATAGCTAATCAATGGCGTATCAAATATATTATCATTACTTTTAAAGTTCAAATACTTTATTTGAAATGGATTAAAATTTTATTAAAGTGAATAAGTGATATAATGATAGGTTTAAAAGTAACAATGTTACTTAAGAAGAAAAAAAAATCTAATACAGACAAAGGTATCTGAAACTTTTTAGTATATTTTTCAAAATTTCCAATACTTTTTTTATGAAGAACAGATATTTTTTGTTTGGCAAAAAAAATAATGCACCACTTGTGACAAAAAAGAATAATTGCAGTGTAACGCACGCACGCGGTTAACGCGTGGTGAATAAAATTCTGACCTCAAAAGTAAAAAAGCTTTGACTTGTGGAGGGGTCGCTCGGTTCGAGGGGTAACGTACGGACACTCAATAATATAACTCCACGTGGCAAGACGGTGCAGTTGACGGAAGAGTCAGACGAGCGTTATTTTTCATACGTTACACTCCGTCAAATATCGCCGTTAAAACTAAAAGTTTGCCGTTTACCCTTCTGGTCCGGTAAGTATTTAATGAGAAATTTACTCCTCCATTTATTGCCAAAGAGAAAGAAAAAAACTTAGAGAGAGAGAGAGAGAAAACTCCAAAAACAAACTCTTAGAGATTCTTAGTTATTTTTTTTTTCATTTTCTCTGAAGCTAAACAAGGTAAGAAAGTGAGAGAAAACAAGAGAAAGTGAAAGAAAATCTCTATATTTTTATAGGAAAAAATCAATAGAAACAGTGCATTATCTGGTTGGTGTTGTGTTTCTTTATCTCTACACAAGCCCTAATTTTTATTATCTCATGAGCGTTTTTTTTCGTTTTGAATATTTTCTCCTTAATCCATATCTTCTCATGAATGCTCAGATAGTGTCTTTATATTTTTTTTATTAGTTGGACCTGTTTTTTCTTAAAAATTTTGAAAGGATTTCATGAGCAATAAATGTATTTTTATTATCAGTTACGTTTTTGTGTATTTAATTTTAAATATATTTTGAGCAATGAACCGATCTAGCTGTCGTCTCTGGTAATTAAATCGTTTCTTTCATGCTTTGCTCCTCTTGCATTTCAGATTAATTTTTTAAGATTTCATAAAATATTTCTGCATTTCCATGCACTGATTTTTTCTTTTGAGTCTTTACTTCTTCTAGATTTCAAAGTAAAACCCTAACTGAGATCTTTGTTATCATTAGTTTTTTTTTTCTCTTCCAAGGGATGTTGACAATCGGAGAAGGTAATGTGATGACTTCAGACAACATGAGATTTGCTTCGCTGCAGCCGTCTTCTTCTTCTCCGGGAACTATCCAAAACCCTAATTTCAATTTCATCCCTTTCAACTCATTTTCATCCATTATCCCGGTTTGTTCCTACTTAAAACTTTCAAACATTTATTTCAAATCTTTCTCCCTTTTTTATTCTTGAACTCTTAGGGTTCTTTATAGCAATCTATTTATAATGAGTTTTTGTAGAAAGAGGAGCATGGGATGATGAGTATGATGATGATGATGGGAGATGGAACAGTAGAGGAAATGATGGAAAACGGGTCGGCAGGTGGGTCATTCGGGTCGGGTAGTGAACAAGCAGAAGATCCAAAGTTCGGAAACGAATCTGATGTAAATGAACTTCAAGACGATGAACAACCTCCTCCGGCTAAGAAGAAACGTTATCACAGACACACTAATCGTCAGATCCAAGAAATGGAAGCGTATGTTTTGCCATTATTTTCAGTTTATGTTATATTATATTTTAACCACTCGGGTGTGTTTAATCTGGTTTTCAGTTCATTCTCATAAGTTTTTTGGATTGGTTGGTTTTTTAAAATATATGAATTAAATCTATAAGTTGAAACGACTAATTCTGCTAGGTTTGCCATAGTTTTGGTTTAGAAAAGGATTTTTTATCTTGATTTTAAGGTTTGTATGTGTAATTTTATTTGTGGTTTTAGTTAGGTTTACTACTCTTTGATTATGTGGTTTTGATTACGGTTTGATACTAAATCTAGATTTAAAGAAATTACAACAACAAAAAGTGAAAATTTTCTTCTGTTTGGTTGCGGTAAGATTTTTAGATTAAAAAGCAAAATACAATTTGATTTGATTTTTCTTTGAACTTTCTTTGTTTGTTTTACCAAACTGAACACACGTTTTCTGTATATATAGATCTCATGATTGGAATTTAACTTTTGATAGAAGTAGTGATAAATTAAATCTTTGTAGGTTGTTTAAAGAAAACCCTCATCCAGACGACAAACAAAGAAAGAGATTAAGTGCTGAACTTGGTCTTAAGCCTCGACAAGTCAAGTTTTGGTTCCAAAATAGGCGTACCCAAATGAAGGTAACCACAAATTCACTCTATCGCTTCAATTTAAACATTTATTTCCATGTACATACCTTTGTAACAATTATTATATTATATCATCTTAATTTCTAAGTAGAGTTCATTTCAAATTAAAATATATTTTTTCATGAAAGTTTCAACTTATATAATAATGAAATCTTAAATTTTAGTACGTTCATATAAAAGATTTAAAAGTATTTTGACAATCTAATTAATTATTTTTGAGGTGAATCAATAGGCACAACAAGACAGGCAAGAGAACGTGATGTTAAGGGCAGAGAACGATAATCTTAAGTCGGAGAATTGTCATCTTCAGGCGGAGCTACGGTGCCTCTCATGTCCTTCTTGCGGCGGCCCCACCGTCCTCGGAGACATTCCTTTCAACGAGCTTCACATTGAGAACTGTCGCCTCCGTGAAGAGGTAACTCCGATTAATCATTTAATTTACCATTTGAATTAGCTTATGAACTTTGCTTAATATGTTTAAGGTCATAACTTATTTGAAAAAAAAAAATACAGTTTAATGTAAATGCAAACGCAAACAAACAATAACTCAATTTTCATTGGGTTTGTTAGGTTTCGGGAAAAATGTTTCAAAGAATTAATAAAAGAAAATTGGTTCGGTTAGCTAGTGTCATTTGGATCAGATCGGTTAAAATGCCCAGTCCTAACACATTGATTGCTGATTCCACAGCTTGATCGTCTATGCTGCATTGCTTCAAGATACACTGGCCGTCCGATGCAATCCACGCCATCATCTCAGCCGTTGATTAATCCTTCTCCGACGCTTCAACATCATCAACCTTCATCGGAGCTAGACATGAGTATATACGCTGGGAATTTTCCAGAACATTCTTGTGCAGACATGATGATGCTTCCCCCACAAGATACAGCTTGTTTCTTCCCAGATCAAACTGCCAACAACAACAACATGATGTTACTTGCGGATGAAGAAAAAGTTGTCGCTATGGAATTCGCTGTTTCTTGTGTTCAAGAACTGACTAAAATGTGTGACACAGAAGAGCCTTTGTGGAGTAAGAAGAAATCAGACAAGATTGGCGGCGAGATATTGTGTCTTAACGAGGAAGAGTACATGAGGTTGTTCCCATGGCCAATGGAGAATCATAACCACAAAGGTGGTTTTCGTCGAGAAGCTTCCAAGGCAAACACAGTCGTTATCATGAACAGCATAACGCTAGTTGACGCGTTTCTGAATGCTGTAAGTAGTAAACTTTTCACAAAGGCCTCTGATTTGATTACTTTGATTATCGATTAATTTGGCGTTTTTGATTGAAGGATAAATGGTCAGAGATGTTCTGTTCAATCGTGGCTAGGGCGAAAACGGTTCAAATAATTTCATCTGGAGTTTCTGGAGCTAGTGGTTCTCTTCTACTGGTAATTTTGTAATTCGATTCGACTCAAGCAGAACAAACGCATCAGTTTCTTGCTAATGGAATCTATGTTGTTATGTTGTACAAGATGTTTGCAGAGTTACAGGTACTATCTCCACTGGTTCCAACTAGAGAAGCTTATTTTCTTCGGTACGTGGAACAAAATGCGGAAACCGGAAATTGGGCAATCGTTGATTTCCCGATCGATAGCTTCCATGACCAAATGCAGCCACTGAATACGATTACTCATGAGTATAAGAGAAAACCTTCAGGCTGCATTATTCAAGACATGCCTAATGGATACTCACAAGTCAAGTGGGTAGAGCATGTGGAAGTAGACGAGAAGCACGTGCACGAGATATTCACCGAGTATGTGAAAAGCGGAATGGCTTTTGGAGCTAATCGTTGGCTTGACGTGTTGCAGAGACAATGCGAGAGGATGGCTAGTCTAATGGCTAGAAACATAACCGATCTTGGAGGCTAGTAGTCTAAGTCAGATCCCTCCCTAAATTCTTAAAACCCTGAACCGTAAAATCACTAAATCTCTGTTTCCATTTTGCAGTGATTTCATCTGCAGAAGCAAGGAGGAACATAATGAGGCTATCACAGAGGATGGTAAGAACATTCTGTGTGAATATAAGCACTGCCTATGGACAGTCTTGGACCGCTTTGTCCGAGACAACTAAGGACACTGTTAGAATCACAACGAGGAAAATGTGTGAGCCTGGTCAACCTACAGGAGTTGTTCTTTGTGCTGTCTCAACCACTTGGCTTCCATTTCCTCACCAGCAAGTCTTTGATCTTATCCGTGATCAACATCACCAATCTCTGGTAATCAAAACTAGACTCTTCTCTCTGTTCTTGATGCAAAACCTAAGATTATGACGAAAATTTGAGAATTTTGAATCGATTTTTTTCTCTGCAGCTAGAGGTTTTGTTCAATGGGAACTCACCTCATGAAGTTGCTCATATAGCAAATGGTTCACATCCTGGAAACTGCATCTCTCTTCTTCGAATCAATGTAAGTTCAAAGATTGATTGAAACCCTAATTCAAAGATTCAAACTTTTAGCAAATTCGAAATTTTGCAGGTAGCGAGCAATTCATGGCACAATGTAGAGCTGATGCTTCAAGAGAGCTGCATCGATAACTCCGGTAGCTTAATCGTCTACTCCACCGTCGACGTTGACTCAATCCAGCTGGCGATGAACGGAGAAGATTCTTCCAATATTCCGATTTTACCCCTCGGATTCTCCATCGTCCCCCTGAATCCTCCCGAGGGTATTTCCGTCAATTCGCATTCTCCTCCGTCGTGTCTTCTAACCGTCGCGATTCAGGTCTTGGCGAGTAACGTCCCAACAGCGAAACCGAATCTCTCCACCGTCACCACTATCAATAACCATCTCTGCGCAACCGTTAATCAGATCACTTCCGCCCTGACCAGCACCATTACGCCGGCGATTGCATCTTCCGCCACCGTCTCCAAACAAGAAGTCAGCTAGTTGACCGAATTACCCCTAAACCTCCTTTCTTTCGAATCTCAGAGCAGTTCCGAGTCAGGGGCAAAATAGTAAAGTTAAAGAGGGAGGTTCATAGGTAATTCGGTTATGGCTTCGAGGGTATTTTGGGTAAATAACGTAGTATTTAAATGGTTAAGCCTTTTAGGTTATTTTCGGTTTTGGGTTTTTTTTTGGGGAGGGTCAAAATGGTAATTAGAGGAAGTCAAGAGCGCACCAGGTTGGTAAGTTGACCTTTTTGTTTTCTGAACCGGATTATCGGTTTAACCGGTTTTTCGGTTTAATAGAAAAGCGTAGCTGGTTCGGGTATTGACTTTCTACTTGGTTTGATTTGACTCCTTTGAAATATTTTGGTTTACTTGCAATTAATGTGCTACCTTCTTTATACTTTTGGCTTTTCGTATTTAATGCTTTGGTATTTTAATAATCACTTAATTCATATCGAAATGGGACGATTATATTACCATTTTGAGCTAAAGATAATACTTCTCGTGGTCGTGGGGTTTGAATATTTGCTGGTTGAGTCTCATTTAATGATTAGTAATTTAGTATCATGCGCATTAGAATTAACATATTTAAAATTGTTAATATCTGGCGATAGAGACAGGCTATACGATATTTAAGTCCGTGCCAATAAAAGTTTTTAATTAGACAAAGATTCCTAGGGTTGGAATTATCTTCATGTTACTTGTGTTTAATTTAATTTCCCTTGTATGATGTTATGATGCATAAAATAAATTATTTTAAACAGTAGCATCCTGTTAAAAAAAAAAGCACTTTATTTCATGAATGATACATATAACACATTACAACAATAGAAAAAGATATCATCAGACGAGGAATTAAAAAAACAAGAATGAAATGTTGGATATATAAATCTCAATTTAAAATGTGTAATCTCTAGGCACATTTGAAACCAGATGGAACCTTCTTACCACAATGGTTTAGGACAAGGTTCAAAGAAATGGGAACATTAAGGTTAATACCAAGAAGATTAGCCTTTAGGGCAGTGCAAAGACAGACCGCGGCTTCAAGATCAACTAGACCGTTGATAACTGCGCAACAGTTGGACGTTGGTGGTAGAGAAACCTTAACCAAATTCAACACATTAGCACATACCTTGAGTTTAAGAGCGACTTTACATGTGGCTTTGTGGTAAGGAGACGATGGTGAGGGCTTCTTGTGGTGGCTCTTGGACGGTGGTGGTGGACAAGGGACCGAAGTCGAGCTGACTAAAGTGAAGAAGATGACATTGAAGACGAGGAGAAGAGCAATCTTAGAATAATCCATTGATGAAGAAGTAAAGTTTAAATAAGAGTATTTCTTATAAAAGGTACAAGAAAACCCTAAAAACTCTCTCTTTATCAAGCTTGTGATGTGTTGTGTGAAGAATATGGAGATAGTGACAGGGTTTTTATAGGTGAAGATTAAGATTGATTTATGTGTTTTTGATTACAAATCGACGAGTGGCAACTAAATGATAAAATTCCAATGAAATGTTTATGTGATGAATTATTTTAAATATTATGATGAATCATTTGATCTTACAAACTGTCAAGATATTTTGATCGTTGCATGTAACATGCAATAGTCATTATATGAGTGGATATAAATAGAAATAAGACTTATAACCTGTGCATGAGAGGGTTGTCAATAATCAACGGTTGTTAAATCTGGGATAAGAGAGCTTTAAACTGATAATATTATCTTCCAAAAGAACAATGTTTTTTTTGAAAGAGAAGTTCCAAAAGAACAATGTTACGTTGAATTAAACCATTGGACCAAAACTTATAATATTGAGGTTGATAAAATGTTGAGAGATCAAATTTTAAATTTGCTTTCTAAAAAATTAGTAGCCTTGCTTATGAATATTGTAGTTTAAAAAAAATATTGTTATGTTTTTTTCTCTTTATATGTTATCGAATGAAAACAATTTTGGGGAAATAATTTTATTATCTTCAGACATTTGTTTTCCCAACTAAACATCTCAATATTAGATGTTATATTTCCATCATTAACAATATTGGGAAAAAACATTATGCACAAAAAATTATGAATATTTAATACTCCTTCCGTTTCATAAAGAATGTCGTTTTAACATTTTATTTTTGTTTTATAAAGAGTGTTATTTTGTGTTTTATATTTATATTTTTAAACTAAATCTCAATTCTATCTATATTATTTGAGTTTATTAATTAGAGAGAGTATTATTTAATGTATTAAAAAGGATATGATTGAAATTTGTATATTTTTCTTAATTTATATGAAAAATACTAAAATAACACTATTTATGAAACATATTAAGTATCAAGATTTATTCTCAAATACTATACATATATTTTTGTGAAACAACATGAATTGTGCGCTGTGGTGGCGAACACATGTGGTGACTCACCAATAACATTGACACAAATTACTAGGCTATATATATATTTGTCATCCTATCTATTATGAATATATTTTTGATACAAACATTGAATGAAAACTGTTTTCGATCATTTTCTAATAATATCTTGATCAAGTTTCAGCTTTCATTTTTTTCTTTCTATTTTTCTTCTTTTCTTATGCGTTATTGGGACTGAAAATGTTTGGTCTGTTTATAGCCTAACAAGGACGGATGGGTCAATCTTAGAATAAGCCATTGATGAATAAGTAAAGTTGTAAGAAATTTAGAGTTATAAAAACCCTAAAAACTTTCTGTTTATTATCAAGCTTGTGATCTGCTGCGTAAATAACGTAGAGATGGGTTTAGGGTATTTTTGTGTGTTTTAAATTACAAAAACGACAGCTAATGATGATATAATGTTCATATGAATTAAGGATTATTATTAAAATTTAAAAGTAGAATGAAATCTTACAACCTGTCGAAGATATATTGAGTTACATGCAACATGCAAAAAAGGAAAATCAATTGAGTGGACAAAGATAATATTATAACTTAATTTAAACCCATGTGATTTGGCCAATATAATACTTTTTATATTGTTTAATGGAGACATCGGATAATATATATATATGAACTAATATTAGATAATATTAAATTAGGGTGTTATAACAAAAAAAAATGACAAACGAGGGTTACAAAATTACAAATCAGGCTAAGAGTGAAAATGTTCAGTCTTAATTGATTAACAACCAATGTTTAAAAAAACGTTAGACGCTAAGCTGGCGATGATCCGGCGCCTAACACCTAAAATGTCTAATTGGAAGGTAGATAATTTTAGGCAGTTAAAACGTTTACAACATAAAACATTTTACATATGATCTTATAGATAAAAATGTATAAAATTATTTATTAGAAAAATAAAAAATATTAAATCATAAATAAAAACTAAACAAAAACATTTATTTAATTCATATCAAACAACATATAAATGTTTATAACGATGCATATGAAAATAAAATTTATAAATTTAAACCTATGTAGTTAGAAATTGAAAAAATACACTAAAATAAAACTTATGCGCTTTTGGGCGGACGAGACAGTCATCTAGGCGTCTCCTGAACACCTAGCGCCAATGTTCTAAAATAAGCGTATAGAATATAGACGTATATACGACCGTTTATGCGAAGACTATACGGTGAATATTTTTTATAAAAGAAATATTTTTTTATAAAAGAAATATATAAACATAAAATTTGTCAAAATATGCAAATAGAATTACAAACTTTTTATAACAATAAAACATATATATAATAACTATGATGAATACTATACATGAATACCAAAGTATTTAAAATTTTCACTTTTACAAAATATTTTTACAATTTTAAATAACTAATAAGCATGAAAATAAAAGAAAAAAATGATGATAAAGTTATTTCATAGTTAATTTTTTAGAGCAAAACTAGTAGTTTGTTATTTTTTTTTCAAACACTAACAAAATGACAGTTTTTGTTTTTGAACCTTTAAAAAAAACTGTATATGCGGAATTCACCGTATATATGCGATATATACGATGTATATACACTGTTTATACGAACCATATAAGTTTCACCGTATTGAACCACTATATAGCTATAATACAGTACGGCTTTCCACCGTACAGCGTACATACACCGTATATACAGTCGTACAAACCATATTTTAGAACATTATCTAGCATTTAGTCGGGGCCTAGGTGATCATCCAAACCATTTTTTAGAACACTATTAACAACAAAACACTATATGACTATTGGATTACGATGATTTATTTCGTTAGTGTAAGATTGGTTTTTGATAGTAATATATAATATACGTAATTTTCGTAAGATATTAAACATTTTTATCACAAAAAATATGTTTGTTTTTATTTTTTTGGTCAAGTTTGTTTTTATTTAAAAGGATGAAATTAAAAAACCAGTTTTATGCGATCGGACTAGGTTGATCCAATATTAACTAAGTGACCAAAACACTTTTTGATTCCTTGGCTCGCACTAAAAAATCGGGTTGCTATGTTAGTTTTACGACCATTGTGCTATTTTCTCGATATTGATTTTATATATTTTTATCCATCTATCCCATTTTATAAGATGTTTTAGGGTTTTAGAATCAACAATATATATTATATTCTAATCCTAAAACATCTTACTAGTATTATATTTTTTCAATTGAAAAATAGAGACTGAATTACATCAAGACTTCGATTTCAAGAAAAACAAACACTAAAATTAAAGGTTATGTTTGAGACTTTCTACATATACTTGAAATATTTTGGCTTCCTTTTTATTTATTTTAAGTTTTTGCTTTTCCTATATAATGCTTTGCCCGTTTACTGATTATATATATTGAAATGGGACAACTTATAACACTTTTAGCTTCTTCTTTTCTTTTCTGTGATGATACAAACTTATATCAGGGGATTTAAATTTGCCTACTTTACCAACAGACCTTTAAATATTTATTGGTTTAGTGCTAAAAATAATATATATATATATATATATATATTGTGCTCGTCCTGTCTAGAAGCAAAAATTAGTATTTTTCAATTGTTAATATCTGGTTATGGCGACAGACTTCTATGATTAGCTGGTTCCGCCGAGATGAAAAAAAAAAAAAACTAAATTCGTTTCAATAGAATATACAATAAAACCTCTATAAATTAATATTCGATAAATTAATAAACATTATAAAATAATAAAATATTCTGATTCTAAGTCGGATCAGTGTAAAAATGAATTAAAATTTAATAAGATAAATAAGATACTAAATTTTTCAGAATCCCTATGTAAATATATAGTTCCATCTATATTAACATTTTTGAAGTATATTTTAAAGAGAAACTTTTGTTTTGTAAGGTATTATATAAAATGTTATTGATTTAAAGAACAAATTAGGAAGTTCATTAAGGGTAAATATGGAATATGAATATACTTATATACATGTATTCAAACAACCTCTACAATCAATTCTATATTATCCTTATAACCAAACACAAATAAAAAAATTTAATTTTAATTATAAAATATGAAATATCCATATAATATTCCACAATTAATAGTATAGATATTTAGAAGATTTTGTTAAGATTTAAAATTATGATTCTCCTATCATATTTGTTTGATATTTTTTTAATTACTTTGAATCATCATATAATACATAAAATTAATAAAACTCTAGATTTTTTCTGCATTTGTCGTGATTCGAATTTTGAAAAACGGACATGTATTACTCAAGCAATGATGAAAAATTGTGTGTTTAACGTCCCACAACAGCTAAAATTTTTAAAAAATGGTTGAAAGTCATATTATAAATAAGACAAAAATGAATCTAATTTTGAATGAGCAAGAAACTTAACTCAACAAGCATCCAAAATTAAAAATTTGTATCTAGTTTAATTCGGTTCTTTAGTCGAACCGTTTATTTATATCGGATATAATAAATTTTAAACTTTTAAAAAGTTTAAAATATTATGAATATTTACACTTATAAAAAGTTTAAAATATCATAGATGAGATTATATGGCAGGACGGCTTTGGGTCGACATTAATATAAATTTAAAATATCATTAATGCTACAACACATATAAAATTATTTCATTATTTTGTTAAGTCCATCAATATTAGAATATTATACATATCTAATTAATTTGCTTAAATTATGATTATGTAAAAAACAAATTATCTCGCGGTATACCGCGGGTTAAATCTTAGTTAATAACATAAATTAATAATCATGTAAATATATATATATATATATACATAAAGGTAATATATCAATATATTGTTTTAGTTATATTTTTTGAAATGAATAATTTCGCTAGAACTCATCACTAACTTTTCTTATACAAAACATTTTATGTTATGTTTTTAAACTATCTTATTGCAGTATTGTCTATAATTTTTTTATAAAAATAGCCAAAACTTTATTTAAGTTTTCAAATTCTGAATATGCATCATTTTGATTTCGTCATATAGGTGCCTCAAATACAATGATTAAGGTCACTAATTATATATTTGAATATATGTATATCATTTGTATAAGCGAATTCATCTATTATCTTGGTTATTTATTGTCAAAAAAAAATTGGCTTTTTTCTAAATATTAAATTTTCAAGTTCAAAACTAAAAAAAAATTATAATATCCAAAACATTAACTTTATTTAAATAAAATTGTTTAAAAATTTTAACAGTTAAAATAAAAATAAATATTAATTTATAATTTATATCATAAGTTAATAAATATTAATTTGTAGATAAATCAATATCATTATAAATTAATAAAATATTATGGTTCCAACATTATTAATCTATAGAAGTTTTACTGTAAATTTAAAATAGTCCTAGGTTCGGATTTATTGTTATGTACTTGGTCAAATTTAAGCTCCATGGTATGATGTTATAATGTATACAAAATAAATTCTCCATTGATAAATTAAGGAAAAAATATGAGAAGAGAATACGATTGTTATTTTTTAAACGAAAACACCTTATTCCATTGATAAAACATGTAACAAATTACAACGATAGATAATGATAGAATAAAACGAGGAATTTTAAAACAAGAAACAAATGAGTTATGATAAGAATCTCAATTTGAAATGTGTTATCTTTAAGCACATTGGAAACCGGATGGAACCTTCTTGCCACAATGGTTTAGGACAAGACTCAATGAAATGGGAACATTAAGGTTAATGCCGAGGAGATTAGCTTTTAAGGCGGTGCAAAGACAGACTGCGGCTTCAAGATCAACTAGACCGTTGATAAGGCTGCAACATTGGGACGTTGGTGGTAGAGAAACCTTAACCAGATCCAACACATTAGCACATACCTTAAGTTTAAGAGCCTCTTTACAAGTGGGTTTGTGGTAAGGAGATGACGGTTAGGGCTTCTTGTTGTGGCTCTTGGACGGTGGTGGTGGACAAGGGACATAAGTCGAGCTGACCAAAGTGAAGAAGATGACATTGAAGAGGAAGAGAAGAGATATCTTAGAATAAGCCATTGAGGAGGAAGTAAAAAGTTATAAGAGTTTGTCTTAAAAGTTATAAAGCTTGTGAGTTGTGATATATGTGTTGTGTGAAGAATGTAGAGATAGTCTTAGGGTTTTTATAGGTGAAGATTGAGATTGGTTTTGTGTGATTTTAATGACATG
The DNA here is from genome assembly GCA_900406565.1 of Turritis glabra. NCBI lineage: Eukaryota > Viridiplantae > Streptophyta > Magnoliopsida > Brassicales > Brassicaceae > Turritis > Turritis glabra. The sequence goes on along the minus strand of OVBN01000085.1, from coordinate 142,333 downwards.
TTGACGAGTGGCAACCAAATGAATTTTAATTCGATGAAATATGTTTGCTCATTTGATAGATTTTATTAAGATTATGATGGAATGATTGATCTTACAACCTGTCAAGAAATATCAAGTTACATACAACATGCAAAAACTAATAATTAAGTGGAGAAAGACAAGCTTATTACTCAATTTAAACCGTAAACAAATAATGGATTTTTGGACTTATATGTGTCCTGTAATTCGATTTTTGTTCTTTTGTTCTTTGTGGTTATGCAAAACCCATGTGTTTTCTTAGAACGTTCATGTTATTTGGGCAATCTGATAATGTTTATTTTTTCTGAAGAGATATCTGATAATAAATATAAACTTTAATATTATAATTTACAAATGGTGGCTGCAAAATGAATTCAGTGTAACTCGATATATATGTAGTTTCGACCAACAACACTATGACTATATATTGGACTACAACATTAGTTTCGCTAATTTAATATGAATAGTCAGTAAAAATTTGCTTATAATTAATATATACACTAGATAGAAGTCCGAACTATGGTAGTATCAGAACACACCTCCTTTGATAGTAATCCTAAGTTTTTTTTGTTTTTTTGTTATAGTAATCCTAAGTTCCTAAGTTTTAAACCAGAAAAATGAAATTTATAGTATGTAGGTATGTACGATTATGGTTATATGTTCGACTCAAACTGTACATGTTATTCCAAATTACGGGACTAGTCTTACTTTTATTTATGAGTGTTTATTTACCTCTTTCACAATGTTAGTCTACTTTGATCAGTGCCTTCTACGAAATGGTTGTATTATTTTGGAGTTGGCAGATTTGTTTATTCCTTTATGAAATGGACAAATTACTCATGTCATGTATCCAGCGCAAGCCTGTCTAATAATTTTAGTAGAGAGACTAGGCCGGTTAGGCCCAAAAACTCCAAATTGATTTTGGGCTCTCTCTTAAATGCCTTTTACCACATAGATTAAAGAACATGAAAGAAAGGTTGTGATACAAACATATCGCCCTAAATTTCCGCATTTGTTCATTCTGAAACAATCAAGATTGACAGATTTTTCAAAAAGAAGGCAAAGATTAAAAAAAAAAAAAAAAACATTTTTCTTTTTCTCTTTTAATTTTTTGTGGCGATTGAAAAGGTTTGGTTTGTCTTTAGCCTAACAAGTAGAGATATGTGGCCTTCCAAGTGTCATTGGTCAATTTCTGGCCTTCGATGATAAGAGAATTCATCATAATTTTCTTATAACATTTTTTTCATATATATGATATAAAAGACACGTTAGAAACATTTTGTCTGTTGATTCAAAGACCATGGATTTGATATTTGTAATAATGAATTTGCTTTAGCTAGAATAATGTGTGAGTTCAGTGTTTCTAATGACTAGCAACCTAATTAGCATTTATTTGAAACTTTTAAAAAATCTTAATTAAATATTTACAACAAATGATATGGCATGTATTGTAAATATTTACTGAATTAATGTTAGTATACAATTAGTTATTATTTTACTAGAGATTAAATAAATTAAATTTAGTGAAATGAATACAAAATTAAAATTGTATACATATTTCTATTATTTTTTAAAGAAAACAACTTCATTGAATTTCTCTCCTAATTAATGAAACCTCAATATATATTGCTTTTATGGATTGCAAACGATACACTTTTTATTCTTTCTTCTTTTTTTTTTTTGTTTTTTGCTTAACATAGTTTCTGCAACAAGCTTTTTACATTTTCTTTTAAATTGAATACTTTTCTGATATATATATATATATAGTAGAATTTTGTTGGCTACACTAACAATCTTACAAATGTTAATATTCTGAATAAAAAAAGAATTACCTTAAACAAAACACTAGGTCATAATTCCCTCTTAGGAATCGACTAATGAATTTGTTGGTTGGACTATAAAATATGTTAATATCTTGACGAAAAATAACATCAAGCTTCAATAGTTTGGTCAGAAACTATGGAGTTTTAATTGTTGAAAAAAAAAGCTAGGGAGTTTTAATAAATGATAAGAATAGGTATGTGGTGCGGCCGTCATGAACACAGTACTATTTTTGTGGCCTCTCATTTTCTGAATTGTCCAATATTCACCATTTATTTATGATCTTATTTAAATCAATTTTTTTAGATCCAATCTTTTTTTTTTGTTTTCCTCATTCGTTTGTTTGTTAGAAAGAGTGTGTAAACGCGGGAAAAGTGACGGCAGATTAACATTAACATTATTCGACGTCGGCTGAACGTCTAAACGTAAAGCATAAGAATCGAATCTACTTGATAGTTTCTATCTAACTACAGTTTACCAATTCTTTGAACAGAAATTGGATTCAATTTTTTTTTAAATAAGATAAGAATCTTAATTCAAAATCAATACCGTTTTACGAAGAAAAAAAATATTTACGAATTTTTTATTACAATTTCACAAAATAAAAAGTAAATACTAAACACTAAATCATCATCACTTTTAGCAATCGTTTTTTCCATCAATTTATTTAAATTATGCTAGAAAATAGAATTCCTCGGCTAAAATCATACAACATACTAAGCGTTCTACTTTTTAAAACAAGGTGATGAAAATAAATTGAATAAGATTTGGTCAAACAAATGTATTTAGGAGAAAAGTCGGTCAACTAAATTAGAAAAAGATACGTTTGTCATTGTCTCTTTAAATTCCGAAAGCAACAGACAAAAATACGGAAAGATGCAAACACTTGTAGTTACCATGTTTTGTTTTTATTAGTAAGATGTTGTTCAGAGAGTTTTGACCCGTAATTTTTATTTTGAGTCGGAGTTCAAAAGCACATTTAAATTTTAATGCCCTCATTATTTCTAACTGTTTCTCGATTCGTGTATTCGAAAAAATACCATTTATTACAAGTACACTGTCTCATGTACTCATTATTGGAATTAAAGTTTAGAATAAGTTAATTTGTTACCATTGCCAACATTTAATTTCTTCAATATTCGCCGTTTGTTTTTCTTTAAGTAATTTTGACTACTTCTCCATTAGTGTACACAGTACACGCTACACGGGAAAAATAAATAATGTAATGATTTGGGTTTTTTTATTGATTGAAGTAACTGTACATGGGTATACACGTTTAGATAGAATCTTAGAGAGCATGATAAGAATTTTGTTTGTCTAAGTAATGATAGACACATGTCCAGGCGATCAGAAATATACGTATGTATTTGTAGTTATATCTTATATTATATGTCTCAAATCAAATAAATAATTTTTTCTTAAAACTTCTGATGACTTGGTCGTTATATAACCAAAACAACAAAAAGGTTGGTCGTTGCTACCACTACGTATCTTGTTGGTCCAGTTGTACATCCTCTCTTAGAATTGCAATAAATCACATTTAGAACTAACGCAAGTTCCATACTTGCATGGAATTGTTTTTTTGTTGTTGTTGTTAATCAGCATGTAATTGTTATGCATGATTATCTGTGTGTAAACGCATACATGTTAATATAAGAATGTTTTCTAAATGATCTAAAATAACGGCAAAGGGTGTGATTAGTCAAAAGGTTGACTTGAGGCCAGAATGTGCATGTCTCGGCATAATCCTTATTAGCTGGTAATTGGATATTTCTTATGTTTGAAGTCATTATGAGTTTCACCATCATCTTCGTTAATATGGCATATAAACATGACATATAGTTTACGGTCCATCTATTGGTCCCATTGACTAATTCACAAATTATTTGATACATATTTTATATATACATCCCTGTACCTGTCACAACACATATCACAAGATTCCAAAAACACAAATATTTTAATTCTTATAAATAATAATATCTAAATTTCCACTTCCTAAATGGATAATGCATATCTAATAATTATGATATTGTTTCATAACTGGATAATGGTTATATATAGCATAATATATAGTTGCATAGAAATATATATCAAACACTTGAATGACAGGGAAAAAAATATATTAAATGCTTAATAATACCATAATAGTAGGTGACTTATTCCTTAGTGGATTGGTAAAAGAACATGACATTTAACATAGGTTAGTCCAAAATTAACCCAAAATTCGTAGATTATGACATATGCTACATTTGAGTACAATATTATGATGTGAGCAAGACATGTAACATATTGATGACAAAAAAATAGAACATAATTAAATATTTTATGAAATATTTTGAAGTGTATATATGTCTAATCTTTAAATCAAAATTGGATAATTAACAAAGACTTTTTTTTTTTTTTTGACATCAATTAACAAAGACTTAGACGAGAGGAACATAATTTTTTTTCAACTTTCAAACCTTTGATTTTTTTTTTTCTTTCAAAAATTGGAATAGAAGATTTAAGAAAATATAGAAAGAAAACGTCCATAAAAGAAAATCAGAAAATAAATTAATTATAGTAATTTGGACATATATGTAAGGAAATAAAATACAAAATAGTCTTTCATATTATGTCAAATGGAAGTGATGAACCAATGGAAAAAAAAGATATTAATGATATGCAATAATAAACTAAAAGATATATTGGATGTGAACAATAGAATATCAAATAAAATAAGAGAAAAGAGGCATACAAAATTTCCAAGTTTTTGTCATGTCATTCAAATAGGTTTAAATCACGACAACAAGTGAATATTTTTTGGGTGGGTCTAGTCGAATATTCTAACCACTACATTAGATTTGGAAAGCTAAATAAAAAAAGTCCTAGCAGAGCCGGTTATAGAGTAGCTAAACCGGGGTTAAGAAAAGGATTGAAACCGGTTGATGAAGCCGGAGCCATATTGGTACAGCTTTCGTTTTCGCTGACTTCACAAAACTAATCATTATACCCCAACCTAACACATCACAGTTTATTTTTTATTTTTAAATAAAAGTGAAATTAACAATGGACCAATGAGTTTCTGTTGGGATAATAGCTTTAACCGGGAACCGGAAAATCCGGTGACCTCACCACCACCACCCACAGTAACAGTAACCAAGAAAAACAATTGTCTTCCCAATGCACCTGCCACGTGTATAGAGACAGCACAGAAGTGTCACCACGTTTCGACTTTCTGCTGTTTACAATGACTTTAATACCCTCCGTATTGACATTATTTTACTGTTTGAAGGAAACGCGGAATGGATGAAAACGCCGTTTTGAAGGGTTGGCAGCGTTTGGTTGAACCACCTAACAACCACCACTTTCCTTCACACTTATAGTTCCTTTTATTTTTTATTTTACTTTTGTTTTTTGCGAATCTTATTTCTTTTGTTTATTATGCATTAGGTCTTAAAAAATTATAAATATAAAGCTGATTGGTACAAATATAAAAAGGAAAAAGGGCTGACTGATAATGGAGTTGATTAGCTGCAGCAATAGATTAATAGCTAAAAACTATTACTTTGAATTTTTTACTGTATTAATTTTAACTGTAAAAATAATGGTTATAGTTTTTAAACAAGTTAAATGTACATATTTATAATTTTAGAAAAAATGCCATAACAAGTAAAAGTTTTTTAGGCAGTTAGAACTTTTAGGATTTAAAAATATATAAATTATAAATTTAGCTTTAAAGACTAGGGGGTGTTATTCAATCATACATTTTAATAGAATTAAAATTTAAACTTAATCCACTACTATTCAATTAATGATTCTAAATCATTATTTAAATCTGGTGTTATTGGGTATTATCATGCTTGATAAATTTTAAAATCTGGTGTTATTCATTTAAGATTTCAAATGTTTTTATTAAAATCCAGTGTTATTTAAAACTAAATAATTTTTAAACTCTTTGTATATTGAATCATTTGAAATAAAATTTTATGAGTAAATTATTACATTCCAAATCCAAGATATAATGCAAAGATTTTGAAATCCACACATTAAAAATAATATCAAATTTCATAATTTAAAAATTGTAAAATCTAGAGAATTCACTTTAAAAAACCATAATTGAATAACACTCCCTAGAATAAAGATAATGTTTCTCTATATATATATATTGTATAAATGACTTAATAATAATAATCAAATTTCATGTTTTTAACATTATGAATGGTTTATACTTTTTAATAAAATAATTGTACGAAATCATCAAACTAATATCTATAGTTTTTAAAAAGTATAAAAGTACGTTTTTCAAATTAAAATTGATACTGAACCTTTTCTGTTTTTGTTTTTTATGAAGCGTTATAATTTTCTTAAAATACAGTGATTAAAATTTGAACACAACCGCACCAATCGCAGCAAAACGCAATGAGCGTTCATTAAATACCTAATTTAGATGGCTTGTGAAGAATTTCGGAACCTTCCCGATATCCACCAATATATTTTATTTTTATTTCATTTTTAAAGAATTTTAATTAGGAACGGCCTTTGTTTTTTTTTTTTTTTTTAAAAAAAATTAAAATTACGATGGCCACTAAAGTATACACGTTTGGAGTATAAAACTATAAATTATACTTTCCTAACAATTTTTTCCGGTTTTCCAAGTTTCTTCCTCTCTCGGGTCCTCTTTTAGCATCTCTACAGTTTCTCTCTCCTCTACCGCCGGAAAAAAAAACCGATTTCTCCGGCCAGTTTCCGTTTCTCCGTTCCGCTAGTCGCTTTCGTTTTCTCGTCCTTGTAATCTTCTTCTTCTGGTGGTAATAGTGTATTGTGGATTTTTTGAATGTTCGTTTGACTCGGCTACGCGGCGATTCGGATCTCCGCGTTTGACTCTGTCCCTGGCTCGTTACGCGGCGTTTTCGTAGAATGTGGTTTACTTTGTTTGCATGCCAGGCTTTGTATTGAATTCGCTGGTCTAGATCGTGATCTAGGGTTTCGTCTTTGGTTCGTTGCTTGTTCTGGTTGCTTTTTGTTTCTTAATCCGGTTGAAGAAGACGGAGTTCTACAACGATAGATTACGGAATGCTATGGTGAGATGATTTCCCCTCTCTAGTTTCTGATCAATTCTTCTCTCGTTGTGAAATTGTTGTTTGCTTGAACTTCTGGTGAATTGTGTTGTTTACGGTTTCGCTGGATCAGATCTCTTACATTACTCCAACTTTATGGAGATTCCGCTGTTTTTTTCCCTTGAATTGGCTCGTATTTCTCATCTCTGCTTCGTAGTTTGATCGTCGATGGAGAATCTCACACGTTTTCTTGCTATTTTTATCCCACGTGTGAACTTGAGATTTGAGCTCTGTTGAAATGGCGACGAATCTTCGGTTAGGTCATATGATTGTGTGTATTAGAGGAAGTTGTCGATGGTTTCTGACTCGCGTTCTTCGAGGGTGTTGAAATTAGAAATGGTCACATTCTTTGACTTTGTAGGGTATTGGTCAAAGAGATAAGGCCGTACCTGGAAGTGAAAATGCTTAATATGCCTTTTGAAACTTCTAGGTGTTGACTGTTTCCATTTTCTGTGTTCACTTTTATGTTTTCTTAGCTTTTTGTAGAGTTATAATATTTTGGACCTATAATGGGTTAAGTGTGAATGGTTGACCTATCGTGTATCCATGACTCAGTATATGTATTTGTAGTGTGTTGAAATTTATAGTGTATGTTGAGGAATGTTTTCTGACACTCTGGTTTTGTCAGGCGGAAAGGAGGATCTGCTTGTCGAAAGAGGCCAAGGATGGGTTAGAATTTCTGAAACGTAAAAGGCTTCAAAAAATGAGATCAGACTCTGGTAATGAAACAGTAGGCTTCAGCACAACGGCTAGAAGTGGTGGTGATGCTTTGCGATCATCTTCAGCGTCATGTGGAATGAGATTACGGGTAACTTCTAGTGACACGGTATCTAAAGTGCATGGTGCATCTACTGTGAAAGGTGGCTTGTTGAAGGACAAAGTGGAGAAGTTTGAGACTGATGATCTAAAATGGACCGAGAGGCTTCCAGAATGTCCTGTCTACAGACCAACAAAGGATGAGTTTGAGGATCCTTTGACTTATTTGCAGAAGATTTTCCCAGAAGCTTCAAAATATGGTAAAACTAAAATCTCAATGTGAAAGGATTGGTGCTATATGAGTAGAGCCGTGCTCTTTAATTTATTGGCTGCATATGTTAATTGAAGCAATTGATTGGTGTTGTGTTCAACATTTGCTAACGATTGCAGTAAATGGAAAGAACATGTGCTATAGGCAATATTGTAAATTATATTCTTCATCGATGCTTAATTGTATCAATTTCATTATGTTTTTTTGGGTCCAACCTCTTATTCTGCCTCTGTCATTTGTAGGTATTTGCAAGATCGTATCTCCTTTGACAGCAACAGTTCCTGCAGGTGCTGTGTTGATGAAAGAGAAGTCAAACTTTAAATTCACTACCAGAGTACAACCCCTTCGACTTGCTGAGTGGGATTCTGATGATAAAGTTACATTCTTCATGAGTGGGAGGTTTGTATTAAATCCTGAATCATTTGCCCTACATCTTTACCGTTAAGTTTGTATTTAATTATTTGTAAACTACTCAGGACCTATACATTTCGCGATTATGAGAAAATGGCAAACAAGGTATTTGCTCGTAGATATTGCAGTGGTGGCTCTTTGCCCGACTCATTCTTGGAGAAAGAATTCTGGAAGGAAATTGCATGTGGCAAGACTGAAACAGTTGAGTATGCGTGTGATGTAGATGGTAGCGCATTTTCATCTGCACCAGGTGACCCACTAGGAAGCAGCAAATGGAACTTGAATGTATTGATTTACTACAACTTGAGCTTCTCTCTTTTCTTCTGTTTGGTCGAGCATTAAGAAAATCACATGCTTGATTATTTAAAATTTGGTAGTTATATGTCTTTTTTATCTCTACTTGCAGAAAGTTTCAAGGCTGCCAAAGTCTATTCTGCGCCTTCTTGAAACATCCATTCCGGTATGTGACTAGTAGTACAGTTATATTTTGTCTTAAGATCACATAGGAAGTGTCTGCTTATCCTCTTCTTACTTGGATTTGTTTGTTTCAGGGAGTCACTGAACCCATGCTCTACATCGGAATGCTGTTTAGTATGTTTGCCTGGCATGTTGAGGACCATTATTTGTACAGGTAACAACAGTTAAAAAGAATTTTGTTTCAAGTATACAGGTTACTGAAGGTGACCATCTAAAGTATCTGAATCTTCTTTTTTCGTACCTTCTCTCTTAAAACAGCATTAACTATCAACATTGTGGAGCATCAAAAACTTGGTATGGGATTCCAGGTTCTGCAGCTCTAAAGTTTGAGAAGGTAGTTAAAGAGTGTGTGTACAATGCTGATATTCTGTCAACTAATGGAGAAGATGGAGCCTTTGATGTGCTTCTTGGGAAGACAACTATATTCCCACCAAAGATTCTGTTGGATCATAACGTGCCTGTGTACAAGGCTGTACAAAAACCTGGAGAGTTTGTCGTCACATTCCCTAGGGCTTATCATGCTGGTTTCAGCCACGGTAAAACATTTTTGTCTAAATCTACATTTTTATTGGTCAGAGAGGTGATGTTGTTTTTTAACTGAAATTGTGGTTGTGTTTGAAAAATTCTTGTAGGTTTTAATTGTGGTGAGGCAGTGAACTTTGCGATGGGTGACTGGTTTCCTTTTGGAGCAATTGCTAGTTGCCGGTATGCTCATCTTAACAGAGTACCATTGCTTCCTCATGAAGAATTGATTTGTAAAGAAGCAATGCTCTTAAACTCAAGTTCCAAATCCGAGAATCTGGATTTTACACCTACGGAATTGTCAGGACAACGAAGCATCAAGACTGCGTTTGTGCACCTGATACGTTTTCTTCATCTGGGTCGATGGTCTCTAATGAAGTCAGGATTATGCACAGGCCTTGTTTTGAATACGTATGGAACCATCGTCTGCAGTTTGTGTAAACGGGATTGCTATTTGGCATTTATCAACTGTGATTGTTACTCACATCCCGTCTGTCTCCGTCATGGTAAAACTTTTTCTCTGTTATCTCCTTCCATACACATCCTTCATTATTGTTTTCTAATTGACGGTGTTATCGTGTATCATTGTCTAGATATTAAAAAGCTTGACCTTCCATGTGGGACAACGCGTACTCTTTTCTTGAGGGATAACATTGAAGTCCTGGAAGCTGCTGCAAAGAAGTTTGAGAAAGAAGATGGAGTTGCAGATTTGATTACAACTGATGAAGATTTATATACATATCCATCATCAATCACACTTCCAGCTGCGAAAGAAGATGGATATTCATTGTATTCCACTATATACTTTGATTTCAATATCGAGGTAGAGAAGACATCTCATGACCAGTTGCAATCTGGAAATCCTGTCATGAGCTGTGAAGCAAACGCTTCATGTATCTCCTCAGTTGCTGATGATTATGAATGCTCTGATTACGTAAGTTTCTGACCACGAACCTGCGACAAACTTTATCTAACCGTCTCTTTCGTCTAATATTTGGGTTCTGTTACTTTAAAAAACAGGTAAATAGACGAGCTAACTGTAGCAGCAGTAGTGATTCAAAGCTCTCAGAAGAAGTAGCATGCAGCAGTAACAAAAAAACTCGGTTCTTCCCTGCGGTTCAAGATGAACAACTAGTGGCGGAACAGGAAAGTGATGGTTCTGATTCCGAGAGTTTCAGAGTCAAACGCCGTTCTTCGTTGAAGTTTGAGAACAGAACAGTTGTTCTCGACACAAGAGATACCTACCATCATCAGGTACTGAGAGAAAGCCACATAATTCACAACTTTTACAGCATATTCATATATGTAGATTATAAAACCCTGAGATTTTGGTGTATATTAGGAACTTAAGAGACTGAAGAAATCGCATCATCACGAAGGAAGATATAGTAGTAGCAGTAGTATCAGTAGGCAAGAAGAAGAAGAAGAAGTGTTAGTAATTTCAAACAGGAAAGAAACTCAGCAAAGTGACGTGAGGATGCAGAAGAAGAAGATCGAGAATCATTTTGGTGGCTTTAAACGTCTGAAAGTGAAAGGGCTAATAAAGCCGTAACGTGACAGCTTCAAAATTTCCTCCTAACTACAATTCTTTTAAAATGGCTGATCTCTAACAATACAGGGGAAAAAAAAGGGAATCAAAAGCAAAAAAAAATATTCAGTATCAGATTTTTATTTTATTTTTTTTAATCATGGGAGAAAGAAGAAGAAGAAGAAGAAGCAACAGACAAAAGAAGTAAAAAAGCATTAACCAGCCAAGTCAAGCCAGCCAACCAACCAACCAACACTATTGGTTTCTTTTTAGGATTTACCAAATCTTTGATTCTTTGTGCACATCTCTGTACACACACCTTTTAATCTCTTCTTGTTCCTTCTTCTTTCGCTCTTATGATGTAAATCTCTTTTCTATTACTGTCACCAAAAAAAAAGGTTTACTTTTTCTCCTTAAGTGGTATTTGTTGTTGTTGATGATTAGAAACCCAAATCTCACTCTTTCTCTCTCTTTAAAATTCTCTACAATTTTTGGTGAAAAAGCACCTACTTGGACTATAGGATCACAATGTTCTCGCCTTGCAATTCTGAGGGGGCATTATGTTAGTGCAAAACTGAGATAGAGCCATCTGCGAAACATAACAAAGGAACTTTAGAGTTTCACCGAAGAAAATGATAGCCAAGAAAAATAAAATCACATGATTAGTGATGATGATAACAAAAGCATACTGTAAATTTGTTTTATCGTTCATCATACACTTGATTGATTATGTATCTGTTTGTATTTAAATTGCTATTGTTTTAAAGCCTAAACATTTCCACAGTTTGCTATTGCTAATAAAAAGAAAATTTCATCGAAAACCATTGGGCCTATGACTAAAAGCCCAACTCGTTTGTTCACATCTAAACTTAGTCCGTTTCAGGTTTCTTCTCTCAAACCCGCAGCACAAAAAGGCAAAAATCACAAAGGTTTGATTGGGGTTTAACGAGGGTTACTACAGTTTCCTCCATTTAATTTCCCTGAAGAAGACGAAGCTTCCATCAATCTCTCCAGACTCATTTTGCCATCACCAAATGCGTCGAAGCTTCTCTGTTTTGGGTCCTCACAAATGGCTCAAACCTTCTTCTTCGTATAGCAACGTTTACTGCTTCATCACAAATTCTCCTCTCACTTCTAACCCTAACGGCTCTGCAATTTTCCGATATCTCTCCTACTTCGCGCCTCAGCGACGACAACAGCAAGCACCAGATCCAGATGATCCAGCGAATCTATTGAAAGAAGATGGAGTCTCACTTTGTTCTCAGATGTGGCTTGAGAATTTCAAAGAACCTGACAAAACCGCTACTAATTTGACCTCTTATCTTCGTAGATTCGAGTTATGGGTATTAGCTTATCAGAAAGTTTGCTGTGATGAGTTAGGTGCTTATGTTCCTCGTAGCTCGATTCAGAGATCAGCTTTAGAGCATCTATTAGCTTTGAGGAATTCTGTTCTTGATGATCGGTTTAAATGGGGAGCTCGTTTGGATTTCTATATAAAATCTCCTAGGGATAAAACTGATTACGAGTCTTTGTCTAAGAGGAAGATTAAAGCGATTCTGACTACTACGCAACCGACTCCGTTTCAGGATAGGATAGTTCAGGAGGTTTTGTTGATGATTTTGGAACCGATTTACGAGTCTCGGTTTTCGCAGAAGTCGTTTGCGTTTAGGCCCGGGAGAACAGCGCATACGGTTTTGAGAGTGATTCGGAGGAATTTCGCGGGTTATTTGTGGTATGTTAGGGGTGATTTGAGTGTTGTTTTGGATGGAATGAAAGTTGGGTTTGTGATTAGTTCTTTGATGAGAGATGTTAGAGATAAGAAAGTGATTGATTTGATTAAATCTGCGTTGGTTACGCCTGTTGTGACGAGTAAAGTGGAAGATGGTGAGAAGAAGAAGACGAAGAAGAGAAAGTATCAGAAAAAAAGGGTTTTAGCTGACGATGAGCCGAAGCCTGATCCTTATTGGTTAGAGACGTTCTTTGGTTTTGCTCCAGAAGAAGCTGGGAAGTCTCCACAATGGGGACATTGCGGGATTCTTAGTCCTCTTTTGGTTAATGTATGTCTAGATGAGCTTGATCGTTGGATGGAATCGAAAGTGAAAGACTTTTACCGTCCTTCTAAAAGCGATGTTATATGGAATAACCCAGAAGGAGAAGCGGATCAAGGAAACACCTCATGGCCGGAATTTGTTCCCACAAGCGGTCCTGACAAAACTAGGAAAATGGATTATGTTAGATATGGAGGTCATATCTTGATCGGAGTCCGTGGGCCTCGAGCTGATGCTGCAACGTTAAGGAAAGAGCTGATTGAGTTTGTTGATCAGAAGTATATGCTTAGACTCGACAATGAGAATCTCCCCATTGAACATATAACCAAAGGTATAATGTTTCTTGATCATGTTTTGTGTCGCCGAGTTGTTTATCCGACTCTGAGGTATACCGCGACTGGTGGGAAGATTATAAGTGAAAAAGGCGTGGGAACGCTTTTATCCGTTACCGCGAGTTTGAAACAATGCATTAAACAGTTTCGAAAGCTGAATTTTATTAAAGGAGATCGGGATCCGGATCCACAACCTTGTTTTAGAATGTTCCACGCAACTCAAGCTCATACGAATAATCAGATGAATAAGTTTTTGACTACTGTTGCTGAGTGGTATCGGTTTGCAGATAACCGGAAGAAAATTGTGAACTTTTGTTCTTATATTATCCGTGGTTCACTTGCTAAGCTTTATGCTGCAAAGTATAAACTTAGATCAAGAGCGAAAGTGTATAAGCGTGCTAGACGGAATCTGAGCCTTCCGTTGAAGGAGGGGAAAGGTCTGTCACCAGAATATCAAAATCTCTTGAAAATGGGTCTTGCTGAATCGGTTGATGGACTTGTTTATACAAGAATGTCTCTAGTTCCAGAAACCGATTACTCGCCTTTTCCGGGTAATTGGAGGCCCGAGCACGAGAAGTTTTTGATAGAATACTTAACGCTCGATGAACCAAAAACGTTAGAAGAGCAAAAGAGATTTATTAGAGAGAAAGGACTTGTTTCGACTCAGGATTACACATCGATGTTGGTTTGGAACTATAAGAGAAATGCGATTCCGATGGATCAGGTTTCAATTCTAAAGGATCAACCTTTCTTGTTGGGATCATCAAGTAACTACAACCGCGACAATGATGATCAGAAGAATAAAGAAGAAGATGAAGATAGCGAAGATGGGCTTCACATTGCACGCATGTAAGAAAACAGAAACTGTTTGACTTTTACTCTTATATGACGCTTGTATGATTTGATGCCATTTTAGCCATGTCCTATCCGGGTTGTTTCGGTTTCAAAATTTTCGGTTTATGAAATTGAGAACCGAATGGAAAATGGAGTTTGATATTAATCGTTTTGGTATTGATTTTCGGTTTTCGGTTTTCGATTCAGGTTTCTAACGAAAGATGGGTTAATTTATAAGATTTTGTAAGGAATTCAGGTTTTTCTCTGTATACTTTATTTTCCGGTTTGTTTGGATTTGGGAAAATATAAAACCAAATATGTTTCTTTCCTTTTCGGTGTGGTTTGGATATGTTAAACTGGATTGAACACACTTTTATACCGGTTATAGTCTCATAACCGGAAATGTGTTGTAAAACACCAAATTTATCAGCATTGGTATTCAATTTCAGAAAGAGTTTGGTTTATCTAAACCTTCTGTGATCTTTATGCAGATAACTCTTTATTCAAGCTACGACCATTGCTTCTACAGTGAGTAAGCCGATTACTCTTAAGGTACATTATCAGTATTGTTACCTTTAATCTATGTGTTAAAACCTTTTTGGTAATTTCATATCTAACATATTTGTAAAAGCTAAAGGAATCAGAACCATCTGAAACAACACATCGTTCTCTTTGGTAAACGGAGATTCACAGGCTTTTTTCTTTCTGTAAATCCAGTTTCGCAAGTGCCCGGTGCATCCATTGCAGCACTCATAAGCATGGTAGCGGTTTTGTAATCACGCGACTTAACGGTGTCTAAAGATTGGTTTAAGGAATAAATGGCGTTGGTATAAAGCTCGAGGTAATCACGTAACGGCCTCTCCACATCATATTTATCCTCCTTGAGAATCTTGTTAACCATTCCTTTCAAGCTTGTCGTTTTCGACACAGCGTTCTTCGTCGATGCAAAGACCAATCCTTGGAGACTTTTTTGCGGTTTTGCTCTGCGAAAGCTCTTCGGGAGACTTGACGCAGAAATCGTATTTGAATTTCGGGTCTTTCGCTGCAGTTTTCTTGCAGGAATCTCGAATCAGAGATTGTGCGGTTGCGAAACCGTTTAAGAGGAGAAAGAACATAACAAGGTAAAGCAAGAATTTCATTTTTTCTAGTTTATTTTCTTTGGGGAAGCAGAGGGAGGATTAATGATGAATCTATTGATGAAGAATTTGAAACTTTTGTGAACCAATTTATAGTAAACATGAAACAAATAAGCTATGGTTGCTTTTATGACATGAGATGTGATTACTAACACAACGGCTTTTTTTAGAAGGCTCATGTCACGCTTTACCACTCCGCCTAACTGTCGTGTGGCTTAATTATTCGTTTTGACACTCTTCCTTATACGTCGTCGTTATTGCTTTTTCTCAAACCTGGTAGCATAAAATAAAATTGGCAAATAGATGCATTGATCAAATTCTATATAAATTATTCATCATGTTTAAAGATGCTAGAATCCATAACTAAGTAGATTGATGCTATAATACAAAATAATTATGAAAGCCGAGTCATAAATATTCCAATATGCCAAAGGAAAAGTTTAGTTCAACATTATCACATCATCTTGCGAATTCTGTTGCACAGCCAAAAATAACTCATAAATAGCGAAATACCATGAACAAAAATTGCAGCGACAGGGAAAGAGAGACAAACCAACAACGCCGGTACAATTTTTTTGCCGGAAGGTGTCGCACGAAGCTCAAAGAATTGGGCTTAAGTCGATGTATGAAACGTATTTGATAAACGTATACATATAGATTATTATTTCGATGAGAGCACAGTAAACGATTATCTTTTTAGCAATGCTATTAAAGGTTGAGGTACTTTTTAAAAGTGCTACTCGATTTAATTATTTTCGTAATGTAAGTACATTCTCCTTAGTGACTATGGCGAATATATGCTCTTTAGATTTGTTTGGTTTCTTTGGTTTCCATACATTATAAATTAGCTTTTAACTCATAATGGACGTATGGATGTCCAAAAATATGCAGATAACTCTTTATTCAAGACTTTGAAAAGATCACGACCATTGCTTCTACAGTGAGCAAGCCAATTACTCTTAAGGTACATTATCAATATTATTATCTTTAATCCAATGTGTTGATACACTTTTTAGTAATTTTCATTTCAACAGATTTGTAAAAGCTAGAGGAATCAGAATCATCTGATACAAAGTATCGTTCTCTTTCGTAACGGGAGATTTTTGAGGCGTTTTTCTTTCTTTAAATCCAGTTTCACAAGTGCTTGGTGCATCCATTGCAGCACTCAGAACCGTGGTAACGGTTTGGTAATCGGCCGATTTAACGCTCGCTAAAGCTTCGTTTAAAGAATCAATAGCATCGGTATAAAGCTGGAGGCAATCACGTAACGGCATCTCACTCATCTTGTTCATTTTCTTCCCCTTGAGAATCTTGTCAACAGTTCCTTTCAAGCTAGTCGTTTTTGTCACGGCGTTTTTCGTCGATGCCATGACCAATCCGTGAACATCTTTTGCAAATCTGCTCTGCGGATTCGTCTCGAGAGACTTGACGCAGAAATCGTATTTGAACTTTGGGTTTTTAGCTGCAGCTTTCTTGCAAGAATCTCGAATAAGAGTTTGTGCGGTTGCGAAACCGTTTAAGAGAAGAAAGAACGTAACAAGGTAAAGCAAATATTTCATTTTTTTTCTTTTTCTTTGAGGAAGCAGAACCAATTAGGTTAATGAGAATCGATTGATGAAAAAGTTATTTACTTTGTGATCAAATTTATAATAAAATGAAACAAAGAATTGAACGGTTGTGTTTATGACATGAGATTTGATAACTAACACAATGGCTTTTTTTAGAGGGCTCATGTCACGCTTTACCACTACGCTCACGTCGTATGGCCTAATTGTTCGTTTTAACACTCTTTCTTATATGCCGTCGTTTCCTGGCTTTTCTTTTTAAACAAATAAAATATTCATCTTAAAAAAAATAGAGTTTGAATGCTAACACTGGACATAACCAATTATTTTGCTTGTGGATTAAACTATTTTATTTTGGGGCATAGTTATTCAAAAATAAAATAAAATAAATGTCATAATTATTCCAAAAAAAAAATGTCATAAAAATGTCATAATTATTCAAAAAAAAAAATGTCATAAAAATGGTCTGTAGTTGTAAACTTTTTTGTCATAAAAATGGTCTTTAGTTGGTTCACAAAAATTTATTATGGTGAATAAAAAACTCTCTTGTCCGCCCCAACCGTTGCAATATTTTTATGTATGATAGCTAACCAATTAAGCCATATAGTTTTATATCTTTAAAAGCTTTAAAATTTTCTAACCATTACTCATAATTATACTTTTAAATTCAATATAAAAACTGTGATAACAAATTAGAGAATAGTTAGTACACTAAACTTTATTAATTTTTATATACTAAATAAATAATCTCTTGATAAAAATTTTCTCATATTTTAGTGAATACTTTTTAAACAATATTTGCGGGAATGAAAACTCTGGTATGTGAATTGTGCCACCCTCTTCAATACTTTAATAAAAATTTTATATTATATTTGAACATTTATCCTTTAAATTATTAAAATATGCGTATTTACTTTAAACTTCAATGAAATAATAGATTTTGTTTACGTTTCTAAATATATATGTTAGTGGAAGTCCCTTAGTCTATTAATGACTAAAACTTTATTAATAATTCTACACCAGGCTGAGTTCGAGTCACAATTAATAGTGTAACTGCACTTGAAAATCATCATTATTAGATTTATATTATATACATGTAAAAAAAATCAATATGTTAATGCTGCCATAAAAAACAATCAGATATGTTAAGCGAAATTTTATTTCTATTAAGATAATGTCTCTTTGCTCTCAACATTCTATAGTAAACATTAATCATCGATGTTTCAATCAAGCACTTTGATAAAGCCATCATAACATATTTGTAAAAGCCAAAGGAATCAAAATCTTCTGAAACAAAATATTGTTCTCGTTAGTAACCGGAGACTTCTGTTGCTTTCTTTCCTTGAATCCATCCTCGCAATTGCCCGGTGCATCCAAAGCAGCACTCAGATTCACGTTAGCAGTACTATAATCGTGCGATTTAACGCTCGCTAAAGCAGTGTTTAAAGAACCATTAGCATCGTCATAAATTTCGACGCAATCGCGTAACACTGCCTCAATACCTTGCTCATATCTCTTGCCCTTGAGAATCTGTTCAACGATTCCTTTCACGTTCGTAATTTTCGCCGCAGCGTTCGTCGTCGATGCTAAGACCAAACCTTCGAGAGTCGTCGCGGTTTTGCTTTGTGGATCTTGTGTAAGAGAATTGACGCAGAAATCGTATTTCAAATTCGGGTCTTTAGCGGCAGCTTTCTTGCAAGAATCTTGAATGAGAGTTTGCGCGGATGCGAAACCGTTCAAGAGAAGAGAGAACATAACCAATGAAACCAAGAACTTCATTTTTTTTTATTTTTTTTTCTTTGGGGAATTAGAGAAAATAAGAATCGATTGACGAAGAATATTGTCACTTTGTGTTTCAATTTATAGTAAAAGGGAACAAAGAATTTTATGGTAAGACTCTTATCTAAAGTAACGGCTTTGCCATAACTGCCTAATTGTTCCTTTTAACACTCTTTTCTTATACGTCGTTGAATCCATGGGTTTTATTTAATGAAAATCAAATGTAGAAAAGTTTCCAATTAAAAAATGACATTATTCCAAATTGAGAAGTTTTCTACATTTAATTAATAATCGTAAGATATTCAAATTTAATGTTTATTTCCTAAATTATCAATTTATTTGTTCGAAATTGGTCAACATGCAATATTTGTTTTAATGTGTTTCCAATTTCTAAATCATGCATAAAATCAAAAATGATAACTCTTCTACCATTATGCCAATTTCATCAAAGTTTTAATTAAAAATGAAAGCTATAATCTTTTAACTTTATTTCTTAAATCATAGATTTAATTTCTCATATATTCACGATAAATAAATAAGTTTAGTCAACGATTTTGAGTGTTTCCAAATGGTACATAACATAACATAAATAAATGAGAGCTCTTCTCTCCCATTCTGCTATTGTCATCAACATTTTAATAACAAAATCAAAGATATTATTTTATACTAATATAGTTTTGGCTTATTTTCATTTTATGGATTTCTTTGTTTTCATTGGTTAGCATGCAATATTTTTCATAGTAATTATAAATTATGCCCACTCTGTTCAAATGTTGGGAAATTACACAATTAATCACCTCTTCTTCGAGTGTAACATCTTCCGCCAAGTATGAAATTTCTTTGCAGACCCGCGAACACCATCAACTGACCTCAACAGTTCAACTCTGCCGCGGCACTAGGCTATATATATAAAGCTTCTTCTCCAAATAGTGACTTAGCTTACACCAATTGGCGAGAGAAAATTACAAGAATATTTGCCAACAAAATTGAACCTTTGGATATCATCATCAAGACAGTGAACATGTCAAATGCGAGATTGCCTCTTGACCCTTTACTTCGATTCCACATTCGGACCAACATCAAAGTTTTTCTTTGCTGTTGTTTCTGGATTTGGTGTAAAGATTAATTTAAAGGTTAATACAATGTAACATTTAAAAAAATTCATATCAAAAAAACATTGAAACAAAAAAAAAGTTACATTTCATATCTGTTTTATCAGTTTTATTTTGACATAAATGTATTCTTACTTATTATGGTGTTGTTTGGTTTTTGTAATACGAGAAGATTGGTACCGTAGTGAGTGAATTAGTCCATCTCATTTATATACTTAAATGTTCTTATTTGAGACGTAGGATTCCTAACAATATTACTTAAATAGTTTCATTTCAACATATTTGTAAAAGCTAAAGGAATCAAAATCATCTGAAACAAAACATTCGTTATCTTTGTAAACGGAGATTTGAGAGGTTTTTTTCCTTCTTTACAGGCAAGTCTATATAACATAGAAAGGCAGGATGCCCGTGACAACCCAATACCCTACGGCACGAGCTGACGACAGCCATGCACCACCTGTGTCCGCGTTTTCTTGCTCGTCTTCCTTGATCTTTTAATATGGAAGGAAGGCTAGAATCTGAATCCAATTTCGCAACTGGGTGGTGCACCCTTTGCGGCACTTAGAACCATGTTAGCGGTTTTGTAATCACGTGATTTAACGATCGTTAAAGCTTCGGTTAATGAATTTTTAGCATCCGAATAAAGCTCGAGGCAATCACGTAACGGTTTCTCACTGTACTTTTCATATTTATTCTCCTTGAGAATTTTGTCCACAATTCCTTTCATACTCGTTGTTTTGGACAGAGCTTTTTTTTGTCGATGACATGACTAATCCGTCAAGACTACGTGCGGTTTTGCTCTGTGGATTTTCTTCGAGAGACTTTACACAAAAATTGTATTTGAAATGCGGGGTTTCATCTGCAGCTTTCTTGCAAGAACCTCGGATCAAATATTGTGCAATTGTGAAAGCGTTTAAGAGAAGAAAGAACAAACGAGGTAGAGCAAAAACATCATTATTAAAAAAATTCTTTGGAAATTGATAAAGAAGTTTTAACTTTGTAACCCAATTTATAGTAAATAAAACAAATAATCTTACGGTATTTTATCAAATAAGACTTGTTATCTAAACACAACGGCTTGTTTTTAGAGTGCTCATGTCACGCTTTACTACTCCACTTACTTCGTATGGCCTAATTGTTCGTTTTAACACTCTTTACTTATACGTTGTCGCTTTTCGGCCTATTGTTTCTTTTTCAATGTTAAAACATTATGCGATGTCAGAAAAATAACATTACGCTACACGTTTTGAATAATGTCTTTTATGTCAATTTGTAATGATATTCAGAACAAATAAAGAAGTGAACATTATTTAGAAGTATTAACCTAAGAAAAAGTCCCAAATTTTTTTTATTTCAGTGTAAAAAGAAATATTATGCGCTACGTTACAATAATAATTAATATCCCTCTATCGATCTGTAATGATTTTCTGAACAAAGAAAGAAGTAAACATTAGTTATAAGTAATTTTAGCAAAATAGTAAAAAATCAGTGTCAAAAATAACATTTCAGTTTTAAAAAAAAAAAACATGATGTGATACGTTTCAATAGTATTCCTCAATCAAGTTGTAATAATTTTAACAAAGACAGAAGTAAACATTATTGAGGTGTAACATTAACAAAGAAACAGGTAAAAAAAAGTAAAAAGGTAAAAATATGGATGTCCTGGCTTTCTTGAAAAATCCAAAACGTAATAATTAAAATGATCACGTATATATACTCTCTATTGTGGCGACCATATCCAAGTTTATCTACTTCTTCAGCATTGTTCAAGCTATTTTTGAACAAACTACCAAACATTGACTTCTCACTATTAACGAAACTGAATTTACCAATTTCTCCAGCTCGAGCTTGCTGTCCGGCTAAAAACGTTTATCTCAGTCTTAGCTCTAAAATAAACAGTACATACGATTAGGTTAACTTTATATGGATAAGAAAGCCTCTCATAAATCATGGTACAAAACATGATCTAAATTTCAATATCCAGACGAATTTAAACAAAATGAACAACAAATAATCACTGATGATAAGAAAGATATACATACATACTTTCATAAATGAAAAAAAAAAAAAATGGAGGCTAATAATTAGGAGAAAATTTTGCTAACATGTTTATGATTTTAATGACTTTTCTAGAAACAGCGAGTTCGTGCTTTCTTCATTTTCTTCTTTGTCTGGGGCCCTAATTTGGTGTTTTAGTATTATGTTCGTTGTTTGGAATTTGTAGGTGATTGCTTACGGAGTTACGGTACATTGACTTTTCAGAGCTCCCATTTTTAACAATGCCACGTACGCAACGAATGAGAAGTAAGTATGATGTGTAACTCTTTTTCATTGGTTCACAACTTTAGATTTTGAAGATGACATAGATGGGCTCGGAAGAGAGAGGCTAACTCAAGTTTTATATAGTAAATAGATAGATAGGGGGAGGGGGAGGGGAAGGAAACTAGACTTTTTCATTTAGAAACTAGACTTTTTCTATGTTAACACAAACATATGTTACAGACACATCCCATAAACATTGAACCATTTCTGTGCAACACTGTATTCATTAGATGACGTTATAGTGTGACAAATTTATTTGCTACAACCTAGCCATTAATATGAGCGTTGAAACAAAAATAATAGGGAATGTTGATCATGTCGAAGAGAACATCGTTTTCTTTCTTCACCGGAGATATCTGGTGATTGTCATCGTTGAATTTCATTTCGCAAGTTCTTGGTTTACTTTTTGCCATATCCATATTTCCCGTAATAACATATGACTCAACTTATTCTTATACTTTTTTCGTTTAAAATATTCTCAACAATATTATCCCTTTCACTTTTGTTAGGTTTGATATCGCGTTATTCGTACATACCATAGTCAATTCATCTATATTTCTTACTTTTTGGCTCTCTCGATTCTATTTGATTAGGGATGTTATATAAGACTCAAAATTGAGAGTCGGCCCAGGTCCGTCAAAATTAATATAAACCCTGATCCTGAATAATTGAACATGGAAAACTTTAGGCTAATATAGAGTTTTGATAAAAAGTCTTATGCTAAAACAGGGTCGATCCTATTACATGAAAACTTTTTTTTGTCTCATATATTCATAAATTGATATCTAAAATTTTACGGTTTTGGCGGAAAAATATAATTTTGTGGTTTTTGGCGTGAAAACGAAATTTCACTGTTTGACGGGAAAACATAATTCATCGGTTATAATGAAAAAATGTGTTCAATTTTGACAAAAAAGGAACTTAGCGATTTTGGCGGAAAAACGTGTTTTTTTTTTGTTTTGACGAAAATCATAATTTTACAGTTTTGACCGAAAAACATGATTTTGCGGGTTTGGCGGAAAAACATGATTTTGCGGGTTTGGCGGAAAAATACGATTTTGCGGTCTTGGCGGAAAAATATGATTTGATGGAAAAATTCGATTTTGCGGTTTTGACGGGAAAATATGAATTTGCGGTTTTGGCGGAAAATATGATTTTGCGGTCTTGGCGGGAAAATATGATTTTGCGGTCTTGGCGGAAAAATATAATTTTGTTGAAATTTTTGTTTGTTTTAAGTATGAAAAAAATTGGAGGATTAGAAAAGACCAAACTATTGCTCAAACCCTGTTATACAAATTTTCAAGGCTCAAAATGGGATTATGGTTCATTCAGGGTCGAACTTATATAAATAGGGTCAGACTGGGCCGAAAACCCTATTTAACATCTCTATCTTTGATAGATGCGATACAAAATTTGTAGATATATGGCTCAGCATATCTTGAATTTTTCTTGCAAGATTTTCGAATCAAAGAATCTGCCACACTGTTGGCCATGAAACCATTGAAGAGGAGAAATAATACAACAAGGTGAATCAAGAACTTCAATTTTTAGTTTTGTTCGGAAAGCACAACACTATATAGAATAGATTAAAGAACAATAGTAACTTGTGATCTAATTTATAAGCAAACAAAAACCTTCTAACATGAGACTGCTATTCAAAGACATGCTTTTTTAGAGGACTCATGTCATGCGTTACCACTCCGCTTACTTGTGGAGTTTGGTACTTCATTGCCTCTGCTATATCTATATATATATATATATATATATATATTACATTATGATTGATTGTAACACACGGATTAATTTAATATATATTAAAACAATTTGATATTATAATTTATCAAATAATTTAACATATATATATATATATATATAATCAACTTATATATTAATAAGTATTTATGTAAATATAAAATTTTCATGAAAATATATGAAAAATTATGAAAAACAAGAAAAAAACTCTCTATTGGTAAGTTATTTATAACCAAACATGCCAGTAGGATTAATTATAATCTCTGTAAATTAACAATGTTTGCGGGATTTTTTGGAAAGTTCTAGACGGTTGTCACAAGGGTTCTCTATCACCATATATCTTTTTATTGTCAACAATGTGCTTTCTCGTATCATGAATATATAAGACATCATGCTGAGGGTAGAGTTGGGTACAACCCTACTTATCTAGAATCCTAGATCATGACATCATCCGCAAAAAGCTTAAATTGTTAAATGAGTGAGATTCACCTCTAGAACTTCTAAAATACTTTAGGAAATAACTATATATATCAGCAGGAAATAACTATATATAAACTAAATAATCAAGTTATAAAAATAAAAGTGAAAAAGTAGATTACTTTAGAAAAGAACTATATATATAAACAAAAAATAATAATATAAATCGTCAAATTAAAAAAAAAAACGTACTAGAACTTCTACATTTATATATATTGATACTAACATGCATTTAAGGTAAAGAGTGAAAAATAAAAATGCAATCCGAATATGAGAACCGATTTAGATATTTCACCTTTCTAAATAAAAAGAGAAACAATATTAAAATTGAATATCATAATAACCAGTTTTATATACATATATTGATGACAATGTTGAAAATTTAATAAAAATATCTTGTTTAGGAAAACTATCCCTCAAATCATTTAGTTTGAAAAATATTTTAATAACTTAAATCTAGTGAAAGGCAAAAAGTCTTTTGAAATACAGTCTTTTAAAAAGAAGATTTCAAAGCGATAAGAAAATAAGAAAATATTAACAAATAACAAATAAGAAAAAAAAAAAAAAATATATATATATATATATATATAGATATATGTGTTGTGCTTAGTTTTCAAACTCTTCCAATCTGCCATATCTCAAAAGCATTTTCAGTTTAAATACATATAAGCAAGATGTATTACTACGATTTCAGCATCGACCCAGCTATGATCATATCAAAAAAACTATCAGATGTAGATCTTAGCTACCAAGGTTGTGTGTATTTACCGCGCAACCAAGTATTGTCTGTGCTCACGAAGATGGAAGGTGTTACAAATGAGAGTTTGCAAAATGGTATTCAAGTTGAAATCATGGACATAGTCAAAGAGAATTCATATTTTGTTACCCTAAAAAATACTAACATCGATCAATACTATTTCCGATCTGGTTGGACGAACATGAAAAATCATTCGATTTCAAAAGAGGCGATGATTTTAAACTATACTGGGATTACTTAATCAGCAAATTCCTTCTACTCAATTTTGAGTATACTTTAATTGAGTGTATACTTCAGTCCCTCGTGTCCTATTTAATGTACATATTACCTTTTTTGTGGATAAATCTTTCTTTAGTTACTAGATGAATATCATGAAATATGCGGTTTTTCTCACATATTCATATTATAAATACATCAACCATATATCGATAAGATATATATATATATATATATATTAATTGATTGAGATGATGACGCTTCTTGGATCGGCTCTAACCGCTTGGGTTTACTAGTTCTAAATTTCTAATACATGTGAAGACTCATGAGCTTGAAGAATTATATCTTTTATATACTAGTGTTAAATTATTTCCACTTTCAGTGTGGGATATTCTAACATCTTTTAACAAATGCTAAAGTTGCTTCAGATCAGTAGACTGAATAGAAAAGGTACAGAGGACAATGAACTTCAAAAGTACATAACCATGGAGTTTTTGCCTTCACATATGTCAGAAACTGAAGAACATTTAGAAATATACTGAACAAAGACTTAACCATATCACTAGAAATGAAACAAGGTATATGTTCATCTTTATCGATATTCCTTGCTCATTTCAATTTGGCATGAAAGCTTTTTTATCAAATGAATATCAACTAGCTTCACTTTCTTTTTTTCTCTGAACAACTAAATTTTCTTTCATGTGTAGAGAAGAGACAATGTACCTTCCACTAATTCTCTGGGTGAAGTCATTTCTTAATACTTGAAGATTAAAGTCTAAATTCTATCAGAGTGGATATAAGCTAAACGTAGTTGAACATGACCTTCTTTTATGAATTTACTTCTCTTCTCTTCTGAATTATTCATGAACAGTTACTTACACAAATTTTGCCTCATTTCCAAGCTAAATCCATTTGTTTTATTTTCTATTTTTGTGTCTTCTTCTGAATTTTGCATATCTTATATGTACACCTTATTTTCTTGATGTATTTTTCTGAAGGCTTTTTATATGTACACAAATTATAAAAATTGAGAAGTGTGGAAAGAACAATTTTTTTATAAAAAATGTGTTTTAATTGTAGCTTATGGTCAAAGAAATTTAGAAAAAGGCGAAAATAAGAGACAAGATTTGAAATGGTCCAACTTAGATCCATCATCCATGATTATCTCCATGAAATTTGTAATATATGACCTTATATTTTTTTCATTAATTTATTCTTTTATAACGCAACAAAAAAGCATCACCACCTAAAACCGACGTACTGTTCGGCTAGACACTCTACATAGGCGGCTTTAAATGGGCATTGAAATTAAAACTCTGAGCCATGTCGAGGATGTCGTAGAGAACATCGTTCTCTTTTTTCACTGGAGATTTCTGTTTATTATCGTCATTGAATCCCATTTCGCAAACTCTCGGAATAGTTCTTGCATTACCAATACTAGTGTGGACTTTCATGTAATCCCGCAATTTGAGATACTCTAAAGATTTGGTTAATGAGTCATTGCCCTCAGAATAAAGCTTAAGGCAATCGCGCAAGAGCTTCACACTCAATTTACTCTTATACTTTCTCTCCTTCAAAATTTTCTCCACAGTTCCCTCACGTCCGTCATGTTCGAAATAGCAATTTTCACGCCCACCACTGTCAATTCATCGATATTTCTCACTTTCTGACTCTCTGGATTTTCACTGATAGACGCTATGCAGAACTTGTAGTAATGTGGTTCCGAATATTTTGAAGCTTTCTTGCAAGCATCTCGAATCAGAGAATCGGTAACTCTGTTGGCTGTGAAACTATTAAAAAGCTGAAAGAACACAACAAGGTAAATAAAGAATTTCATTCTTTTTATAAAAAAAAATTGTTGGGAAGCAGAACACTAGAGAAAATAGATTAAGAACTATAGTAACTTGTGATCCAATTTATAAGCAAACAAAATCGACGTGGAAAGTGTTATTCAAACACATGCTATTTTTAGAGTGTTATTCAAATTAAATCAAAACAGATAAGTAAGTGTGAACCGGTTCTTAATTAAGAGGTTTTAGAACTTCTGACGTGTCAACGTTTGGTTGGTTGATGATTTTTTTTTGTTGATGAATTTTTAACTGAGAAATTTTTTTTTATATGTTTATGATTTACAAATCTATATTTTATATGTTTTCTATCATGTATGTTTAAAATTTCATGAAATGTAATATATTTTAGGTTTTATAAAATATAATATGTTTATAAATTTTAACAAAATAAATTATACTTAAAATAAAATAATTTTCAAAATATTAATTATTTATTCTTAAAAGTCCCATTAGGGGTTCTACTATTGGAGGATAAAAAAATTAAAATCTCTTAATAAAATTCTTAACTTTGAATGATGCAAAATTTAGAATAAAAATATTGTTAAGAACCCCATGAGAATTTCTACTATTGGAAATGCTCTCATGTCATGCATCGCCACTCCCTTTTATAGCCTATAAAATCAACGACAACTGTGGTGGACCGAAAGCTCAGCTCAAAAACATAACAAAACAACAATCCTAGTAGAAACGTTTCGAGAAATATTTATTTTGTAATTCTGCGGAATATTAAAGGCCATGCATTGCAATTTAAACTAATAGTTAGCGGACTATTAACCTAATTATGCATGTATTTTGGGCGTAATTGGTTGTGGTTTACTGGAATAAAATTGACATAAATAAAATATATAGCTAACCATTTACAATGAAAATCATGGAATACAAATTCCACTCATTCCTCTACGAAGGCTGCAAAATGGAACTATATTCAAAGCAAAATATTTCACTAGTAAACTGTAGAGGAAATGAATGAAATGACAATATTCCTCTAATTTCATATTCCTAAATCTCTATCTCAATCATTTTCATCATATTTATTTCTCTTGCATTTACTGTTTGGAGCCTAAATCATATAATTACGTAGAACTGTTATTGTATTATTGTGAGTTTCTGTCATTTTAACTGAAAATACGGATTCATTGTTGTGGTTTAATTTTCTGATTTTCTTGGCAACATAATCAAATATATAATGTATGTTATCTACAATTGTTCAATGTATGATATGTTTTTTTTATTTTTATTATCTATATACTTTCAGTATAACAGTTTGCATTTTCATGAAAAAATTAACATCCCATCTTGAATTGTTACACGATCTTGCTTATAATACACAGCCCTCGTTTTAGGTTCTTGAAGTACGTGTTGTCGAATTTTCCATCACGTCGTTACGTCGCGATTGTGTCATCCACGGTATGGTTTTTGCAAAGATCTTTGAGAGCAGTTGCTAATCAGGGTTGATATCTGGACCAGCTCCGTGATCCGTAGAGCCAGTCGGAAACTCTTTGCAGTGAGAAATTATGTGGAAAAGAGACGATGAATCAATGAACTTCAAAAAAAAAAAAATTCCACTAATCTTCCGGTCAAGTCAATTGTCTCAATTCCCAGAAAAAACATCTAAAGTTTAAAGTCAATGTTTTATCAGAAGTATAAATATTTTTTTATAAATTTACTTCTCTTATCTTCTAAAATACTCATGAACAATTAACCTAGACAATATTTGCCTCATTCCCAAGTAAATCCATTTGGTGAATTTTCTATTTTTGTTTCTTTTTCTGACTTTTGCATTTTATTCGTAGAGCATGTACACCTACAGATGTCTCTGTTTATTGAATTCTTATTTCTTGATGTATTTGTCTTAAGGGCTATATAAATGTACACAAAATTAGAAAAATTGAGAAGTGTGGGAAGAACAAAACTCTTTCATGATGTTTATTTTTATATTGTAGCTGATGATGGTCAAATAAATTTTAAAAAGGTGAAAAACAGAAAATATTTAAAATGTTCAACTTAGATTCATGCTTATCTCCACGAAAGTTGTAATCTATGATCTTATATTTTTTTCATTAATTCATCATTATTTTTTACTTTCTGACTTTCCGAGTATTCGCTGATAGATGCAATTAATTTCAAATTTCAAAAAACTTTGAAGATGATTTCTTGCAAATTTCAAATTTCAAATTTCAAAGAATTTCAAAACGAATTAATTTCAAAGCAAAAACTTTCACTAGTGTATTGCAGTGGAAATGGATGAAATGACAGTATTCCTCTAATTTCACATTCCATTAATCTATATCTCATTCATTTTCATCCCATTTATTTCTCTTGCATTTACTTTTGGAGACTTAATCATAGTAATCACAGACTTATTATTCTGTAATTTTCTGTCATTTTAACAGGAAACAAATTAAATTTATTGTTGTGGAATTCTAATTAAGTAAAGTTACTTGGCAACATAATCAAATGTACTATAAAAAATGTATATTAACTACAATTGCTCGATATATAATATATATATATTTTTATCTATATTTCATGCATGGAAACTTTAAACATCCCATCTTGAATTGTTACACGATCTTGCTTATAATACATAGTTATAAAACATATATACCAACCAAACCTTTTATTCTCCTCAATTTCTCCTTTCTCCCCGCAAATAAAAAACAAAAGTAATATTATATTGTTTTGTGTTTCTTTTTCTTCTTATACGTTGAGATTATTGAAGTGGTCGCACCTACGTCTCACTTCTCCTTGTCCATCGCCCTTGACGCCGACCGTGCCGAGTTTCTCCATCGCACGTGCGAAATCCTCAAAGAATGTTTTCTCGTTAGTTGCGTATTGCTCGACGAATGGCTTAGTGCTATTGTCTTTAATAAGGATGTGGTCGGAAGCTAAAAGCCCTAGCCCTCGCTTTAGGTTCTTGAAGTACATGTTGTCGAATTTTCCGGGAGTCATCACGTCGTTAAACGCCGCGATTGTGTCATCCACGGTGTGGTTTTTGCAGAGATCTTTGAGAGCGGCTGCAAATCGCGGGTTGATTTCTTTATCAGCTCGTGATCCGTAGAGCCGGTCGGAAAACTCCTTGCAGTGAGAGAATCCGATGGTGTGAGCGCCGCTTAATGCTACCATCTCGCGAAGACTAAATCCGTTTTTCTTGAACATCCCGTGGATGTCATGAACCGTCTGGTTAGCCATGGGGACGTTTCCTCGGACTTTATGGGCTTTGGATTCGAGTCCGTCTTTACGACCAAGCTTTACGTCAAAGTAAGGTCCTCCTACCATCGTGACAAGGTCGCGCGTAGCCTGTGCTAGGATATCTGCGCAAGACACTACACCAGGACAAGACAACTCGAGAGCTGTCTTGATGCGAGTGACGATGTCAAAAGCATCTCCCGGGAGGGAATCGTTGAGATCATCATCACGTTCCGCTTTGTTAAACGAGTTGGTCGCTATCAAGACGGATGCATCACAACCTTCAAGGAAACAATCGTGGAAAAAGAGGCGGAGTGTCCCGGCCGCAGTTGTTGGTTGTTGGAGTTGTTTGGCTGTAACGGCTTCACGCACGATTTTGTTGAAATCGGGACATGTTTTTTGGTAATAGTCCGTTCTCAAGATAGCGATATCAGCCGATATAGCTGGTGCAACAAGGACGAGACAGAAGATGAGAACAAAGGGATTAGGACCACGAGAGAACTGCATATTCGACATTAGATAACAAAAAATGGGAATTGAATTGGGTTTGAGAGAGAGAGGTCTACGAGGTAGACTTCTCTACGATCGATTTTCGTCGAAAGCAATTAGAAACGAAGAAGAAGAAAGGGCTTTGCGACTATTTCATGTCTTAGGAGGTTACTAAGAAGAGGCTACGTAAAGAATGGTTTTCATTTCCTTATATGTACGTGTGGTTGTTTTTCGTTTATTCTTTTCTATTTTTGTAATTTATCTATTTTTTTGTATGGTTTCGGTTGCTCAGAATTTTTTTTTTTTTTTAATTTTGTTTTGGTATATTTTATATAAATATACTGGCGCAAAAAAGGAATAGAGGAAATTTTTGGTTATCCGTTATACACAAATCCTGAATTTCGAATTTGTTAATTTGGTTCTGGAAAAATTCTTATATATGTTCGACCAATGTGGTATGATAATTAATTAATAGGATGTATACACCAATATTGATAAATAGGATACGATAGAAACTCATGTGACGAAAAAATAATTCTAATTTTGATAAATATCATTCATAATTTATTAACGAGACTTTAAACTTGACGTTATTATTATTATTATTAGAAATAAACCCACACATTGCATAGGGTTTAATGCTATACTATATTAATTTAATTATCTTATTTTAATAAATTCAAATTTTTATATTGAAAGTTTTCTATTTAAAATAAATAAATATATAAAAATAATCTTCTTAAATTATTTTATTTTTGAAATACTTTGTGTATACAATATTATTTGAAAAATATATGAATTCAGTTGATGAAAACATGGTAGTAAACTTTGTAGTGGTAAAGAACAATGATGATTTTAAAAACATTGAACATTGATGATTTACTCAATCTATGAATTCAGTTGATGACTCTGAATCATAATCTAAAAAGTTTAGCCGATGTGAAACGTTAAACACACACTTCTTTCAACATTAATTGAGTAATATATGTCTATTTTAAAAAATTTGAATCACAACATATGTTAAAAAAATTTAGATTTTTATTACATTTCTCTATTATGTGATGATTCAAAGCAATTTTCTAAAAATAAATAAATAAAGATGATAGGAGAATCATAATTTTAAATCTTAACAAAATATTCTAAATATCTATATTATTAATTGTGAAACATTATATGAATATTTCTAATTTAATAATTAATAATAAACTTTTTTAATTGTGTTTGGTTATATGGATAGTAAAAAATTAATTTTAAGGGTTTGATACATGTATATAAGTATTTTTCTATTCGATATTTACCTTTAATGAGTTTCCTAATTTGTTATTTAAATCAATGACATTCCTTGTAATATCTTACAAACTAAATGTTTCTCTTAAAAATATATTTTAATAATAATAATATATATGTGATACTATAGTGGTTTGGATATTACATTGTCTTAATATATCACAATATCAAAAATTAAAATCTATAAACACAGTTTATAATGATCACTAATATAATATTATATAACAGATATAAATTAAATATAGTATGTTTGCCGCATTCGTTTATGTTTCAAATGTATTATTTAATGTTATTGATTATCGCATTCTTCTGTGCTAAAACTATATACCATATTTTATTTACTATCTTTTAATTTATTACACATAAATAATACATATAGAAAAACTATTAATTGCAATGATAAGAGTTATGTAAACACATCTTACATAAATATAAATTAAAAATAGTATGATTGCCACATTCGTTTATGCTTCAAATATATTATTTTATTATGTTATTAATTGTAGCATTCTCATGTCCTAAAATTGTATACCATCTATTATTTATTATTTATTTATTTATTACATGCAAGCAATACACATATCAAACAATAAACAAATCAAGCGTCTCTGAAAATATAACACTGAGATCGATCCCATCACAAGTGGATTGTGATCAATGCCAAAGTCACAAAATTGAGGACTCAACAGTTGACTTCACAACTGGTTTTTCCTCGCACGAAAAACCGAATAAAATAGTAAAAAATCTTTACTTCCCCGTCGCTAATTCATTTGCTTCTCAATCAAAGTTTCTCCAAATTTGCCGTCTGTTTCCCGCAACTCATTATACTTTTCTTCTTCGATTTGGGTTCTCTTATTCAAATTGAGTATGCCGTATTTGTGATTCAGAGAGAAGAAACCAAAAATTATGGAATTGGAGATTGTGTGGTTGATTAGGGCCGCTTGGATCACCGTTTGGATCGTCTCTATACTTCCTTTGCTGATTGCTTCGATACCCTGTTCAAAGCTTAACTCTTTTCGTGAACTCGTTTTGAGTTTCGCTGGGAGAGGCAAGATTCTTCACCCGTCTTCTCAGGTATTCGTCAAAAAACTTGAACTTTTTTTTAGGGGAAAGTTTGTGAATTCGCCCAATTTCTGTGAAACTGTATGTTTAAATATCAGGTTGATGTGAAAAAGATTTGAAATTTGGTCTATTAATCAGATGTTTTTTCTGTTTTCTTGCTAATTCCTCGACTCTTACATCGTGTTTATATCATCATTTTGTTGTAAATCTGATTGGAAATGAGAAGCATGTCACTTATAGTTTGAATCTCTGGTTTCCATTTCAGAACTGCTCTGTTTTCGATTTTTGATTGTTCTAGTAGTCAGATATTAGGGCAAAGTCTGTGAATTTGCCCAATTTCTATGAAACTGTAAGTTTGAATATCCTGTTTATGTGAAAAAGGTTTGAAATTTGTTCTTGTAATCAGATGTTTTCAGTTTTTTAGCTAATTCCTCGACTCCTAGATCGTCTTTTAATCATCATTCTTTGTTGTAAATCTGGTTGAAAACGAGAAAGCAGACCACTTTTAGTTTAAATCTCCGGTTTGAATTTCAGATATGTTCTGTTTTCGACTTTCGAATGTGGAAAAGGGCTTAAACCTTGTCTTAGTAACTCAGGTGTGTAATTCTCTGTGCAGAAGTTTACAATTCCTCAGAAATGCTTTGCTCACTTTTATGTTGTTGGAGTGGTGTGGACGACTCTCCTGCTTGCTGCAACTTGGATGTATGCTTGCAAAATGGCGCCTTTATCTTCTAGTGAGTTCCAGTTATCCGACATTGCAAGCCGTTTAGCCGGAGGTTCCCATGTTTTCTCCTTTCGTAAATCTCATATGACTCCTGTTGAGCAGCGGTTTAAAGTGTGGCGAGCGGTGTTTCTACTTCTTCTGATGGAGATACATGTCTTGAGACGGCTTATAGAGTCAATCTATGTATTCAAATATAGCCCTTCCGCTCGAATGCACATTCTAGGTTATTTTGCTGGATTGTTGTAAGTTTCTCAAGAAACTCCTCACATTTTTAGTTTGATTGGCTTTTTGCTTGACTTTAATGTGTTTCTAGTTTCTATGTAACAGCGCCTTTGTCACTCTGCTCCAATATTGCTCCAGAGGTAGCAAGATTCGCCGGAAATCAAGTGGCTGAGTTCATTGCTAATGGGAAAAGCCATACTTCAGCACCTGAATTTAACTTATTATCGTCTATAAGCCCCCTGACGAAGCTTGGATCACGCCAGTGGATTGGTGGAGCCATTTTTCTCTGGGGATGGATACATCAGCGCCGCTGTCATAAAATTCTTGTAAGTTTATCAACTAGTTTTTGCTCATTGTTTATGTTATTGATCCTAAAAAATACAAAACGTTAATGTAGGGATCACTCCGGGAAAATCCAAGCCAAGCGAAAGAGTATATAATTCCGTATGGGGATTGGTTTGGGATGGTCTCTTGTCCGCATTTCTTGGCAGAAATCGTAATAAATCCTCCCTGAAATATATCTGAACTTTCTGCTATATTTCTCAACTCTTCTCTAATGATATGATGCTCTAAAATTTAGGTTTTATATGTGGGCTTACTGATTGCAAGTGGAGGAACAGACATAAGCCTCTGGTTACTCTTTGGTTTCGTGGTACGGTTCACTCTCTTATTTGCATGATCACTAATGGAATGCTTTATTTCTGAAGGTTGTTTGGATTATGAGAAAGTGTATTTACG
Organism: Turritis glabra; assembly: GCA_900406565.1. Taxonomy (NCBI): domain Eukaryota; kingdom Viridiplantae; phylum Streptophyta; class Magnoliopsida; order Brassicales; family Brassicaceae; genus Turritis; species Turritis glabra. The sequence continues at coordinate 107,536 of OVBN01000085.1, read as the reverse complement.
ACTTTTTATTGGGTGTTTATTTCCTTTTGTAGGCTGCTAATCTGACATACGCCGCTGGAGAAACGCACCGCTGGTATCTCCGGAAGTTTGAGAATTATCCGGCTAATCGGCATGCCATTTTCCCTCATGTCTACTAAATGGTTAAGAGATAGAACACAACTTAGCCAATGGTTGAATTTTTTTTTCTTTCTGTAAATGATAATTTCTGAGGTGTAAAGATTTATGATGCTTTATTGCGTTATATAATTAGCTTATGCTTCTCATCTTTATGGTGCTGTCGTTTTCTTCATTTCAAGAATGTATATATTTCACACAAACAAGAGTGTGACTTCGGCACTTAGCCGTCTTTACAGTGGCATGAGTTCGACCGGATTACTTGGCATGTACTCCACTCTAGTCAAAATTTCAAAAATCTTGGCAAATCTAAACATATAATTTTTTTATGTTATGTTCTTAGTCAATGAATTTACGAAAAAGCTTGCATGATATATATATTTTGTTAAATTCTCTTTCTACTTTTAACTCATTTCTCTTTAAGTATTCTGCATATTCCATTTGTTTTGTGAGTTCCGTTCATTCCGTACTAACTATACTTCTTCTGTTTATTTTGTTCGACTATTTATTCCGTGTGGTTTGTTTATTTTACACGATCTATTTCGCCGGTACCATAGATATCATATTTGTTAAAATATTATTTGGTCTCAAGTAAGATGTCTTAAAACCACAACATTCTTTATTGTATGATTAAAGATTGATAACACCAAAATAGGTTTAAATTATAAGGATAGGCACATAGCAGATATCCTAAATTTTGGAATAGCATTCGTAATACGCTATGCTTCGTTGGGATCAAACACTTTTCCAGTTCGTATATGCTCTGCAGCTAATCAGATATCCGTTAAAACATTTTTAGATATTAAAATAATTTTTTTTCAAGTGTTAAAATCCAATTGTCTAAGATTTATTATGCGGACGAGGTGATTGGGAGGATGCATGAGCATTGGTACTCCAGTCTAAGTCAACATATCATCATTCTTATCAAATCTGAAAACACGAATTTTATTGTTATCTTATGAATCAATGAATTTACGAAAGCTTGCATGCTATTCTTAGAAAGAAAAAATACTTCCATATGCAATTGTTACTTATGTCTTCTTAAATTATCTTTCTTCCTTAAACCCATTTATCTCCAATTACTCCGCTTGTACTATACTACTTGTTTTGTAGGTTTCGTTTGTTTCTCACTAACTACGTTTATTTCGTTCGATCTGTTTATTCCACGTTTGATCTGTTTATTCCACACTATTTATTACGCAGGTACATTTCGTACCTATGGAGATCATATTTGCCAAATACTATTTGGTCTCAAGTAAACTGTCTTTAACTGCACATTTTTAGAATGATTAAGGTGTTGATTGGTTTCCTTGTTACCACCCGCAAACACTACGCTTGCGGGTGGTAATGGTTGTCAGTGATTGGCAACAATCATAAAATTTGCTTTATATCATTTGGCCCGCTCTAAATCGTTAGATTTCAAAAGCTTATTCTCGCAAGAGTTTGCAGTAGCGGTTGGTTAAGGGTCCAACGGTTTAAACACAGCGGGTGCAGTTGCGGGAGTTTTCGGAAGCAAACGGTTGTAGTTTCAAGCGTTATTAAGCGTTTTGAACGATTTATCGGTTGAAAATGGATGCGTTTGCGGTAGATTTATTACTAGTTGACCAGTGAGTGCGACATCAATTAAATACCAAAGCAAAAGTAATATATAGTTATAAAAAGGTATAAAAGCACCAAAACTATATGATTATGATAATATATAAAAAGTTGAACATGATTAATAATAAAAACCACGAATAAAGTACTAAATAATTATTCAAAAAATAAAGAAATAAATTTTATAGTGAAACACAAATAATTATTCATATTGGGAGATTAAGGTTAGAGAATGATTAGTGTTTGAGAATTAACGTGAATATATATATATATATATATAAGCATTGATACTATTTTTCATTTCTTTTTACGTGTATATTCCTGTTTTTCCAGCCATCCGCTAACATCCGCAACCGCAAACGCTTGCGGAAATGAGTTTTTATTCTGAGCGGTTCGGAACAGTATAAAGTGATTTTTATAATTGATTTTAAACGCTAGTTACCTCAATCGCTTGCAAACGTAGCGTTTGTGAGTGGTTGCGGAAGAACCAAACTCTAAAAAAAAAACACGCTGACTACAAACTAAAATTAGGAAAATATATACTACTCCTATATATATCTTCCTACCATGTTCTCAATTCTCTAACCCTAATCAATTTTCTCTAATCCTACTCTCTCAATTTTGTTTTTTACCATTAAAATTATGGCTTCTATTCAACCTGATGAAAATCAAGAAATAAACGTAAGTGTATCTTTGTTTTATTCGTTCATTAGCTCCTGTGTAACTCTGAAAAGTTTTCATGACATCGTCCTTTGATACAGTGTTGATAATATTTTATTTGCTTTGGTTTAGGAGGTAATTTATGTAGCTGTTTTCTTACGAGATTTTTCCTGCACAAAACAATATTATTATTCATTCGTTAGTTATCGTATGCATTCTCTATTTTATTTTTATAACTTTTTGATTGAATATATATTTCAATTTGTTTTCTCGAATATAAACTCAACTGGTCAGACGAGATGAACCGTTTGTTGTTAGAACTGATAACGCTAGAGAAACAAGCAATTTCTCACATAATTTAAAAAGCAATTTCCGTTTACCTTAAACTGGAACAAAATTAAGAACAGACTTGATACTATCGTAAAATCACGTTTTGGTCGACTGAGCTCAGATTTAATCCAAGGACAGGAAGTCTTGATGCACATGAGCATTGGTGGAAAGACAAAATTAAGGTATATAACCACATATTTTTGTCACATTACTTGATGCAATTTTTGGTGATGAACCAAATGCATGAAGTAATAAGCATTTCACTATAAAATTTATTTATTTTTTGAATAATTATATAGTACTTTATTTATGAATTTTAATTATTAATCATGTTCAATTTTTTTCTAATTTATCATAATAATATTGTTTTTTGTGTGTTTTATATATTTTTATAATTATATATTATGTTTATTTTTGTAATTCTTGATTTAACCGTTGTCATACCTAATAGGTCAATAAGTCATATTTCATAAACTAATCGTTCAAAACGTTTATTAACAATTGAAACCGCAACCGTCTGCTTCTACAAACTTTTGCAATCGCCCTAAAAATGAACAATTTTGGATTCACCCCTAGTGGTGAACCTTTTTACTCAGCCCTTCTTGTTTTAGTCAATGAGAATGTACTATGTCAGAACAATTATTGGATTCACTCCTAGTGGTGAACCCTTTTATTCACGCCCTCTTGTTTTAGCCAATGAGATTGTACCATGTCATGTAACATTTAAACATAAATAAAACAAATAAAACAAATTACGAAAATAAAATTATTAACAAAAAGATTAATTTAGTTAACGGCGTCACCGTTTTTCTTTTTAGGTTTTCGATTTCCAATTCAGTGGTCATTGACACGTTAACTTGTTTTGGATAACTGCTCTTCCTATTAGCATTAACTTCTTCACCCTCTTTTGTTGTATATGAACCTTCATAATTGAGGAACTGTTCCAGCTGCAACGTCGAAACTTTCTCCACTTCCCCTGAGCCATACAACGCGGTGACACAATTGATATTCCTCTAGACTCTGGAAAGGTATATTCTATATCCATAGAAGCCTAAGTACCAAGTATATCTCAAAATTATATCTGAGACAGTTTTATGATTTCCATCTTCTAGGATCACAATTCTCAAAATGTCTTTAATTTTGCATGAACCTATAATTATTAGTTTTCATCTAGTTTTTAGTCTGTCACCTTGTTCTTGTATCTGTAAAAAGTGATTTGTAGCTACAATCTGTACTAAAAAATTAAATTTGAAAATATAGGATCACGTGAACTAAGTTGAGAATGCAATCAATTTGTATAAGATTATGTATGCTTCTTGTTTCGGGTTTGTAATTCTGTTATCTTAGCCCTCTCGTCATGTGTATAGACTCGTCAAGCTTGCTGACTTAAACTATATTGAATGGTTTCACCTCGGGAATGAAGATTTTCGCAGTAAACCGTAAAGAGTAAGTTTGGTGTAGAAAGAAAGTGCATATAATATATATAAAAAACACATACATATGCATATAGAATTATGAAATCAAAATCTGATTCTTTTGATAGTTAAAGTAATCTTCTTACTACACACTTTCTTAAGGTATAGGAATGTTAGTAAGATTGTTAGGTTAGCTTTTTATGTTTGCTGTATTGTAAATATAAAAATTAATGTCAATTGAATTCGCTTAGCTTATTGCGTCGGTGCATATATTTTAGCTCCAAGGTTCTTCTCTTTTCCATGTCTGTACAATTTCTACACGGATAAATTCTTCTTCTTTATTGATTATGTCTATGACTCCCATCTTCTGCTATGGTTTTTCTATTATTTAAAATTTCTTCGTTTGCTACTTGTGTTTGAGATGTAAAACTTCGAAATTTTTGTTTTAATATTTAAACTCATCGTCTTATAAAGTTGTAAACACCATTTTTTAAGAAATTAATATTTATTATAGGATAATATTAACAAATAGCTAAATTATTGAGAGAATTTAAGAAAGTAGCTATGGTGCATAAAAGGTGGGTAACTAACATTTTCTCAAGAGACGAAAGCCCGAAATTATCCTTTGCATTTGGGCGGGAACGTTTGGCTTTCGACAGTAGACGTATTGCTGTAGGGAACACAAACCTAAGTAGCTAATCATTGATGTGGAATATTTAAAAAAACACATGCAACTTTAAATGGATATGACTAATGAACGCTTGAGCGGATTTGCATAGCACACTATTTAGATTGGCCGGAGTATATAAAAAGACATGTAATAATGAAATAAGCGCATAGTAAAAAAATTTATGACGAATTTTCGATTAAAAAATTTCGACGAATTTTGTTTGTTGGAAATTCGTCGGAATATGTCATTTCCGATGAATTTCTGATTAATACCATCGTCGAAAATTGAGATATTTTCTTATAGTGAAATGTTGCATAGATCATTTAAGCACACGCTATTTATATTTATTACATTAGAACATAGGTTACATATTGCCATGACACTATGGCAAATGAGCTGCAATACATATAAGAAAACTACATCCATGTTATTTATAGATTACATGTGATTGTACGAATTTGCATGTGATTATGGAGAAAACATGAACATGATTCTGTAACTTGCGTGTCATTTTAGTAAAAAGCATGTATTATTAAAAAACACATTATCTTAAAGAAATATTGTCCTATTGGAAAAATACAATGTTTTAGGAAAACATACATATCAAATATAAAAATAGCATAAATTATTTAAAGAAGTACATGTTTTTGTTGGAAGTGACAAAACAACTTACAAAAACACATGCAATTTTGAAAAAACAAGAAAACACAAAAAGGAAACGGCGGTGGTGGTGAATAGGGAGGAGGCGGTGGTGGATACGATTAATAAACCGGAGGTTACGAATCTAGTGGTGGTGGTTGCCGTGAGAGAGGAGGCGATGGTGGATACGAATGATAAAACGAAGGTTACAGATCTGGTGGTGGTGGTGGTTGCCGTAAGGGAGGAGGTTATGGAGGCTTCGGTGGTGGCCTTCAGTCGCGGTGATGCTGGTGATATCTCCTTAGATCAAATGATTTGTTTGTAAGCGCTTCGTCGAGATCCATCCTCATGGTGAAATAGAGACTATGTCAGAGAGTGTAGCGGAGATGTCGAAAAATCGCGCGGAAGCGACAGAGAGATTTGCGCAGCAGAGAGACAGAGCAGATCTAGTGAGAAGGATAAATCTTTGGTAGTGGATAAGGGAGAGATTCGCATGGTGGAGAGAGAGAGGAAGAGATTTGCGGAGGATGAGAGGGAGAGAGAGGAGATCTGCTTGACCCCTTTTCTAAACGAGACACAATGGTAACACTGGATTTGCAATAAAAACACATGCAATTTTCATAAAAACTAAGCGTCATAATTACTCTCTCCACTTTATGCCTCTTCCTTGTCGATGAGAATCAATGCCACACACGTAATTTTGCTACCCCCTCTGATAGGAAACTATTCATCCATGGTTAGTTTGTTCATTAATTTGTTTTCTATGGTTAGTTACTATATATTCCCTTTACTATATAAGAAACATGCTCTTTTCCTTCGGTTTGTCATGAGAACTTTTGCTTGAGTCGAATATTTTTGTGTCAAGGTATTTGCATTTTCTACTTTTATTTATGACGAAGATCATTTTTTGTCTGGTTACATAGTCATTTGAATTTCTAGATAGTTAATTATTATGATGATCAACGAGTATTTTAATTGGGATCAAACTTTTTTTTTTTTTGCTTTACCTTTTTTTCATGAATGGTTTTTGTAATTTGTACATGCAGATCTAATTGATTAAAGGGTATTTTTGCTAGCAAGTCTTCCACATGCATTAATATGAAAACTACATCCATGGATGCCAAAGACGATGAAGAAGTTCTTGAATCCGAAGAGATACGTCGATCATGATTATAAATATGCTCAATCTAGGATTCATCCACATCAATTTTTGTGTTCAGTGATTTCTTAAGAATAACTCCTGTAGCCTATTCTATCTATTAGTAATATATATTACAATAGCTGCTTTGAATATAAGGTAGTCATTGGCATGATTTATATGACATAATATATATATATATATATATATATTAATATTAAAATGGTTAGTGCATATTGCAGTGGAGAGTAGTTATTTAAGTGGTCATAAAATTGTTTTTGATGGTCATTATGCATTCAGTTTGCAAGTCTCGGGTGAATCCGGGTTGTTAAGTCAAAATTCGATTGACTTTTTAGCCGAGGAAGGAGATGATTCAATAAGTGACGACAGTGAATTTGAAGAAGAAAGATGACATAACCAACAAAGATGATTATGTTCAAACTGAAGATGTTACTGCTTTAGAAGCAAACAAATAAAATGAGAAGAAAAATGAACTATGTATTGAAATGAAGTTTAGTTCTGATGAGACTGCACATATAGCTCTTATAAAAAGTATGGAGGCAATCATGGTTTCAATGTAAGGAAACAAGGGAGGACGGAAAAAAAGAAGGTAGTAAGGCTTCTTTATGTTTGCTCAAAACAGGTATACATGAAAGAACCAAAGGTCAAAAAATACTATTCACAACCAATCACACGGTGTGGTTGTAATGCTCATATGACTTGCTACTTTCAGAAGAACGGAAGATATAAGATTGTGGCTTTCGAGCCGAATTATAACCATGATTTAGTGAGGACACCTATGAAACATTTGTTGAAGGGCAATCAGACAATCTCTGTTTCTCAAAAACAACATGCTAATGATGCCGACATGTAAGGAATTTCATCAAAGACAACCTTTGAAATGATGAGTAGAGAAGTTGAGGGGTGGGGGAGGGGGGAGCAAATATGAGGTTTTTGGATAGTTTCTCTCCAAAAAACTCCTGCTCGCCCCCAACTTCCCTACTCATTATTTCAACGGTTGTTTTTGCTGAAATTCTTAACATATCAGTATAATTAACATGTTATCACACCCGCTGGTCAACCAGTCATAAACCAATTATTCAAAACACTAAACTAATCGATGCTTAATAATGCTTAAAATCGCAATCACCCGCTTCTACAAACTCTTGCAATCACAACAGTTTTAAACCAGTGAGCCTAAAAATAGATGACAGCCAAATGGGCTTTATTTATTTCGACCCGGTTACAAACCGGCCTATGGTACAACGTGTTCAACAACTCGATCATACAAACAGACTACGTCGTTCTCTTCCACTCATCTGAAAAATCAAAAAAAAAAAAAAAAAATCACAGAGGTCGCTGCAAAAATCCAGATTTGAACGATCCGATCCAAGTTTTGATATCCGAGAAGATGTCTACGTTCAGCGGCGATGAAACTGCTCCGTTCTTCGGCTTCCTTGGCGCCGCAGCCGCTCTCGTCTTCTCCTGTAAGCAATTTGCTTCTTTCTCAATACGCATCTGGCTCAAGTCTCTTCCAATTCGTTTGATCTGAGCGTGCTCTTTTTTTCTGGAAACCGAAATGAGATTCAGATGATTGCTTCTAGACTTTGTATGAGATCGTTGGCCTAATTGATTGATGGATTAGTGTTCTTAGGCTCGATCTGCATCCACCACATGATATAAATTATGATTCGAACAATGCTATTGCATCATCATGTATGTAATTTGTAAGTGTAACATAGTCCTATATGGCTCTCACTTCTGAGGAAATTAACTTTAGAGCAGAATCTGGATTTAGGTGTTGATTGTTTACGTTCCCTGAAACTTGGGTCGTATTTGGTTGTAACCTGAAATGTTATTGGATTTGGGTTTAGGTATGGGAGCTGCTTATGGGACAGCAAAGAGTGGTGTTGGCGTGGCTTCAATGGGAGTGATGAGACCTGAGTTGGTGATGAAGTCTATTGTTCCTGTGGTTATGGCTGGTGTTTTGGGTATTTATGGACTGATTATTGCTGTTATCATCAGTACCGGTATCAATCCCAAGGCTAAGTCTTACTACCTTTTTGATGGATATGCACACCTTTCATCTGGTCTTGCTTGTGGACTTGCTGGACTCTCAGCTGGTATGGCCATTGGAATTGTCGGAGATGCGGGTGTTAGGTTTGTTCCTCTTGCAACTATAATGCCTCACAGAGAACGTTTAAATTAATGTCCTATCTGATTTGTCTGGTTTTGAAATTTTCTCAGGGCAAATGCTCAACAGCCGAAGCTCTTTGTTGGGATGATTCTTATCCTCATCTTTGCGGAAGCACTTGCTCTTTACGGCCTCATTGTAGGCATCATCTTATCTTCTCGAGCTGGTCAGTCCAGAGCAGAATGAGAACAAAAAAAAATGTCAAATTTCCAGGTACTTGCTTATCGATCAACTTATTTGTGCGGTATGTAGCATCGGGAACCGATATTTCGTGGATTCTTGGAACTTTGTTTGGGAAGCAGATCTGCCACCTCTCTTTCCTCGGTTGGTGGTTGCTTGAGTATAGGATGTTATTTGTTTGGTTCGGTAATAAAAAAAGAGCTTGGCATTTGTTTTGTATTCTTGTATTGTCCGCATTTGTCTTGATGAACTTGATAATATTTTGTTTGTAAAGAAGTTTGCTTCTGATACCATCTTGAGTGTTATGATATTCATCTTTTGGGGTCTTCCAATTTTGTCTTGAGATAGCTTTTCTCAAGAACAAAACATTATATGCATATGGAGGTGATTAAGCAAAGTAATGAAAAAATGTTTTTGAAAATAATTTAATAAATTTGTGTAGAGACATTCTTAAGCAATACGTTTTCCTTATAAATTAGACAATTTTGAATGCCAATAGTGAGTCGTATGGCGGTGCTTTCTCCAGGGTTCCTCCTAAGCCGACTATCTTCATTCTTTTGCTGCAGCTATATCTAGTTCTTGAATCTAATCATCCATGTTTACATCGCAATAAGTTGTGTATCGTGTTATTCGAGTAATCCATCGCTGGCTTTTAATAAATCGAATCTCTTATAACTATGTTCTAACTTTGATTGGGAGATTTATTTGCCCTGCCCAAAACAACAGAAGATCTCGTCATCCATTTCTTTCTAAAGCAGAGTGGAAGGCTTAGTCGGACCTGAGTTAAGGCAAGGGCAGTTCTATTACGATACAAAACGGAGGAAGACCTTCAAGTAGCTCTAGACAACTGATACCACTTCAACCACATGATGAGTATCCTCCAATTATGGGAATATGCTGCCTTCTTATCTCTTATCCCTTTATGAATCCAAATCAAAGGAACCCCACAACACTTTTGGAAGGAAGAAATCGTTTGAAGTATCTAAATGTTAAAGCCATGGTTGGAGGAACGGGGAGTGAAACGGTTTCACTCTTCCACTAGAAACTTGAAAACAATGAAGACAAAGAGTGTCCACTATCAAAGAAAAAGCTTTCAACATACACTCTTCAATTTAAAAAAAAAGGAAATATCTCCTTAACAAAAATAAAAGAACTCTAAGCATAACGAGCAGCCTAGATATCAGAAACCATATCTACAAAACAAAGTATCGTCCGACGACTTCGTCACGAACAGATCTTCCGGCTACTCTTGTGTTTCATGATAAACTGAGAAATCCAGAAATTTTTCAATACCATTCTCAAGATGGGGATACTCTGTGATCATTCTAGAAATTGTAACCGTGATAGCCGTTTTAGAAGACAAGTGGGCTAAACAACCGTTTTGGGCACCAATTTATTTTATGTTTATGAAGGCTACCAATTTATTTTATGTTTATGAGGACCACCAAATTATTATTTTTAATGATATATGTATATATATTAAGAGTCACAAAAATTTTTTTCATTAAAAATTATTGTTTAATAAAATATTTAACACCATTTGACATAATTTTAAAACTAATTTTGTTTAAAATTTTAAATAATAAATAAAAAAGGGCAAAAAAAAATTGATTCAGACCATCATTTTTGTTAGACCGGTCCTATACAAGATCACGCCACAATTCACGACTCCACTCATCACATCGTCGGAGTAAAGAAAGGGAACACATTCATTTATCTTTACGGATCGTAGATATGCACGTCACCTTAGGTGTATCTCTCTATATTTTTGTTCATAAAATTTCATTTTAACCTAACATCTGAAAATGAGTGGAATAAGACTATCATATATTTATTAATGAAGACAATCCTTGGAAAACAGTATAACATAAGTGGTCAGTGGAATCACTTACTCGCAATAAACAATATACTTGAGGGTTGAAAGAATTTTTTGAGGAGTTCATCGTCCCATTCTTTTATATCGTTCTTTATAAGACTATGAACAGAGATATGGATTCTTGATACTGTGATCGGATAGTGGGTCTTGCCGAACGTGCCAGAATATCAGGGATCCATGGGTCCACCCAGACTTTTAGTGTTTAAGCTTGATCTTATCGTTTTACGCAGATGTTGCAAAGGAGGGGTTTATCCGCCATGATACTACGTCCCCCGTATGACTGTGAATATGCTTTTCGGTTCTCCAAGGGGCATGAATGCCTATAGTATCGTCCTTGGAGTACTCGTGCAAATAATGACGAAGGATACCGTAACATGCGCCATAACTGTTAGGGCTGTCAAAATAGACGAGCCGCGACTGTCCGCGTCCAAAACATTATGGACAAGTCCATATACGGAACAGAGTTTAAATGGGATAAGTCCAACTTCACCTACGAACAAAACGGGTTAGACAATATGGACACTGGTCAGCCTAAAATATATGAGCTAGTTAAAATCGATTTCAGAGAGTTTTTTTTCCGGCGATTCTCATTGTTTCATCGCATCAATCTCATCCACTATTTTCAAATCAGAATCATGTGAGAATTTGAAAAGACTAGGTGATGACCCGCGTGTACACGCGGGTATATGTTTTATTATATATTTTTAAAATTGTAAACAATATAATATTTTAAATAACTATACATCTGTTTGGTAATAATTTTTTTTGTTTATTATTTCTTTTAGTTTCAAATATTTAATTGTTTCTTTTTTGTTTTTAAATGTTTGTAAAAAAAAATAGCATAAATATTTTGTTTCTTTTAAAACAACCAAATAACTTTATTTTACAAAAAAAGACTTTGAAATTTATAGTTTCAGCGAGACACTGTTAATACATTTGCCCTAAAAATAGAAATGAACTGTGATGTTATTGCAAATTTGAAATTGTTATCTTTGTTATAGTTTTTCTTATTACAATTATGGGTACGTAGCTAATTTTTATCCTTTAACCGATTACGTCTTCTTCATTTTTTTCTCATGTTGGGGGTCACGTGTTTAGAATAATTTTTTTCAATATATTAATATTACTAAGGATGTATTTTGTTATACCTTCATCACTGAATATAAGGTTGTTGAAAATCTCCTTGTAGACGATATTTTTTAACGATGAACTTGCTTGTTCTGCTTTTGAGTCGCTCCAAATGGTTTATCCCTTTTCCGATGTAACTCTCGACAAAGCAACATATATTTGGCCATGGGTAAAAACTGGTTTTAGTAATTTAAATCGTAACACAATTTTTTTTTTCTCGATTAGGCTAAGAGTTTTTATGATATTGAAAAAATAAGACCAAACAATTTTGAGAAGTAGTGTTTTACCGTCTTCTTCCGGTTTAGGTAAATTCTTAAACCGTGCTACCAATATTTATACATCATATCATATCATCTACAAACGAAAAAAAATTATGAATCATGATTTCAACTAAAAATCTTGGTTTTCTATAAATTCTTAATTTTAGAAGAAAAAATATGTAATTTTGACATAAATCTAAAAAACCTAGAGATTGAAAACAATAAGATTACATTGAGGATCATATGATGGAGACTAAACCATAATCTTTAATATCATCGATTTTACTATCGTTTTTTTTCTTTTCAATATTCGAAATCAACAATGTGTTAGAAGTGAAATAGAAAAAAGTCTCAACTATAGAGAAGTCGGAATGGAAAAGACTGTGAAATAAAAATTTAGAAGAAATATATGTATTTTATATATAATATGATTTTGTTTTTCTTTGAACAAATTAGAAATCCATATATCATTATCAAAAATATTAAAATGATGGTATATATTATTTATTTTAATATGATTGATTGTCTTTTTAAAATGATGTGTTTTAATGAAAAAATGATGTGGCAAACTGGAGAGCTGATGTGTATTAATTGAAATGTTTTGATTGGTTTTTCTTTTTTAATGATGTGTCAGCTTCAGATTACACCAAATTGCTGACGTGTCATCCCCTTGTGAGACACAACTCAACTTTTATATAATAGATTGGTAAACTTATATTCTCGCTAAAACTAGAAAATTGCGTTTTATCACTAAAAATGTTATCTCACAAAACCACGTTTTCCTGCCATAACCGCGTTTTCCTGTCATAACTGCGTTTTCCTGCAAAAATCGCAAAACTAGATTTTTCCGTTAAAACCGCAAAATTGCGTTTTAACACCAAAAATGTTTCACCACCAAAAATATTTTCCTACAAAATCGCGTTTTTCCGTCAAAACCGTGTTTTCCGCCAAAATCGCGTTTTTCCACATTTTAAACAATATGTTTTATTCTGACCAATGAAGAGCTTATTTGAATATGACCGTCAATAGACATGGTCACTATTTATCCACAATCAAAATGGACAATATTCTACCTATCTAAAATGGGCGTGGACTGCCCATTTAACTGGCATGTTAACTGGTTTGCCAAGAGTGCGAGATTAAAGTTATGGAGATCTATAAAGCCCATGCCACCCAATTCACGGGAAATGCAAATCTTGTCCCGCGCAATCGGAAGAATGTTTTATTCAACCTACTTTTAATTTTCTAGACTCTAGTTGTATCACTTTTAATCTAGTTCGGCCACCGTGTTGGGCTAAGTTATAATTGTTCACCTCACGTGCTATACCGATACCGGAAGCCCAACATCGCGTGCGTAAAGCCCATAACACATAGAGCACGGCGCGTGTAAACAACGCAGCTTATGTGTTTTTTCTTTCTTTCTCACGCGCCCCTCTTTCTTCTTCATCGACACGCACATTCGTTTTCAATTCTCTCTAATTTTTTTTCTTAAGGGTCCGTTTTCACTAGTGCATAACCCTAACCCTAACTCTCTCGTACTGCAGAAAAAAAGAAATTGAATAAGAGACGAGTCAAAGAGCGACACGATCGTAACCAGGGAGCTTGATTTCTCCCCAGATTTTTCTAATGGATCCTCAACAGAGCGATCTCTTTGACACCGCATCGCAGCCGGACGCGGTGGCCGACGCGTATACGTTTTTGGAATTTAATACTCAAGGTGATTCGGAGTTTGATTATCCGGAGTTTCGATCACCGACGGCATGGCCGACACCGTCTGATTCCATTTCCATCGCTGACGCTTCCGATCGTGGTGGAGGAGTAGCTGCCGCGGATCATCATTCCGATGCTTCGTCACCTTCTTCCCTTTCTGCCGGTGCCGGGAATGGTGCCAAAGTGGGACGCGGTGGAGTTGGTGGTGTAAGTAGTAGTAGTCAGGTTGATGCATTGGCTGCGGGTATGGGAAATTTGAACTTCGAGGAGACTGGAGATGATGATGGTTTCGATTATGGTAAGAATGATTTCACGGAGCACGCTTGTAAGTATTGTGGTATCTCGAACCCAGCTTGCGTGGTTAGGTGTAATGTGGCTTCCTGTAGAAAGTGGTTTTGCAATTCAAGGGGAAACACCTCAGGCTCGCATATTGTGAATCACCTGGTTAGTAAACGTCCTTGTAATCTGTTTTTTTTTTCATTCTTTGGAAGTGTGGAATCCTTTTTCTGGAAGTATTGTAGTTTCTTGTGTTGTTGTTAAGGCTGGTGGTCATAGTTATCTGGTTTGGTTTGTTTACTGCACCATTTCCATGCGATAGGATTGCGAGCAATTGTACCTTTCTAAATGTATTTCCTTCTGTCGGTTATTTTTAAGGTTCGAGCTAAACACAAGGAAGTTTGTCTCCATAGAGACAGTCCGCTAGGGGAAACAATTCTTGAATGCTACAACTGTGGGTGTCGAAATGTCTTTCTTCTTGGTTTCATCTCAGCAAAGACAGACAGTGTTGTCGTCCTTCTTTGTAGAGATCCTTGTTTAAATGTCAATGCCCTCAAGGATATGAACTGGGACCTAAGTCAATGGTGTCCCCTGATTGATGATAGGTGTTTCCTCCCCTGGCTTGTTAAGGTTAGTTTCTATCCTTGCATTTTTTCTTAAGAAGACATTCTCATGTGAGAGCTATTATTAATTCTTGATTTACAGGTCCCATCAGAGCAAGAACAGCTGAGAGCACGTCAAATTAGTGCACAGCAAATAAACAAGATAGAGGAATTATGGAAGACAAATCCGGATGCTACTCTTGAAGACCTTGAAAAACCTGGTGTAGACGATGAACCTCAACCTGTTCAACCTAAGTATGAAGATGCATATCAGGTATAGATTTTCTCAGCCTTTTATGTAATAAAAATAAGTAACTCTATTATTCATGTTACGAGAGAAATAGTCAATTCATTATGCCAGTTTACTGGAATAGGTCACTGTTAGTATTATGCTTTTACATTTATCTTTTCTGGTCGTTTGCAGTATCAAAATGTGTTTGCACCTCTAATCAAGCTCGAAGCAGACTATGACAAGGTGTGTATTTAGTAATTCATTTTTTTGGATTATTTTTCATGTCCCTTTTATACTTGTTCTGTTGGGGCTTATCATCTTGATTCTTCTGTAGATGATGAAAGAGTCTCAAAGCAAGGAAAACCTCACAGTTCGGTGGGATATTGGTCTTAACAAGAAGCGCGTTGCATACTTCGTCTTCCCGAAGGTGGTTGAAACCTAGTGGTCGCTATTAAGACTTGATTAGAACATTGCCCGATTTAAACTTTTGATGCAGGAGGAAAATGAATTGCGATTGGTGCCAGGTGATGAACTACGTCTGCGCTACTCGGGAGATGCTGCTCATCCAGCCTGGCAATCAGTTGGACATGTGGTATATTTCTTGGTTTTTTTATGTTCACATAATATTTGTTCTGTTAGTAGGGTGGATCCTGTAGTTGAGAGTGTTTAGGTACCAATATTTATTTAAAAATTCTCCAGATCAAGCTAACGGCACAAGAGGAGGTTGCTCTTGAACTCCGAGCTAATCAGGTGAGTTTAATTTCATTGTTAGATTTGCTTTTGGCATCGCTTGTGGATATATGTTTACCCTTACTTACTTGTGTGTAGGGAGTTCCGATTGACGTGAACCATGGATTCAGTGTTGATTTTGTTTGGAAAAGTACAAGCTTTGATAGAATGCAGGGAGCAATGAAGAATTTTGCTGTAGATGAAACAAGTGTGAGTGGGTAAGTCAGTCAACGAAAAGCCTAGTTCCTTCTTGGTGCGTGTCCCTTTGTTACTGCCTGCTAATTAACCACTGAATCACTATGTTTCTGTTCTTTGAAGTTATATTTACCATCAGTTATTGGGACATGAAGTTGAGGCCCAGATGGTTCGTAACACACTACCTCGACGTTTTGGGGTACCTGGTCTTCCAGAATTGAATGCATCTCAGGTAATCAATGGCTTTCAGCTTATTTTCAGCTTATCAATTTCATGAAGAATGTTTGTCGTAACTGTCTTCTTGGAACTTTCAGAATCGTTTTGTCTCTTGTTCCTTGTTAACACAATGAATAAACGGATTTATAACAGGTTCTATTGTATCTTTGAGCAGGTTAATGCGGTGAAAAGTGTCCTTCAAAAGCCCATCAGCTTGATCCAAGGTCCACCTGGCACCGGTAAAACTGTGACTTCTGCAGCAATTGTGTATCACATGGCAAAACAGGGCCAGGGACAGGTAAAGCTGATTGTTATTGATCCCCTCACGATGCTTTTTGTGAGTTGACTAGTTATTTATTATTATTGCCTGACAGGTTCTCGTTTGTGCCCCAAGTAATGTTGCTGTAGACCAACTAGCTGAAAAAATTAGTGCTACTGGTTTAAAGGTAAACTTTTGAAGTGTCTAGTTTTTCTATTAAAATTTTTTGTTAGATACTGGATACTCCTATATATTATTCACTTTTGAAAGTTTCCACCATCAAATTTTATTTAAAGAGTTTATTACTTCTTTTTAAACTCTCTCCTACTCTGATGTCAGGTTGTTCGCCTTTGTGCAAAATCAAGGGAAGCTGTAAGTTCTCCTGTAGAGCATTTGACCCTTCACTACCAGGTTAGTTAACATGGTGGCATGCTTTAATTTTCTGATTCATTCTGTTCCCCTTTATCTTTCTTTCTTTGAAGAGAATTCATATGAATGGTTGCTTTCAGGTAAGACATCTTGACACATCTGAGAAGAGCGAACTGCATAAGCTACAGCAGTTGAAAGATGAACAAGGTCTCACATTTTCAACTTGTTATCTGTTGTTCACATTTTGAATTTTCATTTACATTTCTATTGCCAGTTTATTGTAACCCTGTGACAATTGAAGTGACCAGAGCTTTTACACTCTTTGCTTTTTGCTTTTTATTGTCACTAGGTGAGCTGTCAAGCAGTGATGAAAAGAAATACAAAAATTTGAAAAGAGCAACAGAACGCGAGATAACCCAGAGTGCTGATGTCATATGCTGCACGTGTGTTGGTGCTGCTGATCTTCGGTTGTCAAACTTTAGATTTAGACAGGTTAACAGTATTTACTTAATTTTGATCATCTCTAATTGTATGGAAGCTGATATACCCTTCCTCTCTGATAGGTACTTATTGATGAGTCTACTCAAGCAACAGAACCTGAGTGCCTTATCCCTTTGGTACTTGGGGTAAAACAGGTATTAGGGTTCTCAGTGAACTGACTTGTTATCGTTATTTGTTATTGATTGCTTACAGAAGTTTTTTTGCACTAGGTTGTTCTTGTTGGTGATCATTGTCAGCTTGGCCCCGTCATTATGTGCAAGAAAGCGGCTCGTGCTGGCTTGGCACAGTCTCTCTTTGAACGCCTTGTGCTTCTTGGTATTAAACCAATTAGATTGCAGGTACTATATTAATCACTCTGCTTTAACGTAGCAGATTTCATCACTTAAAATGTAATTTTATGTGATAATATTCTCATTTTCTAAAAGGAACTTATTGACAATTTTCTGATTATTATTTTCTCATTCTTGTGATGCTTCTCAGGAAATAAGGAAGAAAATATCTTAGATTTCCTTTTTACTGTGTAGGACTGTCCATTTAATATTGTCATATCATATTCTTGATTTCAGGTTCAATATCGTATGCATCCAGCTTTGTCCGAGTTTCCATCCAATAGCTTCTATGAAGGAACACTACAGAATGGAGTCACAATTATTGAAAGGCAAACAACAGGGATTGATTTCCCGTGGCCTGTGCCTAACCGGCCCATGTTTTTCTATGTTCAGGTATCAAACTTCGTATTGCAATTAGTTTAGAACAATTTATGGTCTATAAGATCCGTTGGCCTGGCACCCACCGTAAGAAACCCATTTAAAGCAAGCCCAATCTTAGTTTTCATTTTCTTTTAATTTGTAGCTGGGACAAGAGGAGATCAGTGCTAGTGGAACATCTTATCTTAATAGAACCGAGGCTGCTAATGTGGAGAAACTTGTGACCGCTTTCTTAAAGAGTGGAGTTGTCCCCAGTCAGGTGAGTGTATTGATATTCTTAACTAATATCTAGTATAAATTCTTTTGGTATCTGTTGACGTTATCAAATTATGCTCATGGTTTTCAGATTGGAGTGATAACTCCATATGAGGGACAGAGGGCATACATTGTTAATTACATGGCAAGAAATGGTTCTCTCCGACAGCAACTTTACAAGGAAATTGAGGTAGTATTTCCAAGGTCTGTGTCAAAAGGATTACTTGATCCTGTCATTTATTTAACAAGCTCTCGAATCTACAGGTTGCCAGTGTTGATTCTTTTCAAGGAAGGGAAAAAGATTACATCATATTGTCCTGTGTGAGAAGTAACGAGCATCAGGTATGTGCGGTGCTTTTTCTTCTATAAAACTCTACAGTCGTACTCTGTTTAATGATTTTCCTTTTTAATGTGGTGTGTTGTGGTACATTGCTTCTGAGAAACATTGTTGGAGATGACATGTAACTACTGGTTATTTGGTTTTCAGGGCATTGGATTCCTTAATGATCCACGGAGGCTCAATGTTGCACTTACGCGTGCTCGTTATGGAATTGTTATTCTCGGAAACCCGAAAGTTCTTAGTAAACAGCCTCTGTGGAATGGATTGTTGACACATTACAAGGTATATAGCGGGAATGCGTTCTTTTACTGGATCGTTATTGTCGCCTCTTGTTACCACTCAGCTGTTACAATCTTTTCTTGTGAAGTTTTGGGATGTTATCCTTTTTAGTCCAGAAATGATTGAGTAATATGAATGATTGTATGATACTAAATTGAGCACTTTGTTTTCCTTTAATTGACAGGAACATGAGTGCTTGGTCGAGGGACCTCTTAATAATCTAAAGCAGAGCATGGTACAGTTTCAGAAACCAAGAAAGGTACTAAATGAACCTTTATGTCCGTCAATGTAGATTATAGTGACAGGCGATATGAACATTAATCCTCTTTCGTACTTGTTAGATTTACAATGATCGGAGACTATTTTATGGTGGTGGCGCTGGCATGATTGGAAATGATAATTTTGGTTCGGGTAACCCTAATGCGGACAGAAGAGGCAGTCGCGGAAGGGGTAAACGTCCAGTACCCTTTTTGTGTCTTGTGTGGGTTTAATGTGCTTCAGCCATTCATGTTTAAACCTTTTCTTCTATTGATTCAGCTGGTGGTTCCTATCTTCCTTCTGGCCCACCTAATGGTGCTAGACCTGGACTACACCCAGCTGGCTACCCGATTCCTAGGGTTCCAGTTTCACCCTTTCCTGGTGGTCCTCCTTCTCAGCCATACTCTATTCCAACTCGTGGTCCTGTTGGTGCTGTACCTCATGCTCCCCAACCTAGCAACCATGGTTTTGGAGCTGGTCGTGGAACTTCAGCTGGGGGCCACCTTCCGCATCAACAAGCCACCCAACATAATGTTGGAACTATTGGCCCTAGTTTAAACTTTCCCCTTGATAGTCCAAATAGCCAGCCTTCACCTGGTGGTCCGCTATCCCAACCTGGATATGTAAATACTGCCCACATCTCTTTCAAATTTTTATCTTTCATCTACTTTTTGAAGCATTAAACCTCTGTATTTTTTTTATATTCTGGATCATGACGTGATAGTTGTATTTTCAGGGTAGCCAAGCCTTCAGGGATGGGTTTTCTATGGGTGGCATATCTCAGGTTGTCTTCTTGTTTAATGTTACTTGGTGATTCGGTCGCAGTGTATTATACCTTTTTTCTATAATTTAATCTCCTTATTGCCAATACCATCAGGATTTCTTGGGTGATGATTTCAAGAGTCAGGGATCTCATGTTCCTTACAACATGGCCGACTTTTCTACACAGGTGTAGTTTCTCTTCTTAGCCTTCAAATGTCGTACTTTGGATAGGATAATAGGATAAGCGTATTTTGTAAACTCCTAACCTCTCCTACATTCATATAGGAGGTTGGGCAAAGGCTTTAGCTATCTTCTACAAAATTGATACCTTTTTAGTGTTTCACCTAGGAATCCCTACCTTTTATTCGCGATGGCTGTATTTCTAAAGTTCTGGACCATAATTGTTGTTGATAGGCCTCACAAGGTGGATATGCTGTTGATTATGCCACACAAGGAGCACATGGGGCGTTTTCTGGAAACTTTATGAACCAGAATTCTCAAGGTGGTTATTCTCGTTTCAGCGGAAATAATGATTTCATGTCTCAGGTGTGTTTCACTGGGCCTTTTCCTTTTAACTTAGTTTTTATTATTACATCGTCATCTGAGCCCCTTTTTTTTTGCATATGCAGGAGTATATGGCACATGGAGGTCAAGGACTTTTCACCCAGGCTGGCTTTATCGACTCATCCCAGGATGATGGACAACAGAATCCTTTTGGTGTGAACAATCATAATCTTCAGTCTCAGGTTTGTCCTTTTGATGTGAACAACCCTAATCCTCGATTCTTTGGTGCAATTAATAACAAATGAGGATTTACTAGTCTTCACTATCTTTATCTATATGTACACATGTTTCTGGTCAAAATATGCTAACGACTCTTGTCTAAAACTCAACTCAGGGTCTCCCGAATTCACTCTACTCGCAGCCTTTCTCACACTACAACACGCAGCCATTAAACCTCTCAGGCCCACAGCAATCTCAACCTAACCAGAGCTCACAAAACCCAAAACATCCTTACAATGGCTGAGGGTGAGAAAGACAACTTGGATGCAATGGGTTTATAAACCCTTTTGCAAATTCACTGGCTTGGTTCCCTGCTGTCAATGGCTTCAAACAAACATCTGGTGGCTTCCGGGTGCTTGCAAGGTATGTGCCTTTTTGGCTCGCTTAAACGCAGCAACAGGTAAAATGGTTATGCAGAGAAACAAGTACCTAAGTAGCGTGGGAAAAAGTCTTCCGTCCGTAAATCCTTTGGGCTTATATGTTTTTTGTTTTTGTTTTTGCCGTGTATTATTAGTATACTCTCATATGCTCTATCATTGTAGTCAGATATCTGAAGCCTACCCATAGTTAAAATTGGTGGTGGTGTTTAATGATATTGAAATGATTTACAAGTTCTTGCTTCATTTGGGTTTTGAATTTTTTTTCACGGTCTGTTTGTCTGGAATCATTGATTCGGTATATGTGCAAGTATTGGTTCCAGATAAGTCCTCCTGGCTTTATGGGTTTGGCTTTGGTTAAGTTTGTTTGGATAAAGAAAATAGCCGACATGGTTTTTTTTTTTTTTTTTCCCCTTTGGGTCGTCTTTGGTATAGTTTTGGTCCTACTTTTGGACAAATAAAAATGGATTGAGCAGCATTGGCTAATGATCACGAAAATGTTAAATTTTGTTTGGACAGTATCATATTGATACATTTTGTGTCTTAGATGGCTTCTTCGTGACCTTGAACACATGTCATGACCACATGCGACGGTGGTGAATGAGACTCTTAGTTGGGTCCACATTTGGGCCCACAATCCCAAAAAACTTTTTCGTAACGACACGAAACGCTCTTATCTGTTACTGGTTTGAACCTCAAAGAGACAAGAAACTCTCATAGTTTGGCTACGTCCTCTCGAGGTTTTAGCTTTGGCTTTAAATTCAAAGACAAAATTGAAAGACTCTCTCACGGACTGGAATATATTTTTTTAACTAAAAATAAATATCCTGAAATGCGAGATGCCGTGAACTTTATACCTGCTTAGTGCTTACTAGATTCAGGATCTGGTTGGCCCTTCTAAATCAATCTCTTAAAATTTCCCTAAATATTGGCTTTTCTCACGCCTCAAATTTCTTCTTTTTGAACTACTGATACATGCCAAAAAAGGGAAAAAAATATATATCAGTTTCTACCTAACATTTTTCAAGTTCGTGAAAATGTTTCGAAATACAATCTAATCATCAGTATTTTTTCTTAATCTTATCTGATATTTATTTGGTAAATGGATTGATATGAATCGATAGAGTAAACCGTCTCTAATATTTTTTAAACTAAATATGATATTTTTCCTTATTTTGTTTCTATCAACAACTAAATTTCTAGATATTTTATCGGAATGAATCTTATAATTTTGGTTTTCCTAATATTTGATCTTGACCCGCCTCAAATATTTTAGTCTAGATATATATAGTACGGACAAAAGAAAAAATGGTAACGGTTGCATCACACCTGCAAACTCAGAATGGCAGTCTCGTAATTTATGGAATAAACCAGGGGCATTGTGGTAAATTATGTCATCAAAATGATATTTCCTATGAAAGCAAAACAATATTTTTCCTACTAAAATTTGTGATTTCCTTTTATATATATAGACATAAATCAAATTTGATTAATGTGAAAATAAAATTTATTTAAACGTTCTTCTCATATGATAAAGCAAGATTTGAAAGAAAAAAAATAAATAGATAGTATTGATTTTTTGATGCAGAGGACAGCTGTACATTTGATTTAAGCGTAGCTTCAACTCCATAACAGTCCTCTCTCTCTCTTTCTCATACGCTGAAGAGAAAAAATAAAATAAAAAAGGAAAGCGAAGTAAAACAGAAGAAGACCATCTCTGACTCACTCCTCCTGAAGATCCCAAAGCTTCATACTGAGAAACCCAGATTTTTTCCTTCGTTATTCTCGATTTCTGAATCAGGTTTAGCATTTTTCTCACTCTCTTTTCTTCTCTGCGCTTTCTTCGTTTCTCTTTATTGTGACGAAACTCTCCTCGCGTCGCGTTGTGACTCATCATTGTTTTTTCCGCCTTTTTAGGTTTTTTGAAAATTTTCTTATGCGATTATTTTGCTTTCTTTGTTGTTGCAGAAGAAGAAATCTGTTCAGATTTTGTACGCGTTGGTTCCAAAATTGTGGAGATAGTTTTGTGAATTCAGATTAGTTTCGTCGTTTTGGAATCGTTACGGAATTGAGCGACTGAGAATTGCGAGTTCTTGTCAGATGTCGTCTGTGTTGTTTTGGTTCTCTGGGATAGTGTGTGACTGATTTTGGCTTTCATTGGTGATGCTTGGATTCGTGTTCTTGTGTGTCCTTTTGGTGTCCACGCCATGTTTTAGCTTATCAGAGGATGGGGGCACTGAATTTGAGACCCCTGTGAGATTGTTTTCAGATGAAGATTTTGGGAATTCTAGTTCTCCCAGTTATGTGACTTGTCAGGACCTGGATGGTGTTGGATCGTTGAATACCACATGTACAGTGAACTCGAATTTGCGTTCCGATTCTGATCTATATGTATATGGAACGGGTAATCTGAACATACTTGCCCATGTTTTAGTTGATTGCCCGACTGAAGGATGTATGATCACCTTCAATGTATCTGGAAATATTCATGTGGGTCAATCAGCAAGAATCGTTGCCGGTTCTGTGGTTTTTTCGGCTATCAATTTAACAATGGATGGCAATTCATCTATCTACACGACAGCATTGGCTGGACCACCACCTTCTCAGACTAGTGGAACACCATTTGGTACTGATGGTGCAGGTGGAGGCCATGGTGGTAGAGGTGCTTCGTGTGTGAAGAGCAATAAAACAACCTATTGGGGTGGTGATGTTTATGCTTGGTCGTCTTTGCATGAACCGTGGAGCTATGGGAGCGAGGGGGGTGTTAAATCCACAAAGAAAATCAGAGGCAAAGGTGGAGGTCGTGTCAAACTCCTATTGAAGGACACAATACATATGAATGGAACTGTTTCCGCAGATGGTGGTGATGGTGGACAGGAAGGGGGTGGAGGATCTGGAGGAAGTATTTGTATTCGTTCAGTAAAGCTGTAAGTCCATGCTTCCATTTGAGTCATATCTTTATCATTTACAAATTTTTGAGTATACTTTAAATTTGATCTTATTATTTATTTAGAGCTGCAACGTGACAGTAACAAATTTCTGGATATACTTTGAAATTGATCTTACTATCGGATTTTGTCATAGGAATGTGGTATATCAAGGGGTTTGGATGGTAACGTGTTAATTTTGTTTCAGTTCAATCTCTCTCATGTATCATTTGAATATGTAGGAAGGGTTACGGTAAAATATCTGCATCGGGTGGGAGTGGATGGGGTGGAGGTGGTGGAGGAAGGATCTCCCTTGACTGTTACAGCATACAAGAAGATATCAAAGTTCTTGTGCATGGTTTGTATTTCTTTTGCTACCTTTCAGCGCTTATGCAAGTGACATATGTCTTCTACAGGCTGTTTTTATCATGAATCTCATTACTTGTGCTTTCAAGTAGTTTTTATAACCCTTCTGAAATATTTTTCCCTTTTCCCTATTATGGGCAAACTTGATGTTCTTTCTTGTTTCCTGTGGCTATAGTTCTTTATTTTAGGCTGTGTGTTGAATATCAGCAGTTCATCCATATAAAATTATCTGGTTCTATTGTCTGCAGGTGGCGCAAGTATCGGGTGCCCCAAAAATGCTGGAGCAGCTGGAACGTATTTTAATGCAGAATTAGTGAGTTTAAGGGTTGGAAACGAAAACATGACTACAGAGACAGAAACTCCGTTGCTCGATTTTCCTACAAGGCCTCTGTGGTCAAACATCTATGTAGATAATAATGCAAAAGTTTTGGTCCCGCTGCTATGGACCAGAATGCAGGTCAGTTAATTTCCTGAATGTCTTTCTTCTTTTCTTTTGATATAGTCCTGAATTGTCTTCTCTGCCCTGATTCTTTTGTGATCCGTGTAAACCTTTTTTAATCTAAGGTATATACATACTAGAATATGACTACTTTCTATATTTTTTCTTTTTAACAGTGACCTTGCAATTTTCAGTTCTTTTTCTTATTAAAAGATGCTTAAATAGAAGCTCCTTCGTCTCTCTTTCTTTATATACTTTGTATGGTGGCACTACTCCTAAATGGTTTTTATTTATTATTCTGATTCTGAAGGTCAGAGGTCAAATCAGTCTTTATCGGGGAAGCAGCATTGTCTTTGGGTTATCAAAATATCCAATTTCAGAATTTGAGCTTGTTGCAGAAGAGCTTTTAATGAGTAACTCCGTTATAAAGGCAGGTTCTTGTTCCTAACCATTCAGTAACAATTTTTTTTTCTCTTTTACCATCCTGCTCTTCCTATATGTTTTGTTATGTTAAGTTATATTGTCCTTAAATGAAGGTTTTTGGTGCATTAAGACTTGTTACGAAGATGCTGCTCATGTTGAATTCTGTGATTCAAATTGATGGGGAAGGAAACCCTGCAGTGCCTTCCTCCGTCCTTGAAGTTCGCAACCTTGCAGTTCTAACGGTAAACTTGTAAACTTTATCATGTCTCATTTACTTCCGTTTGTTTGATTGGAAGACAGATTTTTACTTTTTCTTCTTGTAGGAAAATTCCGTCATTACTTCTAATGCGAACTTGGGTGTATATGGTCAAGGAATGTTGACTCTCACCGGTCCTGGGGATGCAATTAAAGGCCAGAGACTTTCCTTATCTCAGTTTTACAACATAACTGTAAGAAATTATTGTTTTAAATTGATAAACTTCCAACTTCTGTTGACTTGTATATCTTTATGTTATTATGAGATCAGGTTTCTGTCTGTTTGTTACAAACATTTACTTAGACATAGTCATCGGTGGACTGTGCAAAACTCTTTTTTAACAGTTCCTCAATTTTGCAGGTTGGACCAGGTTCAATACTTCAAGCACCACTTGATGATTACGAAAGCAAAAACGCGTGAGTATGACTTCCTATACGTTTACATTATTTTTTGTGAGGGTGGTTAGTGCTAAACTTAATAATTGAAACGCTTGTGCTAGAAAATCTCTTTCTTTTTGACAGGGTTACTCAGACCCTCTGTGAGAGCAAGACATGCCCAATAGACTTGATCAGTCCGCCGGATGATTGCCATGTCAATTATACACTATCGTTTTCACTTCAGGTATGTTTGATTAAGAAGTATCTTGGTGGTCAAAATTATATTTCTGGGTGGTCAAAATTATCTTTCTGGCACGAGTTAAATTTTGTGATGTATATAGACTTTGTACTACGTACTAGGTAGTTACACAAGTAAAGAGTCTACGATTGAATAATTATTAGGCTGAACGAAACTGTTTGCTAATATAAACCAAAGAATTGTGAGTTTCAATATCCTGTAACACCTCTAGATGTGCATAGTAATCCTTTCTGTGTTACTCTCCTGGAGTAAAATCAGACTTGACTGCTACTTGATAATGATTTTCTCTTATTTTTAGCTTCGAACTTTTCATAATTCTTCAACTTTTTCATTTTCTAGATATGTCGAGTCGAGGACATTCTTGTGAGTGGTCTTGTGAAAGGAAGCATAATTCAAATCCACAGGGCGAGAACGGTAGTAGTTACCGATGATGGCTTGATCACTGCATCTGAATTTGGTACATAAACTATGAAAAATCACCCTTCTGATCCCTTTTCAGCAAAGTCCTATAGCTGTTTGCCTTTCCACTGCAGAGGGATTCTCACTAAGTTATTAAAATTTTGAGTACCTTTCTTTCTATTCAAGAAGATTAATGTGGTTTCTGATACTATACAAAAAATTCTATGGCAGGTTGCAGTGGTGGCTTGGGGAAGGGACTTTATTTAAATGGGGCTGGTAGTGGTGCTGGGCATGGAGGAAGAGGGGGATCAGGCATTTTCAATGGGAGAGTATGCAACGGAGGTCATACCTACGGCGATCCTGATTTTCCCTGTGAGTTAGGGAGTGGAGCAGAAAGTCCAGATAAATCATATGGGAATGTGACGGGTGGAGGGATGATAGGTCAGTACTATTATTGTAGTTCACTTTTCTGCTTAAGTATTTTTCTACTATTCTAAGCAAAGCTGGCAGCTAATAGTACTCTTTGAAATATCTATGAACTCATCTGGCACAGTCAAGTGACATACAAATTTGTTTTCCACCTTTTCAGTAATTGGCTCCATCCAGTTTCCTCTTTTGACACTTAATCTGCGTGGATCTCTGAGCTCTGATGGCCAAAGCCTTGGTAAGCCAATAGTGAATGGTAACAGATCTTTGGTCGGCGGAGTTGGTGGAGGATCTGGTGGAACGATTCTTCTTTTCCTTCAGATGCTTGAACTCTCAAAGAATTCATCTCTATCAGTTCGAGGGGGCCGGGGTGGCCCTCTTGGGGGTGGTGGGGGTGGAGGGGGGAGACTTCACTTTCACTGGGACATGTTACACACTGGGGACGAGTATTCTCCTGTTGCAATTATCAAGGGGTCCATTAGCAATAGGTATGCACCATTATCATGATAAGTGTAGCGATCTCTCTTGCGTGCTTGCTACTTTTTTGGGTCATTTGTAGTTACCAGGGTAAAGCATGCATGTACACGTTGATTTAGTACTAGCATCGCCATGAATATGAGAGGCTAAGGTATCTTAGTATTTGATGCTTGAGACTCTGCCTGTACTATTTTCTTTATGCCATTTTTGGAACATATCTTGGAACTCTGTGGAGTCTGACAGAGAAGTTTTTAATCTGCAAAACGTGTCTTCATGAAATGTTAAACACAGACCTTGAATTGCTTGCTTTCTGATGTCTTCAGAGGAGGTGCAGGGGACAATGGAGGTCGTTTCGGGGAAGAGGGAACAATGACTGGGAAAAAGTGTCCAAAGGGACTCTATGGTACATTTTGCTTGGTAAGTCTTATGGTTTATTATGTTGTAGTTACTTCGTTACTAGCCATTTATGTCTTTGCAATTCGCCAGTTCCGCTTATCCCGTATTCTAGCATATAAATGGGCGTAACAAACCACAAAATTAGACAGGCCCAGTAGTGTTCTTTTAGCATAATTGCAAATCTCTACCTTATTTGCTTGTGCCTGATACTCGATATTTCTGAATCCATGTGTTCTTTCAGGAATGCCCCATTGGCAGTTACAAGAATGTTGAAGGCTCTGACAAACGTCTTTGTACACCCTGCCCACCTGAGCATCTTCCAAGTCGTGCAAAATTTGTATATGTACGAGGTATCTTATCTAACAGTTCTCTTGCTCTTCCATCCCCTGAACTTTGTGTTTCTTCTTAATTGAATGTCTTTTGACGGAAGGAGCTTTGAATCTGCAGGAGGAGTTAGCGAACCTGTTTGTCCCTATAAATGTGTATCTGACAAGTACAGAATGCCAAACTGTTATACACCTCTGGAAGAGCTTGTCTATGCATTTGGAGGGCCATTGCCCTTTACTCTTCTTCTATCTTGTGTGGTGGTAGTTTTGGGTCTGTTGCTAAGCACATTAAGTATCAAATTGCTCAGATTGAGTTTCTATGGTGCCAATTCCATTGAACACCAAAGTGCTCATTGTTTACCCCATCTTCTGTCACTCTCTGAGGTATCGTGTTGCGAAAATTCTCTTCTCCCAAGTCTTATCTTTTCTCTATAAGACATACGGATCCAGTATCTGTCAACCAAACTCTCATGCCTGTTTCTTGTCATTCCAGGTTCGAGGCGCAAAATCTGAAGATACGCAAACCCATGCTTACCGTATGTACTTCATGGGTCCAAACACTTTCAGGGAACCTTGGCATCTGCCCTACTCTCCTCCTGATGCAATCATAGAGATAGTGTAAGGATATAATTTGACTGCGCTGAATTCTGTTTTGATTGTTGTCGTTGATTGTTTGAATGAAGTGTTGAACTAAAAACTATTGGCAAGAATAAGAAAGAATCCATATTTTGCTACTTATTCATAACAAGTATTTTCTTGAAGTAGTGACTATGTATGGCATTAATCCCGAGTCTATTTTCTTCAGTTCTACTCTTTCCTCAACAACGTGACATTGGCCTTTGGCTCACTTTATTGATTCCAAGGCATGTCCACTCAGTTCTGTACATTTCTGATTCACAGGTATGAAGATGCTTTTAACAGATTTATTGATGAGATCAACTCTACCGCAGCGTATGATTGGTGGGAAGGCTCTGTGCACAGCATTCTATCAGTTCTTGCAAATCCTTGCGCCTGGTCATGGAAACAATGGCGCCGCAGGAGAAAAATTCACCGCCTTCAAGAATATGTCAAATCCCAATATGACCACTCTTGCCTCCGCTCATGCAGATCTAGAGCTCTCTATAAAGGGATGAAGGTTCGGGTTCTTATCAACTAATATTATCCTTAATTCTTCAGTCATGTAGCCTTAACTTCTCATTTTGACTGTCTGTGTCCAACGTCGAAGCAGGTTGGAGCCACTCCGGATCTGATGGTTGCATACATAGATTTCTTTCTTGGCGGTGATGAGAAGCGTGTAGATATGGTCTCTATTATACAGAAAAGATTCCCAATGTGCATACTTTTTGGTGGAGATGGAAGTTATATGTCACCTTATAGTCTCCATAGTGATACACTGTTAACAAATCTTCTTGGCCAGGTTAGCTTATCTCTCTCTATGTTTTTGTTTTTCCAAAATCTCCTAAAGGCTCCAAATCACTATTGCAGCACATCCCACCAAGTGTTTGGCACCGGTTTGTTGCCGGTTTAAATGCCCAGCTTAGGACTGTGAGGCACGGATCAATTCGTTCAGCATTGCTTCCTGTCATTAGGTGGATAAACAGCCATGGAAATCCTCAACTTGAATTTCACGGAGTAAGAATTGAACTTGGATGGTTTCAAGCTACAGCTTCAGGATATTACCAACTCGGTATCTTGGTTTTTGTTGGCGATTTTCCTCTGAACACTGTAAACCAATCAATTTCATTCAGAACTGACGACGAGTCCCCTCGGTGAGCCATGATAGATTGTGCTTCTCTTTGATCAAACCTAGTTGTATCTTGTGTTAGACTTAAAAACTCAACCTGCTTAATCTTGACTCCATTATCTAGGAACAACTCTGCATGTCCCAGCAAATCTCTTATCGAGTTGCAACAAAACTTGATCCAACCAGGACATGGGTTATCTCGAAAGAGAATCAATGGTGGGATCAATGGAGGCCTCATCAATGAGATTTCACTGGAATCTCTGGAGTACAGAAGGGATTTACTTTTTCCATTTTCTCTCTTATTGAACAATACTCGACCAGTTGGTCGTCAGGTTACAGTTTCTCCCCTTCTGAATAACTCTGTTTCTTTTGTCTGTTTTTACTCATGTATTAACATAAACAAAATCTTAATGTGATTTATGCAGGATACTCTTCTCCGTTTGATCTCCATCCTTCTCCTTGCTGATCTTTCAGTTACGCTACTTGCATTACTTCAGTTCTATTGGCTTGCCCTTGCAGCCTTTCTTGCTATCCTCCTGATCCTCCCTCTGTCTCTGCTTTGTCCATTCCCCGCTGGCCTTAACGCTTTATTCAGTAAAGAAATGAGAAGAGCCTCACTTACTCGTATCTATGGTCTTTGGAACGCTACATCTCTAACAAACGTCGTAAGTCAATACAAACGGTGTTCAAAACAAGTGACCTCATTATTCACTATCGTATCTTATTCGCAAGTATTCTGCAGATTGTGGCTTTCATTTGCGGTGTCATTCATTCCGGGTTTTTCTCTGACCAGCTACCAAACATCTGGAACGCTATAAGGTAATAAGTAGTGTTTTTGTTCTCTCCTTGTCTTTTAATCATCCACAAATATCATAAATCTGCGGATGGTGGATTTTGATCACATGATACTATTCTCTAGCATCCATATTAGAATCAGTCTTAATCTTAAACCCTCACACTCTGTTGAAACTAGAGACGCATTCAGAGGTTTTCGCTATTTGACGATAGCTTTTGTTTATTCTACATCAAACTTCTTTATTCGTTAGCCTTAAAATTGATTATGTTTTGGCAGGGATGATGATAAATGGTGGGTATTACCAACAATACTCTTGTTACTCAAGTCAATACAAGCTCGGTTCCTTGATTGGCACGTCGCAAATCTTGAAGTACCGGACTTTTCTCTTCTTTGTCCCGATCCAGATACCTTCTGGGCATATGAATCTGGAGCTTGACCATCTAAAGATAAATCAACATATCAATGATAAAGAAAGACAATCAAAAGGTATATCTTATTTTTCATGTAAATCTTTTAACAAGTACAAAGTTCTTCTCAGTGATAGTTGTTAAAATAGTTCTCTAGAACATCTGGTCATTATTTCTGGTGCCGAATTAGGGGTTTGCCAGATGAATGGTAGTTTTAGAAACTAGAGAGAGAGAGAGAGAGAGAGAGAGAGAGAGAGAGAGAGGTTGTAAGTTATGTAATGTTTTGCAACAACATGAAAATTTAGAACACAATGGAGACTAATCCAAAAACCTAACCGGATTTTTAATTTATTTTGTTTATTTATCAAAACATAAATGATATTTGTTAATAAAAAAAAAATCTTCCGACTATAATTTTTAGTCATAGGCATTCGGTTATCTTGGATTATTTGGTTCGAGTTTTTCAGTTTTTTATTTTTTTCGGTTATTTAAAAAATTCGTCAAATTAACCCGAATAAATATTCGGTTTGGGTTATTCCGTAATCGATTTATGCGAGTCGGTTATAGGATTTAAAATCAGTTCCGAATTGAACCAAAATTTGTTCTATTTCGGTTTTTTCGGTTTACTATTTGTAATAAAAATATTTACAAGGTACAAATAAAAAATATTTACAAGGCCAAATTTAATAAAACTTCAAGCCCAACTTAAATTTTAATAACAAACCCAAATCCATCTAAATCTAGGGTTTTCGACTAAGTGATGGTTAAGCCGCACGGCGACGGCGGCGACGACCAGAGATAGTTTCTAGCTGGCTCCGCCGCTTGAACTGCTGTAACGAAGTGGATGGAGTTAGGTTTAGTGTTGCGGACGAGATGAAATGTGAAAGACGAAAGAGTATTGACGGTTGCTTTGACGACCAACGATCGTTTCTAGACGACGACCCAAATGATCGATGAGGAAGAAGACATAATATCAAAGATTTGAAGCAGCAAAAGGAGAAACATAAGATTAAGAAGCTGTTAAGAAAAGAGAAATTTATTTAACTAAACGTTTTACTCAATGGAATCGGCCGCAAATGGAAAAAAATGACTTAGATCTAGGGCTTTTCATTTTTGTTGTATATAATAGATTGTGGGCTCTGTAAAACTATTGGGCCAAATAAAAATCAAAACAATCTTATTTAAATTAGGGCCAACGAACATTAGCCCAAATGAAATAAAAAATATTCAGGTTAAGCTCAAATTTTAAAACCATTAGGGTTTTCTCTTGTCGACAACTCGACATACTAAAAATATGGGCCGCAATAGTTATTCTTTTTCCTCGTAACAAACAAAACCAAGACCGATGAAGAAGAAGATGGAGTGATGACAACAAAACCGAATAACCGTTCGGTTTAGAGCTGCTGAACCAAACCGACCCGAATACCGAAATCCCTTAATTATTTTGTCGATCGGTTCATTCTTCCTTACAGAATTGGCACCGATAACCAGGACCGGTCCAACAAAAAATGTGGTCCAAAGCGAAGAAAAAAATGTGGTTTTTATATAATTTATGATAAAGAAAACAATAGATCCTAAACTAAAATTCTAACAAAAAAAACAACAAAACAAATCCTTAAATGAAAAAAAACTACTTAATCACCTTAAATATAAGTCTCCTTGCATTTTTTGCTGCAAAATCATTCATCATATTCTCATAGTCTATTTCTTCAACCATATCTCTCTCGATTGATAATAAAGATAATCCGTTCAATCTTTCTTGTGACATGGTGGACCGTATATAATTTTTGATAAGCTTGAGTTTGGAGAAACTTCTTTCGACTGATGCAACTGACACTAGAATGGTCAAACATAATTCTGTAAGCAATCAATGTATTCAGATAACAACCTTCCATTCTTCTTAAAAAGTCCAACACGTCAATAGACTTTCTTAAATATGTTGGCAATACTTTTCGAAGAACTTTAATTTCCGAAAACAAATCACTCCCATCTATATCTGAATGTGTACCATTCTTCAGAGAAACTTCAAGGTTCATACACGATTCTCTCAAATCTTCTTCATCTGCTGTTACTAGCTTCTTCAAATCAAACAAAAAACCAAAAGTTTTTCATAACTTTGAAACTGTTCAAATCTTGACTCAAGAGAAACCAAAACTTGATCAATAAGGGTGATGAAGTATTCAATTCTGAAACTTTCCTCTGGTGATAATTCAAGATTTTCGTCAACTTTTTCGGGAACTTTACCAAACTGTTTTTTGCTCCTAATGAAACGCTTCTTTTTCTCAGGAAACTTGGCGTTAATCTCCGTAGCTGCGGCAACTTTTGTAGCTTCAGATTTTGCTGAATCAAAACCAGTTTTCGATACTTTTGAAAAAATGAAATCAACCCTTTTAACTGTTCAATCGCGACATTGATATTAATGTTTTCTGACTGTAGGGTCTTGCTTACGGCGTTGACAACATATAAAAAATCATACCAAATAATCATGCCAAACAAAAATTCAAAACTTCCAGTACCATGTGTTTCACTTAGTGCAAGAGATTCAGCTTCGCTTCGTGTTTTTGGATCATCACAATCTTCTACCAATAAAAGTAAAGCCTCTCTTATTGCAGGAGCTTGAAATCGTATTGCTTTGACACTTTTAACACGGCTCTCCCAACGAGTTTGAGATAAATATTTAAGTGTTAAATTGTCTACCATCTGTTTAAATATGTCCCACCTGTTTGTTGAAGATGAAAACAAACAATATACTCGCTGAATTATTCCAAAAAAAGATACAGCCTTTTCTGAAGATGAAGCTATATCACAAAGTACAAGATTCAAGTTATGAAAACCACATGGTGTGAAAAATGCCCTTGGATTAATCTCAAGCAACCTCTTTTGCACTACTTTATTTTTTCCTTTCATATTAGATCCATTGTCATAACCTTGATCTCTCACATTATCAATGTCCAACCCTAGATTAAGTAATGCATCTTGAAGAGTAGAGAAAAGTCATTTTCCAGTTTTATCATCCACTTTCAAGAATGTTAAAAAGAATTCTTCAATCTTAGTTGGCGTTGAAGAAACATCCACACATCGAATAATCAGAGTCATCTGTTCTTTGTGACTGATATCTGGAGCACAATCAAGAATTACTGAAAAATACTTTGAAGCCTGAATCTTCTTTATGATCTTAAGTTTGATATCATTGGCCAACAATTCTATCAACTCATTCTGTATCCTAGGACTAAGATAATGAGAATATATTTCTTTTTTCTCAACTCGTCTGACATATTCCCTCATAACTGGATCAAACTCTGCAATTATTTCGATAAAACTCAAAGAGTTCCCATTATTTTCTTCCCCAATCTTATCACTATCTCCTCGAAATGCTAAATTATTTTTTGCAAGCGTTTTTACCAGTGCAACTATTCTCAGTAAGACTTCTCGCCAATGACTCTTCTCTCTATTTATCTCCTCTTGAGCATACTTATCAATCGTTTGATTTTTCTTTTGTCTGACTTCTAACTCTGTCCAACGAGTCATGTAAGTAATGTGATCATGACTACTTTCATGTTCTTTGAGTCTCCTAGAAAGATTTCTCCAATCGTTGTATCCAGTAGTTCCTAACTGGATAGCTTTTTGGTCATGTTTAAACAACTTGCAACAAAAGCAAAAAGCTTTATCTAAAGATTTTGAGTAAACCAACCATCTTCTATCTTGCTTTTCACCATTGATCATATCTCTTGTGTAGAACACATGAGAGAAGTGTCTTCCAATAGTATCCTTAGGAAATCGATAATCAGTTGGTAACCTTATCGCGGGACCTTTCTCAAACACTGAATCTTTCTTTCTCATATCAATATTTTTCCAATTCCCGGGTTCAGAAATATCAGGCACAAACTCTTCGACTTTTTCACTTTCACCTTCAGGCTCACCCTCTTCACTTTCAGAAACACTTTCTTCTCATTCTTCTCTGTCACGTTCTTCATCCTTGTTTTCAAGATCCATATCATTCTCAAAATATCATCACAGTCTTCCATATCATTCTCGGAAATATCATCAACATCTTCCTTATTTCTTTAAGTATCAATTGTTTCATTAGTAGTTTAACTTTCAGATTTTTTAAAAAACCTTAAAAGGGAGTTTTCTTGAAATTTTGCAGCTTCGTCTCTCCTCTTTTTCGCTTTTCTTTTTACATTTCCAGGTGTATGTGATCTCTTACCCAAAGGACTCATTTTTCTATAAATTAAAACAAGAAATTTTAATTAGACATACATGTATAATTGGTAATCGAATCACATAATTACATCTATGAATTTTGCAGCAGTTTTTCTACATAATTTGTTTGATTGTTAAGAAAAAATATAACAATATTGTAACTTTTCAAACTGATAAGGAATTAAAAATTAAAAGGATCATGGAATTTAATTAACTAACCTGAATCGATGAAAAGAACAAAGCAATCCCGACGACAATTTGGAACGATTCTTTTGAAAGAGAATTTTAAATACTATGATTGTTTAGGTTTTCTCAGGAATTAGTTTTTATAATAAACCTAATTGTATTTTTTTCTTTTTTTGTTTAGGTTTAGAAGTCTAATTTATTTTTAAACAATACAGAAAGGAAAAATATATAGATTTTAAATATAATTGACCCAAACCCATTATACATTACAAAATATGTGACCTCATAAAAATTAAAATTTTGTGGCCCTAAGTCTGGGCTTAGCCCGCCTGTCCTGTGGGCCGGGCCTGCCGATAACTGAAAATTTTGGTTTTTTCTGTTTTGGCCTAATACCCAGACCTAAATTTCCCCTAAACATATATCGTTGAATTTATACTCTACATGTTTTTTGCCTAAAAACATCACACATATTTTTTTTTAGATATAAAACAATACGGTAATAGTTCAAAAATAACATAAAATTTCAACAATCTCTATGATCGATTTAAAAATCTCAAACTCGTGTTAAGTGTAAACTATCATTTCCCTTCGTGTTTCTCTTATATTTCAGATATGTTAATTTTTTAAAAATTCTACATGAATTTGTCAATTTTTATCGTTTTAGTCAACTTATAATACAATATATTGATTATAATGATTGTTCGTTTCAGATTCTCAATTGATTACATCACGTTTCTGTTGTTGTTGTTTTTAAACAAAAACCATTATTTCTAACAAACCAAAATGGAGAATATCAATTGAACGATAGTCATATAAAATTTTAACGGTATTATAGACTAAATGGTTTTATTTTGTTTAAGAACTTTTAGTTGAGGGGCTTTTTCATTAATAATTTGGTTGAGTGGTTTAAAATGGATCTGTCAATACTTGAGGATTTTTTTCACTAAAATCCCTTTTAAAAATTTTATAAAAATAATAATCTTTATTCATAGACATGGAATACACTCAGTTTTATGTTGGTTACTAATCTCTCTGAACCAAGCAATTAAAAAGAGTAGACTAAATCTGAACATATATCTAAATTCAAAACATAGCTGATTGGATGTCAAAAAAAAAATACATAGCTGATCAAAGATGGTTCGAGTTCTGCAGTTCCATAATTCTGTTACAGGGTTGACGACCTGTTAAAGAAAAGTAAAAATTTAAATTATATATGCTTGACGATACATAGATTCGATCTATTGTTGAGCCAAACAAAAAGAGATAAGATTGGGCCATAAGTGGGCTTTAAGTTTAGGCCTTGCCCAGCTAATGTGGGCCGAAACTAAGACGAGAGAACTCACTTTACGCGCCACCAAGGCGCGTGTACTTCAGAGTCTGAGAAACACTTGAGCTACAACATTTTTAAGAGTTCTCTCTCTCTCTCTCTCTCTCTCTCTCTCCCTCTCTCATCTGCGACGTATAATTTCCCAATTTTCTCAGAGAACTCAAATCACCACCACCAAATCGCCGCCATGTTCAAACAAGCTTCTCGCCTCCTCTCCCGATCTGTCGCCGCCGCATCTTCCAAATCGGCGACGACTCGTGCTTTTTCCACGGAAGTTCCGTCGACGCTCGATTCGACTTTCGTCGAGTCATGGAAGAAAGTCGCACCGAACATGGACCCACCGCAGACTCCTTCTGCTTTCATGAAACCTCGTCCTTCGACTCCTTCTTCTATCCCGACGAAGCTCACCGTCAATTTTGTCCTCCCTTACACATCTGAGCTTACCGGGAAAGAGGTTTGTTTATTTTTTTCATGGTCTTCGATCTTTTGTTCCCATTTTGTAATTTTTTTTAGGGTTTGATCTATGATTTTGTTCATTGTGCTTTTCGTGTGGATATACGTCTGTCTGTATATTGGATAATTTGTGAGTGATCTGCGGATGATATTGAACAGCATTTCGGATTTGTTTCATAATTTTGTTACGCTGATTTTTTGATTCATCTCAAGGTATGCAAATGTGCTTGATTAGGTTTTAAGACCTTTGATTTTGGTTAGATCTGACGGCGCTCAATTTTTAGGGTTTTGCTGGCGAAACCTGAGACTTAGCTGCAATTGTTGATCTTTGCGTTAGGATGACAATAATTTTATTACTTTCTGGATGTTTCTCAACCATTGTTTGCAGTGAAGACTTGTCAAAAGAACTTGCACCTCTTGGTTGTTAAAAATACAGAGTCTTCTTAGAATTCACAGACAGGTTAACCATGTGTTCAATCATTGAAATGTTGAGACTAGTCGGTCTATTTACTGCTTCTATATTCTCTGTTGATCAATCATTGAAATGGGATATTTGAATTGCGACTCTTAAGAGAAGTCTGTTATTGAAATTCTATCCATAGAAATGATCCCAATTTTAGTGTTCGTCTTACTTTTTTTGGTTTCAGTTACTACGGTATTCACATATGATGTCTGTTTCATATATGATTTGTTCTCTTCTATACTATTGATACATGATGTGTTATATGCGTAGACTGAATGTCGATTATAACAGCTTAATTTTTATGAGTTAATCTCCATCGGCAGTAGTCATATATATTCATTGTTATATCATATAGTATTCAGATTCTCATAGTACACATAAAGTACAGTACGCTGTAGATGGTGCATTCGCTGTGGGTATCTCTTCATGTAGAGTGCAACGATAGCTTATATCTTGCCATATTTATTTCCTGATGCATTTTCCAACCATCTTGTCGCTGCGCTATCATCTTCATATTCTATTCATACATCAATTAAATCTAACCCCTGATTCTAGAGTTTCGTTTCTTATATCTTTAATCATAACTCAAAGCTGATTGGTTTCTCTTCATCTACTTGAAGGTCGACATGGTCATCATTCCTGCAACAACAGGACAAATGGGTGTCTTGCCCGGACACGTTCCAACAATTGCTGAGCTAAAACCTGGTATCATGTCCGTCCATGAAGGAACTGACGTGAAGAAATACTTCCTGAGCAGTGGTTTTGCATTCCTCCACGCAAATTCCGTCGCTGACATAATCGCGGTTGAAGCTGTGCCACTTGACCACATTGACCCTAGCCAAGTCCAAAAGGGTTTAGCTGATTTCCAACAGAAACTTGCTTCTGCCACAACAGATCTTGAGAAAGCAGAGGCACAGATTGGTGTTGAGGTTCACAGTGCCATCAACGCAGCTCTCTCGGGCTAAAAGAAGGGTTTCTCTCTTTCTTTCTTCCTTCTTTATTTCTTCTAAAAAAAAAAAAAAACTAAATCATTTGGCTTTTCAAGTGATTAGTGAAGTCCCTTTTTACTACTACAAAGGATGGAATAAACTAGAAATTGATTTTTCTTGTTTAATTGTGTTGGACTTTTGTTTGAATAAATGATTTTGTTCAATGGGCACAAACCCAAAAAGAATTTGTTGTGTTCATATCTCTGCACCTTTGTTATTGGGTATGGACTTTGTTGAGTTGAGAAACTAAGTTGGAATTTATCTAAGGTTTCGTTTCCTAATATTTTCTGACATTTCTGTAACACCTGTTTTAACTTGTCTTTCGATTACTTCCATGTGTTTACAGAGCAAAAAATAATAAGATAAGTAGGTTTTCTTTATGCGAGTATCCTAAAATAAATGCTTCTTCCCATTGAAAAAAAGTGGAGAAAATGAGGGAAAACAAACTGTAAGTAGTGAAAATGATCAAATCGAACAAACGGGTAGTGAACGAAATTATAAATGGGCCGCTGAGCAAGAAAAACAAAATGGGCTAGTAGAAAATTATAAAGGAGATAGGCTAAAGGCCTAAAAGACAGCGCGTGAAACACATTCCCCACTCGCAACGGTAGCGCGTGATAATAATTCGCTTTGTTTCCCTCAATTTCCATTGTCTATATAGTCCGCCAAATCGACTAATTTTCCAATATTGCAAGATTTCAGCGCGTGAAGAAAAGTTCTTTAACTTTTCGCTAGAAGCGTCATTTTTAGTAGAGGCAATGAACGTCATTTTTCGTATTTATTCTAAAGGCCTAAAATTTAATTTATTGTTTATTATTTTCATTTATAGGTAAGATTTCAACTTTGAACTCAATGACCAAGAAAACTCCAGCTTCCCTTTTTGGGCTTAACTAGTGTCTTTATTAGTGTAAATTAGAATTTAGACCGGCAAAAAACATTGTCCCTTCAATTGTATCCAACTAGTTTTCGTTTTATTTTTTTTTTAAAATCCAAAAAGTTTTTTAGGGTTTGTGTTTGATTTTCTAGATCTAAATTTTTTATCGTCTCTTTTCGAAATTTCATTCAGTTTAGAGGTTCCTGGATAGGTTTCTATTAGATCTATATTAGTTCAAAGGTTTTTTTTGTCTTTGGTTAACCTAGGTCAATCTCGTTGATGAGCCATAGACAAGGCATTGATGGCGATGTCATTAGATAAGGAGGATGTTCTTTTCGACATTCCAGATCTGCCGGAGTATTGTTGGTCGAACGCTGAACTCCGAATGTCAACTGATGAAGAACCTAATCAAAAACATGCCACGAAAACGGCAGAAGATTGGGAGAGTCATGGGAGTGGCTCTATCTAAGGAAATGTTTCAATTTTTTCGTCAACTCGGAGCATGATCTAGTGGAAGTTCTTGAAAAAGGAGTTCATACGTTCAGTGAATGGGCGATTGTAGTGGATAGATGGTACGCAAATCCACCTGAAAACTATCTGTAATTTATCCCGATGTGGATTCAAATCTAGAACTTGCCTATCAACTTCTACACCAATAAGGCTATTACAACGCTTGGAAAACAGATTGGACACGTGTTAGAGGTCGCTTTTGATACTAATAAGCAACAAGTGGAGGAGTTTGTCAGAGTGAAAATCCTCTTTGATGTGTCTCGACCATTGAAAAGATCCAAGTGAGGTACAATTTTGGTGTATTTTAAATATGAGAAAGTCCAGAAAAAGTGATATGGATGCCAAAGGATGACACACGAGAAGGATGTGTGTCTCATTCTCATCAAGAAAAGACAAGATGTAGCATCAGTAAGAAGAGCGGGAACACCGATAGAAAAACCAAAGAAATTCCCTATTATGAAGGAATTAGATCCTCTATTCGAAGTGTTGAGTGAAGATCAAGTGGGTATTGATCCAAATAAATGCAAACTAAGAATTGCTCCAATAGTTCTTGAAGGTATGAGGCAATATCTATAGATTTCTTGTGAAGAAGAAAGATTACTCAGAGTCGACAAGGTGAAACAATCGGTAAGGAAAGTGGAGAAAGATTCTTTAGCGCAAAAGTCTATTTGGCGACTAGAGCCGCTTCCAATCTTTCACAAGGACGTCAATAAAAGGAAAGGATTGGTCTTCAATTGTGATAATGCAAACTCCTTACAAAATTCCTTAGCACTATCTACAAGGGAACCAAGAGAAATGGAGAATGTTTTTAAGGAATGTCCTAAAAGAGGTCAATTGAGACGGAAGAGTTTTCTGCTTCATATAGTCCAACCAATTTCTTTGCTTTGTCTCAACCATTTCAACACAATTCAATGGTGTTTAGTCTTGGCTTCTTTGAAGCTGGGTCTTTCAGAATTGTGCAGAAAATGGTTAAGGCAGAAAAAGACCATCTAAGTGTAATAGAAAACCAAAAACGATGATCCCAAATTTAGAAAGAAAGCCGGATAACAACAGTAAGGGAGTGGAAAAAAGAGTAAATACTAAAAAAAAAGCAGATGAGGAGGGAAAAAGCACTGCAAAATTGTCAAACCTTAACCCTCAAGAGGTGATCCCAAAAAGGGGGGATTGCCTAACGCCCAATGAGCATTATAATCTGAATTTGTCAAGGATTGAGACGGTCTCAAGACTTGACAATTCTTCGTCTTAAGATAATACGTAAAACGTATTTCCCTAAGATGCTGTTTTTGATGGAGACAATGCATGGGAGAGATGTTCTGGTCGATCTTCAGGGGTGGTTAGGGTATGACAGAGTGTAGACAGTGGAGCTAGTTGGTAAGTGTGGAGGTTTGGCTCTTTTTTGTTGAAAAATGAATAAGTGGATGTGTTATATATGGATAAAATTTTGATTGCAAGTACAGTTTGGAGCAAAAAAAAAACTTTGTTTCCTGTGTTTATGGGAATTCGGATAACACAAAAAGAAGTGGTGTTTAGGACAGAATCAATATTATTAGAATATGAAGAAAGTTTAGATGATGTATGGTGGGCGATTTCAATGACATTATGCACAATGGGGGAAAGAATGGAAGTCCAAGGAGAAGTGGTTCGTTTTTAAAATCTTTTTATGTTATGTTAACAGTTTGTGATATGGTGGAACTACCAAATCAGGGGAATAAATTCACTTGGGCAAGAAGAAGAGGAGATCATTGGATTCAAAACAGATTGGATAGAGTATTTGTGAATAAAGAATGGTATGATTAGTTTCCTGCATCTAATCAATCATTCGTTAATATAAGAGGATCTGACCATATACCAGTTTTGGTGAGTCTAATGTCATCTCAGGACACTAACAGAGAAAAATTTTGGTTTGATATAAGGTCTGTATAAACATGAAGTACATAGAGCTATTATCACAACATGAAATTCTGGAAGATTTAATCCAAGATTCACAGTTTCTGAAAGACTTAAGGCATGCAGGAAGACTTTAAGTGGTTGGAAGAGAAATAACAACATGAATGCTTTGGATAAAATTCACAAATATGAAAAAGTTTTGGAGATAGTGCAGTCAAAAGTTTGGCCTAGTCTGCAAAAGATGCATATACTGAAAAGAGAATTGGCAGTGGCTTACAGGGAAGAAGAACAGTATTGGCAATAGAAGACTGGACAAAAAATGGTTAGGACATACAAACATAAATTCCAATTTATTGTATGTCGCGTTTAGAGAGCTAAGAAGAGGATTAAAAAGCTAAAGGATCACAATGGTACTGTGTAGAGATCAAAAGTTGCAAAAGATGAAGTAGCATCATATTACTTTCAAAAGCTTTTCAAGTATTCAAATCCTACAAGCTTCCATGATTGGTTTACAGGTTTCATCCCAAAGGTGTCAGAGAAAATGTATACAAAGTTGGTTGAAATGGTATTAGCAGAAGAGATTAAAGAAGCAGTTTTTTCAACCAAAGCGGCTAGTGCATCAGGATTAGATGGTATGTCAGCCTTATTCTTCCAAAGATATTGAAAAACTATTGGTGGTCAGGTTATTATAGAAGTACATGGCTTTTTTTAGAATGATATCATGCCTTTGGAATATAACGACACTCATCTTTGCTTGATACCAAAAACCCATCCTACTGAAATAGTGGACCTAAGACCAATAAGTCTCTGCTCGGTTCTTTACAATACCATTTCAAAGGAAATAGTGAAGATACTTCAGCCTTTTC
Organism: Turritis glabra; assembly: GCA_900406565.1. Lineage (NCBI taxonomy): Eukaryota > Viridiplantae > Streptophyta > Magnoliopsida > Brassicales > Brassicaceae > Turritis > Turritis glabra. Next base: position 64,710 of record OVBN01000085.1, on the reverse strand, counting down.
TGCCGCAAATCATTTATGTGCATCAGTTATATTCTATCTCTGAAAGACTGATCACATATAACATCTTGGTGGCTCATGAATTGGTGCACAGTATCAATACTTATCCAACCATCTCCTCAGACTTCATGGTAATTAAATCTGACATGCCAAATGCCTATGACAGAGTTGAATGGAGTTTCCTAAGGGATTTGGTTTTAGCATTAGGATTTCACCAGATATGGGTTGAATGGATTATGATCTGTGTATCCACTATGACATATATAGTGCTCATAAATAACCAGGCATACAGAATGATTACTTCTTAGAGAGGTCTGAGACAGGGAAACCCACTTTCTCCTTTTCTCTTTGTTCTGTGCACAGAAGACCTCACTCACCTAATGAATGCAACACAAATAGAAGGAAATATTGAAGGTATTAAATTCAGTGAAAAAGGCCCTGAAGTGCACCATCTTTTCTTTGTTGATGATTGCATGTTCATGTTCATGTTTAAGCTTCCAATGATCAAAGTAGGGTGTTGCAAAACATTCTCACAAACTGTGGAGCAGTGACTGGTCAAGTAATCAACATGTCCAAGTCTTCTATAACTTTTGAAGTAAAAGTCAACCCAAGAGTTAAAACTGACATCAAAACCAGAATAAGAATCTTCAAAGAAGGTGGAGCAGGAACCTATTTAGGTCTTCATGAGTGCTTTAGTGGATCTAAAGTAGATTTACTTAGCTACATCAAAGACAAACTGAAGGCTAACTTTCCTAGTTGAAATGCAAGGAACCTATCACAAGGTGGAAAAGAGGTTCTTCTGAAGTTAGTTGCTATAGCAATGCCAGTGTTTGCAATGTCCTGTTTCAACCTTCCCAAAACTACCAGTGACAACTTATCTTCAACCATGACTAAATTCTGGTGGACCTCATGTGAACACTCCAAAAAGGTACATTGGCAGAGTTAGGAAAAACTATGTCTCCCAAAGAACCAAAGATGTCTTGAGTTTAGAGATATCCAATGTTTCAATCAAGCCTTTCAAAAAAATGAAGTTTGGAAATTGCTTACAGACCCAAAGATCAAGGTTTTCCTGTGGAAGGTGTTGTGTGGGGCTATGCATGTGGCCCAAGCACTAGATGGAAGAGGTATAAAGGTGGACTCAAATTGCCAAATATGTGGCATGGAAGGGGAATATCTCATGCATGTTTTGTTGTCCTCCCCTTATGCAAGACAAGTGTGAGCTTTATCTGACTTCCCATCTCTATAATTTGGGTTCTAAAAAGGGTTAGTTTTTTCAAATTTATATCACCTTCTAATCAATAGATGAAACAAAGATTAGCCAAAAGAGTTAATAAAGAGTTTTCCCTGGATCTTGTGGAGAATTTGGAAAAATCAAAACTCTTCGGTCTTTGAAGGGAAGAGATTCACGGCAATGAAGGTTGTGGTGAAGATTAGAGAAGATGCTTTGGAGTGGACATGGACGAGGACACATCACTGGAAAACATGGACCCCTTGGTCATTGGTCAGAGGAGCGTCAATGGTCCGGTTAAATGACAACCTCCACCAGATGGGTGGCAAAAGTGTAACTTGGGCACATCTTAGTGTAAGAAAAACTTGCTTGCATGGTGTGCGCTTGGGTTGTTAGAGATAGTGAAGGAAAGGTTTTGGTGCATAGCACGAGGGCTTTTGGTAATATTAAGGATGGCCTAGAAGCAAAGTTTGTATGCATGTTGTGGAGAATTGAAAGCATGAAGAGTCACAGATTTCCTAAGGTAGTTTTTGCGGTACATATTCTAATCTGGTTGGTGTGGTCAACAGACCAAATGCTTGGCCATCTTTTAGATTTCAATCACAAAAAATCCAAAAGATGTTGGAGTCAGGTTTGGAGTGCAAAGTGGTGGTGGAAGTCTCTGCAGCTAACAGATGAGCTAATCTCATCTCGTAAAGTATTACAAATGACATACGGCTTCATTCTTATGTGGTTAAAGGTTATCCTTCTTAGATGCAAGGAGTCTTTGAAGATGGGAGAGTTTTGTCCTTTTTTTGATGTTTTCAGGTAGATGGTAGAGTTCTCTTGGAGAGAATATTTTTGTATAGGCCCTTCATATATTAAAAGTGCTTACTGTATGATGTGTGGTTGGGTAAATCCCAATTACCGGTTTGGGTTGGTTGTTTTTTTGTATAAGCTGTTGTAACCCTCCCCTTTATATATATAAAATCAAATGACTAAAAAAAAAGATAAGATTTCAAATTTCTTTTACTGACACTTGAGAAAAACTGTCAAAGCTAATTTGATTTTCAATTTTTTTGTATTACTTTTTCTTATCCAAATTTATAAATGTTTGGCTGTGAAGATTATTGCATAATTGAATATTAGAAAATCAGTAAACATAAATTCAATACAAATTGATATAAAAAATCACATTCAGAAAGAATTGGCGCTTAACCAAGTAACATACACTTAAAAATCATATTAAATCAAAGGATCATTTTGAATAAATGAAAATTTGGTCAACGGAATTTAATTGATTTGAAAATTCAACCAAATTGTTGATTTTAATTTTTTCCATCAATAGCTAATTTCGTTTAATAAAATCCTAAATACCAATTATAATAGTGTTATTTGCTTCATGATTTATCACTGGATTTTAATAAATTTGAATTTTTTGTCTAGTTAAAGATATAAATGCTTAAATCCAAAGAAAGTCATCTTTTATGTTGAAATTCATGTTTGATTTATTGGATTTTTTAATTTAGCAAAGTATCATATTTTATATTATAATATTATATATTTGGACCATATTTTCAGGATCCTCGAGATAGTTGAATTTGTTCATCGTAAGAATTAAGAAACATCGTTTACACTAGATTTATATTAGGTTTTGATCAATAAAGAGCAAAACCAAGCTAGGATTATGTTGATGTCTTAGACCATCTCTTGGGATGTTACTTCCTTGGCACAAGAGTACGGTCATGAAAATCTCCAAGAAACTCTTATGAAGACTCTAATGCTCAAATCAGAATAATTCAACGTGACTAGACATGTAGTCAGTTTGACGGGAAAAGAAATGGTGATAGTGTTCTAAGCTCGAGAAGTGGTCGAGAACCCAACTTAAAAGCAATGGGGTCACGGAGGAGCGAAATCGTGGAAAAAGGAAGAGACAATTGAGCGATTGAAAGGCGATCTTCTTCCCAAAAGATGTTAGTTAGGGAAGTGTGCAGGTCGTTGAGATTGTCAATTAAAGAAAATGGACTCTTAACTGATCAATCTCTCCAAACTTTGAAAGAATGAACTGACCTGTCTTCTCCTTTTTAGTTGTGAGAATGAGAGGACATAAAATGAATATGGCACATTTAAGTAACTCCTATCATGATTAATAAATCAAATTTCGGAGGGTACCGAGTTCGTGAGGAGATGAGTAAACTAAATTAGATGATAAATTTAAGCCCATTACATACACAAACATACAATATAGGAGAGGCGAGTGGGAGAAAACCCGGAAAAAAAGGATATGCAAATATTCTGATTCCTTGCCAAATATGCCAACATCTGATTCTGACTCTGCGGTCTTAAAGACAGAGCTATGGATTTGTCATAATTTAGAGTGGTTGTTCCGCCATGGACAACCTCCTTCGAATGCATTTTCCAGTACGTCTTCCATTCTCTTTGCCAATATCACCTGTTTCCACCATTCATACCAATTTTAGAACTATTCAACAATATTACGGACCAACCCGATGCAGCTTTGCCAGAGTCGGGTTTTAAGGTTTTTTGAAAGAAAACAAGACCCATCCCACGATTCTTTCTTGTGTTTGGTGGTTAGCGGACTAATCCGCAAGAGGAACCAGGCTCAAATCAAAACCAGACCTCATATGGACCGAACTTGGCCAGAGTAGCATAGTGCAACATTCTTACCCCAAATGCAATACCGAGAACAAGACTAAGATTAAAGTTAACAACTTACCTCCAGACTGGAAAGTACAGCGGCGGGTACTTCAACTAAGTCTTTCGAGTTCCTCTGCGGTAGAATCACTCTCTTGATACCATACCGGTGTGCAGCCAATATCTGTTCATCGATTTAACATGCTTCAGAATTGTTCCAAAAACCATGATAGATGGTACCCAAATTCGGGCTTTTTATCACATGTGAAGCTTCCGGATGCTAGAACTAGAAGCAGCTTACCTTATCTTTGATGCCACCAACAGGTAGGACGAGACCTCTAAGTGTCATCTCTCCGGTCATGGCTGTGTCTGCTCTTACTCGTTTCTGACTGAACAACGAAACCAGAGCCGTCACCAAAGTCACTCCTGCTGAAGGTCCGTCTTTTGGCACTGCACCAGCAGGAAAGTGAATGTGGATATCTCGACCATCAAGAACATTCATATCCCCTGCAAGTGCCAGCTTAAAATCCGATGCACGGGCTCTTACCTAAAAGACATCAATAGACGATCAGCTAAAGAGTTCTGAAGTATCTTTTTATGTTCTGAATAGTAGATGCAGTTGTATAGGAAAGGTTAACAATCTAATGAGAGAAGCTTCAAGCGAAGATGTTTACCCATGTAAGAGCTAATTGAGCAGATTCTTTGATAACATCTCCAAGTTGACCCGTCAAATGCATTTCGCCCTTGCCCACCATAGATGTAGCCTCCACAAACTGGACTTCTCCACCAAAAGTAGTCCAAACGAGACCCACAGAAACGCCAGCTGACGCCACTCGATCAGCGGCTTCACTGTCATCAAATCTTGGAGGCTGCATAGCACCCAACAAAACAGCACGTGGTAAATTTCCACAATGTCATGTTTGTAACGCAAAATAACACAACCACCAAAGATTATATTCCGCTATAGAAATATTTAAGTGAACAGAGCAGAGGAGATCTTTACCCCTAGGATTTTTTCAAGCATAGTCTCATCCACCACCAAAGCTGAGGGACTCTGGAAGGTACTTCCAATCTCATGATCATTTACTCCCATTGGAATAACTTCCATTTCCACTTCGCCTCCCTCGGCCATTCTACCATTAAGCAGAGGAGAGGTAAGTTTCTGCACATCTTTGCTCAACGGAAGAGTTTGTTCATGCTCTGCAACCATCACAGCAGCTGCACGAGCCAAAGCAGCCAAGTTTCTCTCTAGGCTACGAACACCGGCTTCCCTTGTGTACCTCTGAATTATATTCTTTACCATAGCCTATGGCGAGCATATGAAAAAACTGCATAAGCGCACCACGCGAGAAACAATTATTGGAAATACATCAAAAATTTCAAAATAATAATCTACCTCTGGAATCTTGAGGAACTCGGAACTAAGCCCATGCTGATCTAGAACTCGAGGAATCAGATGGCGCATAGCTATCTTAAGCTTTTCCTCTTGCGTATAACCTGGCAACTCAATTAGCTCCATCCTATCTAGAAGAGGAGGTGGAATAGGCTGAACCCTATTTGCAGTGGCAACAAAAACCACCTTTGATAAGTCATATGGGACATTCAGATAGCTATTTTTTCAGTTAAGGTAACTGTGGAGTTCATAAAATAGAGTGGCGAACTAAGCAAGTATCATCTATGCTTCTATGAAAGAATATGGTTGTTGCCTAAGAGTAGGTGAAAAGTACAATTTCAAGATTTAAAACTCATGCAAGAAACTTTCAACAAGCCTAACAAAGTTTGAACACTGAATCTAATATATTTATTGAAGAAGGAAACATGATAGGATACTGATCATTAAAAGATTTGTTCTGCTCTGGATCCAAAACCTCCAGCAGTGCTGAAGCCGGATCACCCCTAACATCCGAGCCTGTTTTGTCAATCTCATCCAACAGCATAACTGGATTGCAAACACCAACCCTCTAAAATCCAAAACATGGAGCGAAACCCTTAGTGATTGAAAGATATCAAATCACAAACCATCCAACATGATTGTGATCAAACGAGACATTCACATATTAGAAAAGCATCTACACCACAGTTATGTCAATGCCCTTTCGGAAAAGCTAAGTAGCAATCATTTTTATGATCTAATACTCTATTGCACTTATAATTGTCAAGGTTAGACAGACAGACAGACAGCAACCAAACTTATCCTTGTTACAGCTTAGTTCCTTGTTTTAAACAAATCCCCAAGGTTCTTTCAGATTTCTTCAGCATAAGTTAGATAGAAAACAAACACTCACCTTTAACCCATCAATGAGGTGCCCTGGCATGCTTCCTATATAAGTCCTTCTGTGTCCTCTAATGTCAGCTTCATCTTTCACACCACCCAAAGATAAGCGAACAAATTTTCTACCTAATGCAGCTGCAATAGATGATGCCAAAGATGTCTTGCCCACACCTGGTGGACCAACGAAGCACAAAACTGGGCCTCTCGCATCTGGTTTAAGCTGCAATAAAGAAGATTCAATTAAGATAAAACCAGAAAACCAGAAAATTGAAGACGGATCATTTTAAAATAAAGAAAGACAAACAAACAACCTTTCGAACAGCCAGATATTCAATGATCCGTTGCTTGACCTTGGCTAAACCATAGTGATCACTGTCAAGACGTTCTTTTGCTGCTTTTAGATCCAACTCATGTTCTTCGCTTGCCTTCTCCCAAGGAAGATCAGCCAACAGCTCCAGGTAAACTCGTGAACTGTTATAACCAGGTTGCTGAGGTTGCATCTTTTTTAGTCGCCTGCATTAGGAAATGAAAAAGATAATTACTAGTAAGGAAATTATGTCTTCAGGTTGCTCCACAGTCACACAACCATCAGCTATTGTCCTCGAGCACAGTATACCTCAATTCCCTTTGAGCATGCTTCCATATGTTTGACGGCATTCCTGCAGCTTGCATCTTTCTTTCAAGTGCAGCTACATCATCTTCATCATCATCATTGTCACCAAGCTCCTCTTTAATAGCTCTCATCTGTAAAAACCAGTTTCATTGCTACAGGTCATGCCACTGAAGGACAATAACCTCTCAACTTGACAACAAGAGCCAGATGAAACCAAACCTGCTGGCGCAAGAGATATTCCTTCTGTGACTTTGACAACTGGCCTTCCACCTTCTGAGTAATCTTCTCTGCCACGCGAATTGACTGCCACAAGTAAACATCAAAATGACTTCAAAATGCCTAGGGGGAAATTGAGGACAGATACAATAAGATGACAATCAAGAGCTAACCTGCAAATGCCGATCAACTAGTTCAGTGGCCTTTGAAAGTCTTACTTTGAGGTCAACTGAATCCAGCATAGATAGTTGCTCTTCAAAACTCATCTCAAAGCTAGCAACAAATATGTCTGCTAGTTTATGGATAGGAACTGTCTCCAAAAGAACTTTTGTCCTTCCACCAGTTTTTTGTTTCTGACTCAAGAATTAATGCATAACTTACTAATTCAATAAAAAATCATCCAGATTCCATCAGATGAAGATTATATAATTGCTTCCATGGTAAGAAAAAAATGCCAAAGAAAAATCAATTTCGTGAAAACAGATACCTAAAACTTCAGCGTTGTAATCTAGGAAACTCTAATGCTGAAGCAAAAACGAAATTTGAAAAAAGAGGAACCAAAAACAGACAGCCGTTTAGTTTCACTAAAGTTACCTGCTCAAGGACAGAGACAAGCTCCATAGCTGTGGTTTTAAACTGGCGTGACAGTGCTACAAAATCCGGGTCTTGCTGCACTTGCTCCAACTCTGCAGATGGCCAGAAAAGGATCAGCTAAAGACATCAAAGGACTAGCATGTAGCCAAATGTAATAAAAAATTAAAAGCTCATGACCCAACCTGAAATAAGCCAGAAAAACTATAAATACAAAACAAGCTCCAACTCAATATTATTACCTTAGAGAATGTTTAACCTCAAATAATTTTCACAAGCATAAACTTTTCTATATATTAAGCACAAAAAAGAGCTAACATTTGCAGAGATCAAAGTCTCTGTGATCACAAAAGAGGCAGGAACCTTAATTTAGTGAAAAAAATATATCTCAGTTGCATGATGAAGCAGCGGAATATATATAGGTCATATATATATATATATATATATATATATATATATTATAAGACACGAATTTCTTGGACATAAGAGAACAATTTAACACCAGTAGACAGTGATCACATAAAAATACAAAAAAAAAAAATATATATCTTACCTGCCTTTGTCATCTCGAGCGATGTAATCCGCGCAACTGAATATGGTCCTCTTTTTCCAAGATCCTGAACATTAAACCTGCTCAGACCTTCAAGGACAACCACATATGTAACTCTTCCACTTGGTTTCTCCACCCCTCTTGAAAGATGCAGAGCACGAGCTGCTACTCCCCTATATATTAGAAAACAAGAACATCGCTCAGCATATGCTGAGAATTAAACCAAAATAGAAATCAGATCACAATTAAATTATGAGGCAAATCATAAACTCAGGAATCACAGCATTCATATTAAATTTACACGAAATCACAGCCTAATGGGTACAAAAATAGACCGAACCTGGTGTGCCATTGAATGTCCTGCTGATCTTTAGCATCAGACTTCTGAGCATCTGTTGTACCAACTAGAAATTTCAAGCTTCTTTCTCCAGAATCACTTCCAGCACCTAGGCAAAAGAAGAAAAAAATCAACACAGATGCTCATTTTAAATCAAAATCAACCAGAATCAAAATCAAATTTCCCAGTACCTGGATTAATCATAGTCCCAATTGAAGAACCCTCAGCATCATCACGAACAGGCAAAATGCCAATTAAACCCTTCTCTTCTTTCTGCCATAGCTCTTGCTCCACTAGTGTGACGCTGAATTCGAAAAACAAGTAACCAAACCAACAAACGTTAATCGCAAACCCCTCGATACGCAGCAACGCATAATTCAAAGATTTCAATTGTATAGTAACTCAAATCCAAATCGATTAGGGTTATCGAAATGTTGAGTATGTAAACGTGTAAGCTATAACGATCAATACCACACAAAACTAACCCTAACTTATAGATTTTAGCACTATTCAATCGTTTGGAACTGATTCGAACAAGTACAAACATGAAATCACCTAAAACAAAACCAAAGTCCAGAGGAAGAAGAAGAAGAAGAAGAACCAGTACAAACATGAAATCACCTAAAAGAAAACCAAAGTCCAGGGAATGATCGAAGCATAAGAGTCGTGTGAAACGATGATTTACCTGCTATGAGAAGTACAACGAATTCGAATAATGGCGCCGGGTAAGAGAACCTTGTTCCTGAAAGGAAGAATCGCTAACCTACTCGGTAGCTCCACGGTTTCCGCCATTAACGTCTCCTTCGAGAAACAAATTCTTGTAAAATGAGAGAGATCGATTTGATTTGATCGTCTCTTATATTATAACACCGACGCTTTTCTTCGTCTACATTATTTATGCTTTTATCTGTTTTTTTTTTTTTTTTTTTTTTAATACATTATTCTAATGAAATTTGTATTTAGTCCTTATTTTAGTATTTTCATTCAACCATGACCATTACTTTTTATATCTTATACAAACCCTATTCTTGTAATTTACTTTAACATTCAATATAAGAATTCAATATTTCAGATTTGATTAGTAAATTGAAAAAATGGTGAAATTGTTTTATTTTCTAACAAAAAATACTTAACAATATTTTTTACAAAATTGGATTTTTAACAAAAACTTTAATAATATTTTTTAAATTATAACTTCATTATAATGAACATCCTTCACACTTAAACTCGGATTTTGGCAAAACATATAAATTATTTTTCTATTTGTTCACGTAAGATCATATTTTTATATTTTTTATTACTCAAAATTTTTGCTCACAAATTAACAAAAGGCGCCACATAAAAGAATTTTTAGTATAATTCAAACTTTTTTTCGATGTTTTATGGATTTCCAATCAGATTTCATTATCTAAACATCAAAGAGTGTCCAAAACCATTACACTGATGTTTTCAACTATATTAAGGGGAAGAAAAGCGCCGATTGAAAAGATGAGGGATGAACTTGATATTTTGCGGAAACACCGATACTGATTGAAAATTCACATTGATGAATTCATTCATAGCCGTTGGATCATTCGGATAAGATGGGAGAGACAAAACGAGTGGCATCAGGGGTAGACAAAAGAAGAGCGAGAGTTTTGGGACCCATGCTTGTATTAGTGCCACGTGTCAGATAAAGATAAGGTAAAACGCTGGGCCTCAAATGTCTACGTGTTATATCCACAGCTACACGCTATACGGTCCATGCGGTATTCCCAAATACATACGCGTCCAGGTATTAATTATACTTCTACTACAAAGTTGTCAAATATTTTTGTATTTTGTGCCACTTCGTTTGAGCACTTGACATTTTCATTCAGATAATCCATCTAAATGTTTCGTCTAAATATTTCATTTGAATGTTGTTTATTTTAATTTTTGAATATTTATTTTGATAAAGCATCTGAATGAATTTTTGTTTGTTTGCTTAATTTTTATAAATTTTTACCTCCATCTAGATGAGTTTAATAAAAAAAATAACTAAAATATTCATACTTTGATCTAATCATTTTCCTATTTTTATTCTTAATTATAGCTATATTAATTTAATTATTGTTCTAAAATATCTTTACAACTATATATTTTTTAAATTATTATTTTAACATATACAAACTAATTTACGGTTTTGACGGAAAAACATGATTTTACGGTTTTGGCGGAAAAACATGATTTGGCGGTTTTGGCAAGATAATATGAATTTGTGGTTTTGGCAGAAAAACATGATTTTACGGTTTTGGAGGAAAATATGATTTTCGCGGGAAAACATGATTTTGCGGTTTTGGCGGGAAAACATGATTTTATGGTTTTGGAGGGAAAACATGATTTTGCGGAAAATATGTTTTGCGGTTTTGACAGAAAAATATGATTTTGCGGGAAAACATGATTTGGCGGAAAAATATGATTTTGCAGTTTTGGCGGAAAAATATGATTTTATAGTTTTGGCGAGAAAATATGATTTGGTGAGAAAATATGATTTTGCAGTTTTTGCGAAAAAACATGATCTTGTGGAAAAACGTAATTCCACAATTTTCTATCAAAAATCGTAATTTTACTTTTTTGGCTGGAAAAAACGTAATTCCGTGATTTTATGATTTTGATAGAAAATAATAATCCGTGATTTGACAATTTTTAGAGAATTTTTGGGGTGCAAATATGTGATTTTTTAAATATAAATTGAGAAATCTATAGAAAATTGACATTATTTGAGATATTTGTCATTTATAATTTTTGACTAAATTATCTCCATCCAAATGCTCCAATTATGTTCATCCATACGAGTTTGACAAATTTGTCTAAATTAAAAAATCGATTTAGGTGATTCATCCAACTGATTCATCCAAATATTTTGTTAAATTGTTAAAAGCGAACATCATTTTTCATCTCCATCCAGACAAATGGATAATTTGAATGGAGAAACGAACAAGAGCTTTATCTTTTTCTGTATGTATTGTACGGTTACTTTTTTTTTTTTTTATTCAAAAGAATGTAGATGGCACACTTACATTACGTATTTAATATATAAAATCAGAAAGAAAAATGTGGAAATAATAATCAAATCTACATGTTTTGCAATTATTTGTGTGGTTTTTGTGGGCCTCTCGACCACAAGAGAAAATAAAAGCTAAAAAAATAATTCTGTTACAATGAACTACGAAATATATTTACATTGATACGAATGCCCATTACGTATGCGCAATCTTTAAGTTTTACAAAAGGAAATGCAATAAAATTCATTATCCATCTAGCATGCAAATCAATAAAAATGCAACGTTTTTCTAGATTAGAGAAGTTCATCTAGAAAAAATTGTCTCTATAAAAGAGCATTGGTTGAGATAAATGCAGGATCCACGTTAACCGTATCGGCTCCGAGCTATCAACCTCGTCTTGACCACATCCAATGTTCCAAAGCAGAACGGACCTGTGGTTCATTAACTGCCATGGCCGCAAGACTTTATCATCGCCCTCATGTTATGATTATCAAACTGCTTCTTTAATTTTTAATTGTTTATGATTATCATGAACACGATTCTATTTTTCATGGCTCTGGCATCCAGCGTTCAATATTTTCCGTCTTTGGTGATTGTTGAGGAAGAACACTCACGTGAGCATTATGTGTTTTGCTTATGTGGGCTTGGGCCTTTTCCATTAAACGATCGGGTAATCCATTTTTGAAAATATATATTTATGGTTTATGGCTTTATGCCATAAAATATTCAAATGTACCATCTTATTTGAACGCTCTTAACATTAGTATGACATATGTATGTTGTTTTTATAACTCCAGGAAATTTGAGAGTTGTATACTTATATATTTCATGTCGCACACGCTTTGTTTCTCGATTCTGTCTTTGCTACTGTCCCAAGTGATCCTTGATTTCTTGGCTTATGTTTATTCAATTTTGAACAATTTGGATTTACATTCGCATATCCGAAATCTTGCACAAACACCTATAATAATAGAACATTATAATCATATTATATAAATATATAAATGATATTGGAAATGCAGATTGGAAGGAAGGTGTTGGAACTCAATTTTGACAAAGTAGTTCCTGCCAAATTTTTGGCGATTTTTCTGGTAAAGTCTATCACTCGAATAATTGAATTTTGGAGTCTTTGGAATCCTTGTAGTAAGCACTATAAGATAATACATTTACATGTCAAAATCGAATTTAAGTTGAATGAGAAATAAAGATCTAAAATGCTTAGCTTGAAGAATATGTAATATTAGTAATTTTAGAAATGAGCAAATATTCCACATTGGAAAAATGAAAATTTTTCCAACTAGTATATAGTGACACACTTATAACAAGGTTCACTAAATTTGAGAAGATGAGACCATAGAGTATGAGATGGATGACCATTATGCAAAAACACACACACGCGTGCTGCCGCCACTGGGTCTTGGTCTTGGTCTTGGTGAATGTAGGCCTACGAGATCCACAAAGGTTGTTATTTTTGAAACAAATTTTTATTAATATTTTTGTTAATTTTCCCTTAAAGATTTTGCATAATTTTGGATAAATCTAAAAGCTTCTAGAATTGTGTCAAAAAACGTTTTTGTGATATTTTTGAATCCTTATCCTTGCGGATCAAGACGGAATATTTCCAAAACCTTATCAAAATATTTCTGAATCCTAATCGAATTTTTTTTGAAACTCTATCCCTCTCTGACTTACGAATCAAGCTACTCCTCCATATAAATAAAGACTCTCATCATTCTCTGAAATCATCCGATTTTCAAAATACAAAAGTTTTCCAGCAAATCTCCCTTGTTTCTTAGCAAAAAGTAAGTTTTGAGAGTATATCGTAGAACCGTTTGTAGATTTTATAATCAAGTGGCACGATTATAGTCTTAAGACCGTTGTATCGTGGAATTCAGAATCTCATAAAACTGGCACACTACGAGAGATTTATTTAATTAAAGAAAAATATCAAATCTCTCTCCACGTATTCGTCTTTTTTTTAATCAGATTTGTTCGTGATTTTCAATCTAGGATTTCGTAATCATACAATCTTAATTCAATAAATTTATTTCCTGTTTATACCCTTAAACGGATTGATTATTGCGAACAGTTTTCAAAGCGTTTTTCACAAACGATTCAAACGCTTTTAGAACGCTCTCTAGCGGTTATGTAGAACGTTTAACCAGAAAACGGATATGTTAAAAGGATAACGATTTCCGCGAAGGTCTTTGGCAGATTCACGAAATGTTTTCAAAATGATCTAAGCGATCTAAAAAGCATTTAAGAACACCACTATCAGTTTCTGGGAATGTATATTGGCGAGATCTGGTGATATTCACAGAATTTCAAAACAAATTTTGGAAATTTTCTCCAGAAAACGCGTTGTTTAGCGACTTAAACTATTTAGTCGCTTATCAACATACGATAATCCCAAACAAATATGACTGAAACAGACATGCGTATTGTAGTTTCTAAAGTCAATATGGATGGTTTAAATTGGTGCCACAAATCTTATCTATTGTGATAGATCTTATGCTTGCTAAGTAGCAAGTCTTTCGCTTTGAAAAATTCAAAGAATACGAGAGAAAAGTTGACTACCAACTTGAGAAAATCTATTAAATAGATATGTGTGAAAGAAAGCGAGTTTGATGCCTATTAGTTGTGTTTTTTCAAGAACATGACATTTTCCATCATAAAATTGCTCCCTATTCATTTGACTGGGATGGAGTTGCAGAATAAACTCTAAAATAGATAAAGAATGCAATGTTACAAAACTCTAAGTTGTCTCAGGAAATGTAGGGGGAAGCGTTGCTTACCGCATAAAGTCATTGGCAAGATGTCATATGAAATTTGAAAAGGTAAAGTACATTCGTAAAAATACCTAAAAGTATGGGATGCTTAGCAAACGTTGCAGTATCACTTCATAAAAATATTATAATCAGACCTAAGACGGTGGATTGTTAATTCATCGAATAGGCACACTTTACTAGTGTTTATCCCGATGAAGGGAGAATTAGTGCGAGCATCATGTGTACACCATGATAGTCAATGGACTATAGCTCGGGCTAAGTTTTATGTATAATGGTTAGTCATGTCTCTTACAAAAGGCGACATAAAACCATTCGACAACTAATCTCAAATTTCGTAATCTCAATACATTATATCAAATTTGCCTGATAACTTAGGATCCATTTATTACAGGGTGTGTCATGAGATTAAGTATTGAAATCATCGAAGGGAATGAGTTTAAAGCCTATGACTTAATGAGGATGTTTGATGAATATTCCACCTACGAGACTGGAGATCCCAGGATGTCGGTTCAAAGGAAAAATTAAATCAAGCGAAATCTGATAAAAGCACTGAAAGACGTTATGTCACTACCCAGTTCTCAGATCACCAACTACCTAGTTCTCAGATGACTAACAGTGTTTCCTGTAAGTTTTAAAGGTTAAGCATTGCTTTTAATGAATAAATCCATAACTTTCGTATATGTGGAGTATTACAGGATACTTTATTATATGACAAGAGCGAGTGGAAGTCACCTAGTGAGTGTGAAATGAGGCGGTTTCTAGGAGGATGAAGATCAGGCTATATTCTTCAAGTTCACTCATGAAAACCAGGCAAGTTCAAAGCCACAATGAACACAATAGAGAAATAAGTTTTACGAGGAAATGAAATGGGTTGTACCTGTTGTCTAAGTTTACATAAAAATCCGGGTGCTTCAAGACATCATGTTCACCTCATGGCCAAGTAAACTCGACAGATATTAACAATGAGTGGTTCAAAGCTGAAATATGTTACTATCTCATACACAATGATTTTTCGGTTATACTTTCAAAAGTCTGTCAGTTAAATTTGTCTAGGTCTATCGAGTCTGTAGAGTCTTCATATATTTAGGTTTACTTCTATTCATGTGGGGGATTGTTGGAACTCAATTTTGACAAAGTGGCTCTGACCAAATTTCCGGCAATTTTTTCGATGAAATCCGTCACCGGAATAACCAGATTTTGGGGTTTTTGGAATCTTTGTAATGAGCACTAAAAGATAATGCATTTACATGTCAAAATGTAGTTTAAGTTGAATGAGAAATAATGGTCCAAAGTGATTAGTTTGAAGAGCTTGTATTTCTTTGAATTTTAGAAATGAGCAAATGTCCCACATTAGAAGAATAAAAATTTTCTCACTAGTATATATAGTGATACACTTACAACAAAATTCACTAACTTTGTGAAGAGGACACCATGGAGTATGAGATGGATGACCATTATGCAAAAACACACATGCGTACGCTTTAGCACCGCGCCGGGCCGGACTTGGGCTTGGTTTTGGTCTTTTTCTAAAAGATTTTGCATAATTTCGGATAAATCTAGAAGCTTCTACATTGTTTAAAAAAATATTTTTGTGATATTTTCGAATCCTTATCTTTGTGGATAAAGACGGAATATTTCCAAAATCTTATCGAAAAATTTTTGAAACTCTATCCCTCTCTGACTTGCGAATCAAGATACTCCTCCCTATAAATAAAAATTCTTCTCATTCTCTGAAATCATCCAATTTTCTAAACACAAAAGCTTTCCAGCAAATCTCCCTCGTCTCTTAGCAAAAAATAAGTCTCGAGAATATATCGTAGAACCGTTCGTAGATTCTATAATCTAATGTCGCGATTATAGTCTTAACACGGTCGTATCCTGCAATTCAGAATCTCATAAAACCACAACAATGCGGAAAATTTATTGAATTAAAGAAAAATATCAAATTTCGTTTCCGTGTATTCGTCTTTTTCTTAATCGAATTTGTTCGTGATTTTCAATTTAGGATTTCGTAATCCTACAAAAAGATGAACAGTTCGTTTGTTACTTTACCTTTTTTAAACCAAAAATCAAACATAAAAAAAAAAACAATAAGAGAATGGTACTCGTATATTCCAGCGTTAAATAATAACAGTATAACGTGTTATAAACTTATAACCGCATTTAGTGGATTTAATGGTCATTGACCTAATATTCTCTCAATTTATGGCTACACACCAAATTAATATTATGTCTTTATGTCGCTGACTTTTATGTTGTTTTTATCCATAAGTTACTAGTTACTAAATTTGTATGTTTTTTGTTTCACTTTCACGTACAAATCACATAAGATTGATTGTTATTATTTTATTTTATTTTTAAACCAGGAAAATTCCGAAACTGATGATACTATTTCATCACCAATATAAAATAAGCTTAAAGAGGAATAACTAATTTATTTAGATTCACCATTTGAATTGATGTAAATCAGATATCAAGTAAATTTTTAGTCTTAGCAAATTATTGCATTTTGATGTTTTTTAGATTACCAAAAAAATTCAGATTTTTAGTTCTATACTTCTTTCGAAATGTCCATAACAAGTTAAATCAGTCATGTTGATACCAGATCTCGCACACCGGATCTATCAAGTGTATCAGAAGTCCATCAATTTACAAAACTCAAAAATGTCCATTTTACACAAAGGAGGTGGTCAAATTTTAACTTTAATTTGTGATTCAATTCAAAATTTAATTGTCATTGTTAAAGACCAAGTAAACTAATGACATATAAGGAGGAAGAAGAATAAAGTTATAAAAGAGACGTGAAGACTCCAAGAAAAAAAAATTATCTTCTACATTTTTCACCATCGTTTTAGACACAAAAATTATTATTTCTAACAATTATACTAAATATTATTTATTCTGTTTATGTAATCAAACACATAAACATAAAATATGTAAATGTTTATGGTTTTATCTCTTTATTTTTCTACTAATTTAAACTAATTTATATAAATTATTTAATCTATTTTTGTGTTTGTTTCATGAAAACTTTGTGAATCGAATCTACACGGATTCGGTATCAACAAATTGGCACCGGTTGGGGGAACATAAAGTTTTCCTGTTTTTTAGACACGAACTTGTTGCGGCAAAAGAACGAGAATTTCTATTGAAAACATCCAAAACTCATCGATGACAAATTGGAAGCCACAAGTCCGAGCAACCTCTTTGCAAGGCGAATTCCCAGTAGTTCCTGGCGACCCTCGCGACAATAAACCTATGCTCGTGATGCTCCAAGAGTCAGCTTTCCAGAGAACCCGACTTTGCTTTAAACAGAGTTTCTGTCGAGAGTTATCATCCAATCTTTGCAACAGACACAACTCGTACGAAATCCTGAAACGCAGATCCACCTATGTCTGACCAACCTACTTTAAGAAAGATTTCCCGGCGGACCAGAAGGTTCCACGCGATGATCTATATATCAACGGAGATCTCCGAAACTTATCTTTCCAAAAAGATCAAGCTCACGTCTACCGCCGAGCTCACTTGAGCGTTATCGCTGCATCTGCTGCTAGAGAGTCCCAACCTTATTATTGAGGTATATGCTCTTGTCTCTGTGATGTGTGTGCATTGTTGTGACAAGCATCCAAAGAGAAGATTCATGTCGTAATGATAGCGGTCTGAAACAAAATCAAGGTGCTGGTTCGCATCTTCTCAAGAGCAAGGAGCTCGCAGAAAAATGAGTTCACTTCGGTGGAATTTAAGTGTTGAGTTCGCTCTTCACAAAATTAGATTATATCTCACTGAGATTTTTCCGAGTTCTAACTCTCGGAAAAGAGAGTTCACTTTGGTGGAATCGAAGTGTTGAGTTCGCTCTTCACAAAATTAGATTCCATCTAACGGAGATTTTTTCGAGTTCTAACTCTCGGAAAAATGAGTTCACTTTGGTGAAATCTAAATGTTGAGTTCGCTCTTCACAGAATTATATTCCATCTCACGGAGATTTTTCTAAGTTCTAACTCTCAAAAAAATGAGTTCACTTCGGTGAAATCTAAGTGTTGAGTTCGCTCTTCACATAATTAGATTCCATCTCACCCAGATTTTTCCGAGTTCTAACTCTCAGAAAAATGACTTCACTTTGGTGGTATCTAAGTGTTGAGTTCGCTCTTTACAAAATTAGATTATATAGCACGGAGATTTTTCTGAGTTCTAACTCTCGGAAAAATGAGTTCACTTCGGTGGAATGTAAGTGTTGAGTTCACTTCTCACAGAATTAGATTCTACCTCATGGCAATTTCATTCACTCTCTCGAAGAAATGAATTCGACTCGATGGAAATTAAGTGTTGAGTTCGCTCTTCACTAAATGAGATTGCACCTCACGACAATTTTATTCACTCTCACAGAGAGGTGAATTTGATCCTATGGAATCTAAGTGTTGAGTTCGTTATTCACTAAATGAGATTCTATCTCACTGCAATTTCATTCACTCTTACAAAGAGATTAATTCGACTCACTATAATCTAAGTATTAAATTTGCTCTTGACAAAAATAAGATTCCATCTCTTGGCAATCTCAATCACTCTCCCACAGAGCTAAAGTCACTTCGATCTATATTCAACAAGTTCAATCTTAGGTTGTTCGGTTCGAATAATCAGAAGAAAACCACAACTCTCCAAAATGTGTACTCTTTCAGACAAGTCCATAAATCGAGTTTGATTCTCGCACCAAAATTCCCATGATTGAAGTGGCGAGTTCGGGTTAAAAAAGGGAATCAGTCTTCTGGGACAAGGGCTCGACTAACGAAACAAGGATCTTTACGATCAAGGTCTAGTCAATCAACTCAACACTTCATAAGTCGAGTCCAATCCTCACATGAGAGTCTCCGAGGTCTAACTAATAATAGTTCGGATCTCAAAAGGCAAGATTCTGATCAATCCAACTTTTTTTCAAAACCGAGACTCAGTTCTCGTAATCACAAAATCAGATTTTTCAAACCCGATTCTCCGAGGTCCTATTCTCACAACCAAAACAAAAAACTCGTAACATACTCTAAGTATTATGTGAAAAGTTCATAAGACGGTGGCATCAAACCATCAAAAGCTCAAAAGACCCCCTCGGGTAACCAACATTCTCTACAAATTCTCAGGTGTAAGGCTCAAATTCGGAAGGAGCAGTGTTCTCTCTAGCTCACGACACATCTGCCAATTCTGCCTTGCAAATCACTCAATTCGAGCTCAACTCACGATGCATCTACTGAGTCCGCCTCACATTCACTCAATCCGAGCTCATCTCACGATGCATAAGCCATGTTCACTTCGCAATCACTTGATCCGAGTTCTGCTCACGACGTATCCGTCAGGTTCACCTCGCAATTACTTAGTCCGAATTCATCTCCGACACCGTTACAAGAATATTAGTTCTCCGAGCAAATCAACTTACTCGAAGAACTGGGGGGCTTATATTGATACCGGATCTCGCACACTGGATCCATCTAGTGTATCGGAGGCCCATCGATTAACAAAACTCAAAAATGTCTATTTTGCACAAAGGAAGTGGTCAAATCTTGATATTAATTTGTCATTCAATTCATGAATTAATTGTCATGGTCAAAGAAATAAATTTTTCATATAAGTTTATTAATTAATTACCATGAAAGTTATTTTGTGAATTAATCATGGAGTTAATGGCCAAGTAATTCACATTGGAAGGAAGAAAGAGGCTATAAAAAAATGTGAAGACTCTATCTTCTACATTTTTCACCACCGTTTTAGACACAAACATTGTTATTTTCAAAAATTATACTAAATATTATTTTCTTTTTTTATGTGATCAAACAATATACATAAAATATATTAATGTTTATGGTTTTATCTTCTTTTTTTACCAATTTATATAAATTATTTAATTCATTTATGTGCTTGTCTCATAAAAAATTTATTTTATATTTTACGTTGTGAATTGAATCTATCCGAATTTGATATCCACAAACCCCTCTTCTCACCGTTGAGATTCAAACTCGTGATATTGAAAAGGTTTTTCTTGAGGTGATCCCAATTCATCTACTTGAGGGTTAGTTACCTTGACGTTTCTTGTTTAATTAAACCATAATTTGTTGTTAAAGCTTGTTGGATTTAAAATATTTTGGCCATACCCTAAAATATGGTTGGTCCTTGGTCCCCCTCATAAAGGGTTACAAGAATTTAAAGAGTAGTAGAGGATGGATTGATGGTTGAGAGAATCTAACAATAACAACAACAAATAGTATTCTTATTTAATGGTTTTCCTTCTTTGCCTTATCAAACCCCATCTTCAAACTTCTCCTTTTATTTTTCCACCAATATCACCTTTCTTTTTTGTTGAAGATTTGGTATAGATATTTCAAATCTTACATTATACTTTATATATGGTACATAACAAAGTATATATGTATTCTAGTGGTTGTATTGGGTCTATTGAGATGGATGAACAACTTTCGGTGGACATATATTTTAAAGATGCTTAATTTTATGATTTATTTTGTGCCAAATATGATAATACAAATTATAAGATATGAAATTATTATTTTTTGTTGTTACAATGCGACATTTAAACTAATGACAGCGTTTTTCGACCCACAAGAGGAAACCCAATTTTAATGTAGCAACTGAACAAAATGATAAATAACCATACCAGACCAAAGAAATTGGTTAGTGATATTTATATTTGTATTGTTATAACTTATAATAAGAATAAAAGTAGCAATACACATATATGTTTGTTCAAGTATTCAAGCTTGTTATACATTTACATATATCCAAAACTTGGATGCTCTAAAACTCGAAATGGATCAAAATGGTTCTTAGATTAGTTCGAATCTTATCTATATATATATATATATTGAACTTGTGATTGTAGTTCTGTTCTTGTTTAGGTTCAATATACTTTATTAAACGAAAATTATGAAATATAGCTAGGTGTTGGATTTGATTTTTGTTTAGTACCAAACGAATATGAAAATTGATTCATATATATATATATATATATATATATATATATATATATATATATTTATATACGAAAAAGGAAGTTGGTATTGTCTTTCAAGTTCCACCAAATGGACGATGTATACCTTGTTTGTCTCGTCTCTGACCTTCCTGCGGGAAATCATTAGTCCCCCCACATTTAAGTTTATCAAATTAATTGTCGCGGCCTCGCTACTCCCACATTTAAGTTTATATCCGTGAATCCATATAAAAGAGAAACAAAACATATTGTATAGAGATACACATAAAGATGACTAAGGCCTTGAATGGTAGTAGTTTTTAGGGAATCTAGAATTTAAGGGTTTTTGCATTTTCCTAAACAAAATCCAAAATTCCATTTTAATGAATTTTTGAGATTTGTTTGCAACGCGAAGTTTTTAAAAAAAATTTCCAATTATTTTGTTTTTTTCTTTTTTGCAAAATCTAAAATCTAAAAACCAAAATCTATAATCTAAAAACCACTTAAAAACTCCGAAACATTCATGGTCTAAGATTTTCATATCCATTTAATGGTAGTGAAGATGAGTAAGAATCCATATGTATATATATATATATATATGTATATATATATGGAATTGACTTGATGGTGATGATGATTATTATAAGAATCCATAGCTATCCATCCATATTAGATTAAATTGAAATAAAAACTGAGGAAGAATAGTGATTAATTAGTTTGGTTTTTCTTGAAAGGTACAATTTGGCTAACTTCCGAAGACCTTTTGATTATATATATATATATATATATATATATATATATATATATATATATGAGGAAATAGAAGGCACAAAGTGGCTACAAATTAAAACGCTAATTTGTTTTTAACAACAAAAGAAACTAAAATTTATTTTCTTGTTATTTTTATATTACAAACAAATTGTGTATGATACACACCATATGTCAGTGATCTTTGTTTTAGCCAAGTGAACAAATTAAAATTGGCTTTCTTGATCTGATTTTCATGTAAATGTCCAAAAAGAGATTTTATTGGTCATATGTATTAATAAAGAAACCAAATACTAAGCTTACCATTCACATGTTACCACTCACATGTCACCATTATGCATTAAATGGGACCGTTAATTTATCTTTAAGTATTGTAATATTTTCGTATTTTAGTTAGGTTCTTACGTGAGACCATGACCCAAGGCACAAGCCACGCCTTTTGGAGAAAGAGGAAACAAACAGCCAAATAAAACTTTTTATAAAACAATAATACAAAATTGACTCTTCTTTTGTACTACTTCTCATATTTTCAACAAACAAAGATGGGCTCATTAACAGTAACCGGAAAAATGAAAAATAATGAATTGATAGGCTCAACATCCAAAGTAAACTTCATGTTCATGGTATGATGCTTTTAATAAACAAAAAAAACCATTAAAAATCAGAATTAGTTTCATTAATCCATAAGGAAATTTGACTTAGACCAAATCATGTATTGGCTCAAGAGATGCCAGTCCCTTACATCAATGTTTCTGCCTACCTGTCTTAGCTCTTGCCACCACATTTCTACTTCTACACCTTTTGTCTATATACACACCCAAAAAAAGGAATATATATTATCTATAGTGTATATGGTCCATTCTCATCTTACTATCTTATTTGTGTAGAGTCTTATATTCTAACATCTACCATTCCTTCTCACTATAATTTTTTAAATAAAAAGTATTTCGTTCCAAAATAAATGTTATTTTAAGAATCTGATTTTGTTTTCTCAAAAAAACATTTAAACATAAAATTTAGAGAACTTTGCAGTTATATCTTTATGATTTACATTTTACTGTTCCATATATATATATATATATATATATATATCTATAAACGATAATTACAATAGAATAAAACGAACTCGTATGATTCGATATTTTGATTTTGATGTTAACTCGCATAAAATATGGTATGGATTGTAGCTATGACCATATGATATACACGTATGTATATGTTTATATTTATCCTTCGTTTTGAAGAAGACGGAAACGACTTTTTTGGTTGAGAATGTGAAATTGCATTGTGTGAAGCATTATTATTGTTACTCATGAGAAAACGTGAAGGTGGCCAAAAGGGATAATTTTAAAAACCCTAATTAAAGAAAAATAATGATGTCCAATTGTGTATTTTGCATCTAATCAAATCTACACCTTTAAATATTGACTCTTCGTCTTTCCACTTTTTAATTTATATCTTAATTTCTATTTAACATAAAATAATTTTCATCTTTTTATCATCAATTAAGTCACCATTTTTTCATCATGGCCAACACACAAATCCAACTAAGGCTAAAGTTGCACCTATATAGATGTGTATGTATAAGATAAACATAATATAGAAAGTCTTCTAAGTAACTAAAAACATTTCTTAGCATACACATGTATAACTTGTTTTACCTTCTCCACCCTAGATATACACTCAGTGTTCTTGAAGATGCCTTGTCACATGCACCACCCAATAAAGATATAATTTTATTTGTTAAACCAAAAATTACACAACAAAGATATAAAATTTTCTTAAATTCTTTGTAGACATCATGTAGGTTTGCTTAAACGTCCGACTACATCCGGACAGAAATCCAAATAACCAAATGGCACACGGTCTTTGTATATTTTGTTATATATATGTACAAAAAAAAATTATTTACTTATATATAATATTTATTTATTTATATACACAAATAGAGTTTTGGTATATATAGATATATATATATATATCTATACGTCGTATATGAAAGAATATAAAGTATGAAAATTGAGATTGTTGGGTGGGAGTAAGAGAGATTGAAAAGTGAGGATAACATGTTTTAGGAAGAGAAGAATTGAATGTTCAAGAAGTTTTGCCCAAGAATTCACAATTGGTGTGGTGGGCTCCTCTAAAGGGCAAAGAACAAAAAAAAGTGTCTTATGTCTCCATTACTATTTTCAATATTATTTAGTTTTATAACAATCACTACTATTACTCTGTTTTGGTCAAATCATAGATAATAATAGTCCAATGGCCATCGTTCTACATTAATCCATAATAGAAACTGATTTTGCATCAACCATATTTTTTATACGCAACACAAATTTTATATGGCAGAGATTAGTTTGAACTTGAAAACAAAATTTCTCCTATCATCATATCTTAAATCATATATATGTTTCTTCCTCGCCTAATGTTCAAAACTAATTAAAACTTTGGAATTTATTAGGTTAAGCCAAGAGCAACGCTCCACCTAATATCTATATAATATTATATACTCATAACTTGCTGGTTATTTTGATAAAACTTGTTGATCATCTTTGTTTAGTTGTTAGATTTATGTTCCATCATGATGCTTTACTAAACCGAATAAGTATTTCTCCATATATTTATCTATCCACATATATGATGTGTGTGTGTTCGCGTGCAAATATATATTATGGACAAAGTTAGGACAAAGTCAGATAAATCTGCAATACCATAATTTCTAAAATTCAATCAGATGTAACAGTTAATTTTAATTTGAATCTACCTAATTTCTTATCGTGAATAATATGAAGTGTATTTGATATAAAATTTTGAGAAGAAATTTTCATGAGGGAGCACCTAATGTGGTTCTTGGACAAGACAATGTTGCATATATGAATGTACTTCATAACATACACGAACACTTAGATAATGGACAACTTGTGGTCTTCGGAAACTGGAATAACGGGCTTGGTGCTAATGTGTTGAACCAGCAGGGAGCTCAAGTCTTCGGAAACTGAAATGACGGGCTTGGCGTTAATTTGCTAAAGCAACAGAGAGCTCATAGAGCAGCTTAGGTTTTCGGAAACAGTCATGGTGGCATGAATCTCTTCAATCAAAATCATGTTTTTTTTAAGAAGAACTAACAAAAAAAAAACAAAGAAATATGTCGAAATTAACTTTCAAATTCAGTGATATGTACTCTATTAGATATCTCATATGAATCACCAAATATGTAGATTTATACAAAAATAACCAAATATTTAGCTACACATATATATATATATATATATATATTTAGTAGAACATAAAATATTTTGTAAAATATTTAAAATTTTCTATAGAAAAGCTAATTGAGCTGAAAAAATTGAATGAACAAGTTAGAATAGATTGTACCTCTGCTAAAGCATCAATGTAGCTTTGATGTGCATTCAATTCAAGGACACAGTGAGCGACATACAAGACAAATAGCTCATTCACTGTGTCGTAGAGAATAGTCAGATGCATCCAAGCATTGTGACAATCTTCAAGTCGATTCTGTTCACATCCAGCAAGGCTCCAAGACCATGTTGTCAAGCTACCAACTCTCTCTCTGCGCATAGGGTTGTGAAGTGACATTGCAACTTTTGTACAAGAAATTGAACAGTAGCAAAATCATGTAATAATCACTAAAAACAGAAATATACTAAAAGATCTAAGCCTAAACTACTGTTAGTAGATGAAACAAAATAAAACTAGAAGAACAAAACGAAGAAAACGTTTAGAAAAAAACAAAAATCGCTTATCTATAAGACTACTTAGGGTTTCGTATAGAGAGATCTAACTTAAACTAATATGAAACAAAATATTCATTGGTTTAAAGAAGAGGAATTCGGAAACATCGTACCTTAACCAAAAACACTGCTGCGAGAGCAAACTAAAACTGTAAATGCCAAGTATTACCAAAAACCCTTATATAGAATATATTATATTCGTTATTATACATGAAATTAACAAAACAAAATTAGTTATTAAATCCAAATATATTTGATTTAGTGTAAAACCATTTTCTCTAAGTATATATTCTCAAACAATCAATTTGGATATACTCAACTATTTAAAAATCTAAATCAAGTGGCTGAGAATGAAACCCTACTCTCTCTCTATATATAAAAGGGTTTGAAATCACAAAACTTCATTCACTAAACAAATAGTTTACATATTTCAATTCTAATGGGGTTTTCTTTGTTTTCATTGCAGATTTAAACCTTTTTACAATATGTGGCAAATCAATGCTGGAAAAGTAGATAGATACTTTGCAATTAGTTACCTTCCTTATTTTCATAAAACAGTAAAACAAAATTTAAGAAACTGCTAATATTGACGAATCGAGACGCGTATTATAGATCTCAAAAAAAAATGAAATATCCGTTTCCATTTAAAAAAAAGAGTAAAGTAAATAAATGTAGATGCGATTCAAGTATTCAACATTTGAGTTAATATAATAAATGAGAATCATGCTTACTATGTGCATATATTAGAGAGACTTATTAAAAGCCCCTTCCCATTCCTCTTCTTCACCATTTATTTCTCACAGATTTTGTAATATTTCTTTAGAATCCCGAAGCAAAGTTTCAATCTTTTTTCATCAGAACCATGTCGATACAACCGTAGATACATACATACATATCTTTTGTGTGATTTAATACATATTAAAGAGATTCTCATTAAGGAAGAAGCTTCCTACTCTTTCTTTTTCATCTATCTTCCCCTCTGTTCTTGTTCATGGCGGTTCAAGCTCATCACCATCCTTTTACTCTCTTATTCCTCAACAGGTCTCCTCTCTCTCTCTCTCTCTCTCTCTCTATGTATCTTTCACTGTATCGATGTATGTATGTATTCATGTGTTTGATGTTTCTATATCTCAGAAACGGACAAGAAGGCAATGAGTGTTCGAATCAGCCGCAGCAAAAATCACAGTTTCATTCAATCAACACCGGTTTGTTTACTAAATTTCCGAACCGATCGATGAAGTTTTTCAGAAATCAATCGGTTTATTTATCTTACCCGTGAATCTGTTATCTTTTTGGGCGGGCTTAAAAAAAAAACAGGGGTTGATACAAGACAGCGAGCGAGAGAAGCTTCTTCGGTGATTGATTTAGAAGATATCACGGCGGCTTCGATGAACCCTCCGCCGCAAACTCCGCCGCAAGTTATCGGACGTCGACAAGCTCCGAATGTAGTATCAACCGGTCTACGTTTGTCTCGTGAGCAGTCGCAAAGTCAAGAACAACGATTTTCGTCTTTTCCGATGATAACCGGAGATCTCGCCGGAGAAATCAAAAACCAAACGGACGAATTAAATAGATTTCTTCAAATCCAGGTGACTATATTTTTTATTGAAAATTACTCATCCACACAGAAAAAACAAGTTTTAAAATTCACAAAATTATCAACACAATCTACATATTCCAAAAAAAAACACTTAAGATTCATAAAAATTAAGTAAAGTTAATAAAATGGTATAGTGGCATTTTTTGGCTTTTTGTTTTGTTTTTGATAATTTTGTAAACAAAAACATAAAAATGTGTTAATTTTAAAAGATAAAAATCAATTTTATTTTTGTCCAAATTTATAGATTTTTTTTTTTTTTTTTTTTTGCAAAGGGAGAGCAGCTGAGGCGCATGTTAGCGGATAACAATGAGAGGCACTATCGTGAGCTGCTGAGAACAACGGAAGAATCAGTTAGGCGGAGATTAAGAGAGAAAGAAGCGGAGATCGAGAAAGCCACGCGTCGTCACGCCGAGCTAGAAGCACGTGCGGCTCAGATCGAAACAGAGTCACGTGCCTGGCAGGTGAGAGCAGCGGCGAGAGAAGCCGAAGCGACGTCGTTACAAGCTCAATTGCAGCAAGCCGTAGTAACAGCTCACGGCGGTGGAGTTATTACGACGGCGGAACAAAATTCAGGAAGCTTAGACGGTGTGGAAGAAGCCGAAGACGCCGAATCGGCTTACGTGGATCCCGATCGGTGCGAAATGATCGGACCGGGGTGTAGGATTTGCCGGCGGCGATCGGCGACGGTGTTGGCTTTGCCGTGCCGTCATTTGGTTCTGTGTAAAGGATGCGACGGCTCCGTACAAGTTTGTCCGCTTTGCCTTGGCACGAAGAACTCAAGCGTGGAGGTTTTTTATTCTTGATGGGTCATTATTTAATGGGCTTATCAGGCCCAGTAAATTGGCATTTTTATAAATTACAAAGAAAACACTATATCTATCTATATTAATTAAATTTATCATTTATACAAAGTATACTGTTGAGTCTCATTCTTGAATAGCTTGAGAGGTTTGTTGTACATATGTGGTCATTTTTTTTCTTTTTTTTTAAGAATTTGTTTAGGGAGAGAATCGTAATAAAATTAAGGGTGGCCTTGACCGTTTGGTTTATTTTATTTTACATTTATAGCATTTGATATCTATATGATTTATGATATATTATTTCTTTGATGATCTGTGAATGAACCATATATTTAGTAATGTTTTTGTGTTATTAATATTTGGAGTATAATGAGGAATATTTTCTAGGGTTTTTTGAGTTTTCATATATCTTTGTATAAAGCATATTCATAAAATATTTTTGAGAAGAGTTTTCATCTTGTTTACTGGTCGATCTCAGCAGTGATTGATGTATTTTTTGGAATTTCAAACTAAACGAATAATTTACGGTTTATCTTAATTTTCAGATATACGGATCACTAGTCTATCACCATAAACCTTTGCTATGTCAATTTGTTTCTAAAATTTTTTCATATATATAGAAAAAAAAGAGAGAATCTAATAGATTTATATAAACCCTATGAGAATAAATGATCAATAACTCTTTTTGTAAACAATATTATTTGAATTCCTTTCTCCAAAGCCAATGAGTATATGCTCCTTTAGTCCTTTCCATGAGATGTAAATTCAATTTGGAAGAAAAGGAATAATAATTGTGAGAAACTCGTGACTTCCACATAGTGCCATAGCCAATTAGTCACATATTCAACCTACAAGTCTATACGCTCATCTCATGCCTTTTTCAAACTAATAATAGTCATCCATGCTATTCACTTTTTATTTGAAAGTGTTATACAAGTTGCTCGTATACATTTCTGGATAAGTTTTCAATTTTCCATCTTTTCTGCGATATATATCTAGTTATGCAAACACAGTTGGAAAGAAAAAAAGAGATATACAAACTGGTGAATCAAGAATAATAAATCGATAAACCTGCGTGACCAAAATTATAAATTGATAAACATGCGTGTAATTAGATAGACATAGACTTTAACGAACAAAGGTAGATTTTGTTCACATTTTAGAATGTTAAAACTTAAAACAAAGGGGGTCATAAAGTCAGTAAACATGACTGCTTTTGTCTTAAATTTAGGAAAGTGGAAAACCAACTCATACCTGCATAAATAAAATAAAAAGATAATTTTATATTTCATTTCATGTCTCTACCCAAAGTAAGCTAATTCCCTAAAATTAGTTACATTTGGAACTTATATATAATATTTATTTTAAAGGTGTAGCCATACATTATGCCTCTACATCTTCTTTTTTTATTTTTTTTTATTTTACATCTTTTTTTTTTGTGCAAACAGAAATTTGATTTCATTCAAACCCTAAAAAGGACAAAGCTTATAAATTAATCAACCTCATGGTTGGATACAACAAGATTAATAATGAATAAATTTAAAATGGAAAAGTAGAGAGGGTAATCCTCACGATTCAGAGATAGATCCATAGGCATTCGGAGACAAAAAGCGATAGAGCAAATTGCCACAAGCGAGGTCATGGTGCGTCAAAAACGCTTATGCGAACGATTCGGGAAAATACCGAATAATCACTATAGAATGATTTTGTGACGTTGAAAAAGTTACCTTAGCTTTGTGAGTCACCGACTTGGGACACTCAAAGACTAGGAGACAATATCGGTTTCTCAACTTGAAAGTTGGAGACCAATGAAGAGGATTCGGTAGGAAAGTTCTCTCCATGAAGGAGGAAGTGGGAAAATGATTCTCCGTGGAGGAGCAGTGTTGTATCAAAGGTTTCTCTTGTGGAGACTCTCAAAGTCAGGTGAATCTTGTATTAAAACATTAGATTGATGATCGAGATCCTTCGGCAAGCAATTGAAGAGGAGCTAGATACGGATATGACAGGTGTGGGCGATAGAGTATCAAATTTTCTTGAGGTTACGGAGGATATAAACCGGTATCTGACAATGTAAAGATTTAATCCGACAGTAATACAGAAGCAAATAAAGTGAGCTGTTTTAAGCTTATATGGAAGATTCTCTCAGCAAAACATTTTCTTTGAGTAAATTGGGTTCAAAGGCAGTTGATTCGTTCGGGTTCTTTTTGGTCGGTAAAAGAGAATACGAGTGCAAGTTCATGGATGTGGCGTAAAATTCTCAAATACAGATCTGAAGCACGAGCTTTTTGCCAAATGGAGGTGAAGAGTGGAGAACAAACATCTTTTTGGTTTGATATTTGGAGTAAGCTTGGCCAATTATATGCTGTACTAGGTGAACGGGGCTTCATGGACCTGGGCATCAAGTCCACAGACACGGTTGCAGATGCAGTTTTGTCTCATAGAAGACGTCGACACCGTTTTGAGATTCTTAATAATATTGAGGTAGAGTTGGATAAATACAGAGGGAGTGTTTGGTCTTCTGAGATGGATGTAGCTTTATGGCGAGGTATTGATGGGCAGTTTAAGCCCAAATTCTCAACAAAAGTTACATGGGAACAGATTCGACGTGTGGGTCAAGCGAAAGAATGGTATAAGGGAGTGTGGTTCTCGGATGCAACTCCCAAATACTCTTTTTCTGTTTGGCTGGCTACTTATAACCGTCTCCCTACGGGTTATAGAATGCGAACTTGGAATGTTGGAGCCTCTTCCACATGTGTGTTCTGCAACGCTCCAATAGAATCTCGAAACCATTTGTTCTTTGATACACTACCAGCTATGACGATCTCCTTTTGCTGATCTCCGGATCAACATACAAGTCCACTACTAGATTCATTCTTAGGTATGTCTTTTTTTTTTGTTTTAATTTCTAAGGTATGTCTTCCAAGCTTCAGTCCACTCTATTTGGCGTGAACGGAAATGTAGAAGACATGGTGACATCCCGATGCCTCCGGAGAAGCTCGTCAAGCTCATAGATCGGCTGGTCCGTAATCGACTATGTTCCTTAATGCAACAAGGATCCTCCAAATTTAAGGATGGGCTGCAAATTTGGTTTGAGAGATATGGCAAGCCCGTAGAGATTCTCAAACAAAAGCTCTGTTTTGTTTCAATTTCTTTTAATGGTTTTTTGTTTGAATAAATTTTACGTTCATTAGAAAATAGAAAAAAAAAGTGATATTTGAAGGGAACAAAGTTACATAGCTAGAAATCTAAAGGTAGTTAACGGCGCTTGTGTCTCAGCTGCAAAACAAAATCTGACACGAGTGTCGGGGAGAAGAAATCAAGAGTTCTTGGAGGGAAAGATTTATTAATAACAGCATTATATGTTTCCAATTTTAAAAAGGCAAGAACATGACAATGATGATGACTGATGAGCAACTACTCGCTGACATGGAATTTAAACACCGATGCTGAGCGTGAGCAGAAGCTTCATATTGTCGTAAGCCAATGCTAATTGCTACAGCCAATACTATGCTTTGACTTTGTTGGAAGGCTTGATGAGAGGAAGCGGAGGAAGGAAATCGTTTTGTGATGAGCCTTTAACCAGAGGAGAGAAAAAACTTTTACAAGAGCTGCAAGGTCTTTGCGCGGTTCCACTCCAAAGAAGAGCATAAGGAACTGATTAAAAAGGTTATTGATGAGCACCCAATTCTCCAGTATCTTGGGGTTTGATGTTTATAATTATTGAAATTAAACTTGATTTTGGGTTAAGCTTAATCATGAGTTTATAAATAGTTCATAATGAACTGAGAATGATAATTGTGGATGTTGATACTTGCAAATGATATTTTTTGTTCTTGATTTAGAGAATTAGGTGAAGGAAAATCTTCGTTATAAAAGAAAGACCCAATTTATGAGAAATGATTAACCTCGAACTATAACACTACAAAAGAGTGAGGTTGATATATATTATGCTAAATACAAATTAGTAGTTCAATTTGATTCGATCTATCTCTATATTTCTCTAAATTCTGAATATTGTTTGCTCTCAATGAATCTTTTTCTTTTTTTTTGTACACATTACCTTGAAATCAAATGTGAACTAAGATTCAGGTGGACTAGTTTGCGAAGATGCTAAAATGTGTACTTAATTATTTTTGTTGGCTTCAATGTTGTGTTTAGGCTTAGTTTAGTTGAAAACCATTGGTTATATTGATTAACTAATGACACTTTTGTGAAGAATTTGTGATATGGTTTCTTAGTAAAGAGAGTATGTTAGTGATTTCTCAGTTGTTTGACATGGGTTTGTATGTAAATTGTAATATATGTTGGTGAAAATTAACAAATGTAGCTAGAGACGAGATGTAGTGTGGACACACAGAGAAAAAGATCATTGTTTAGTATGGATAAGGAAAGAGAAACCAGATAAAGTCATGCACAAAACCTACAGAGATCTTCTAAATCCAAACGTAAGAATTGATTTTTTCTCTGCTATTGGTAATTTGCCACCCTTCTTCTTATATGGGATGATACTTTTGGTTATTTGATAGTTCTCTGTAGAGTGGAAACTTTTGGTCTATTGGAGGAGAAAAGTCTTAAACCATGTTTCAAAGGTTGCTCTAGCTCTCATATCCAAGGTACGTTCTTACTACCTTATAATGGGATCACTAGGCATGAATATTCGAACTAAATCTGGTCCGAAAAATTTGAACTGAATGGACTTCGGATCTTTAAAAATATATGTTCGAATCTTTATCTCATGTAACATTCTGATTTCAAGGAATATGCTAGTGCATAAAGAGAGCTTAAGAGAATTGATTTAGCTACCTATGTTATCAAAGTGCATATATCTTTTCGGTCAAACATCCTCAGATAATTTTAGAATTAAGCGTGTTTAGGTTTGAGCAATTTCAGGATGGGTGACCTACTTGGAAGTGATTTCCGGTATCGTGCAGGTGATGATAAAGCACGGGAAGAGATCATGTGGGGATTTGTAGGGTTGGTAAACAAGTTTTTAAAGCTTCCGAAAATAGCAAACCGACCGTCGGACAAGGATGGACGCACTGGCCAAAAGAGTACATGGAGCCCACTAAAAGTGACGGTCGGGACCTTACAGTTCGGGTTCGAATCACATATTACCCGAGATCCGAAAGCATTTTTTCATACCTGAAACCATGTTCAAAAACTCGCTGCCTAACAAAAAATTAGATTTAAATTGAAGATTAATCGAGGACTAGTTTTAGGGTTATTTTAATGTTTCAAAAACATATTAATATATTATAATTAAATTTTTATATAATATTATTTTTAAAATTGCGGTAAACACATGAAACGTATTTAAATACGAAATTATATGATTTTCATTAAATTTTTGAACAGAAATTATTGTAAAACATCACAAACTCTCTATCTAAATGTTGGAATAACAAAAAAAAATTGTTTTATACTTGTAATATAAAAATAATCGGGATATGCAAAATTAGACGGGAAGTATATGAGATTAGGTGGAAAGTAATCGGGTGACTGATTTTTTAAGGGATTAGTCGTTAATCATAGCGGATATGGTGGGCCTAACAACTAGGTGAGGAGTAATCAGAGGTAGGCAGAAAATTTTCGAACAAAACGTAAACCTATATACATATTATGTATTATATATATTTATAAATATATGTGTGTATATATTAAATATGTGAGCTGATCCCGATGAAACAGCTTGGTCTAGTGGTTTGTTATACACTTTTAACTTGCAACCTATGGGTTTGACTCTAGTAATCCGCGTTTTGGATATTTTTCGAGTAATTTGAATAGATTCGGGTAAAAAATACTCGGATTTTTTGGATATTTTATGTATTTTTGAGTAGTTTGGGTAGATTCAAGTAAAAAGTACTCGAATTAGAACCGAAAATATATTTGGTATTTTTCAGTTCTCCATGGAAAGATCCAAACCAATCTGAACTCGAAGATACCGAACCGAACTCGTTCCAAATTTTTAAAATATCCGAATGAGACCTAAATTTCTAGTATCAAAAAATCTGAACCCGAAAGACTCGATCCAAATATCCGAAGGCCCAGGCATAGAAACCACAATCAAGCTTTCCTTTTTATATACATGCTTCTTGGTGTCTCATACATGTGTTCTATAATCACAGTTCATATGTATGTATGTTCAATGTTTCTTGTAACCCATCTGTTATAGAATGTATGATAATAATTTGCAAAACTCTATATTTATTGTGTTTATGCTCAATTCTCTGTTCATTGCTGAAAGGAGACACTATCTATTGGAGGATTATAAGTAGAGAATGTGTTGTCAGGAGTTTAGAAATGGTTGAGAGGTCAAGATTTATGGACCATTATTCTATAATTTTATACAAATTAAAGAAGTTTGGACCATTATTCTATAATTTTATACAAATTAAAGAAGTTTGGACCATTATTCTATAATTTTATACAAATTTAAGAAGTTTTGACATGATTCATTTTTGTAGACAAAACAATGTATCATTTTACATGTGAGTGAAGTTGGTGGGAATTCATCAATCATCAAGCACTTCCAGTGATCCGGTTAATAATTATATATGACATTTTCTTGCATATATTATATTCTTACATAGATATTATAATTTTGTAAATGTTTTCAGGCAAAGATTTCAATAGCTAAAGTTAGAGTTTTGAAGATGTGAATATGTTTGCAATGTTGTTGGATTGTCTACCATTATACATATATATGTTTGATGTAAACGTATTTATCATTTGATTAATATAATATTTTATGATCCTATTGTTTCAAAGTTTAAGTTAATTATAAATTTTATTTATATTTTACACATAATTATTAAAATAATGGGCAATCAAAATATGGAATTTACTGTATTTCGGGTAAACATAAAGATAAAATCTAACGTCATTTTAAAAACTGAAAAAAAAAAATCAATGGAATCCGGAGACGTTACATTTAACGCTATTTTTAAAACCAAAATAAAAAATATAAGCGTCATCTCTTATTAAAATTGACATTATAATATTTAATTCAGTTTTAAATTGAGGTTAGCCTCGATAAAAATCAACGTTAAGTAGCGGTAAATCAATTGTAATTATGTTTTATTATTATTATAAACAAAAATTTAGAAACTATCATATGAAAACATGTGCCTAGATTCTTTACAGGGATTGTCTCATTACATTCGTTGGTTATTATGAGTGATTATATATTTATATGAAATTTAATCAACCACAATCTTCACTCACTAGTGATTATTATTAATTTCGTTTCTTTTTTTTCTTTTTTTTCTTTTTTGTCAACATTTCGTTTCTTATTCTTGTGAGATTAATAATAACTTGCAAAAAGGAAAAAAATAAATTGTAATTGTATGAATAGTAAATAAATAAATTAAATCTAAAAACAATATAACACAAAAAAAAAAAAAAAATCTCAGCACAAAACACGAACTCAAGACAACTTAATTGCCAACGATATTCGAGTTTGGGTAATATAACAATTGTTGTAAACAAGCATTTGAATGTAGATGAGAACATTTACATATCAATCACAAGAAAAAAGTTTGATGTTCTTATCTATACTTTCCAAGCAAGATCACAAGAATATCAAAAAGCTTATAGTAGCGTTGTGACTCATTTTGGACTTTTATTGATATAAGTCTTATTGGTACTGTTAAGATCCATAATGTAAGACTTCAACTGCTTTCTTATCATACCATTTGGTTTCTCCTTTTTTCACTTCTCCATACTGATAAGAGAACGTTGCTTCTTGCAAGATGTCTGATCAGTAGGAATGTCGGCGATCTTTATTTCACGTCACAAAATAGTACTTTCGGCTATAAAGGTAGACTGGTCGGTCCAAAAAATTTATAAGCCTGAAAACTTACGTATTACTTAATTTTTAGTGAAAACTATTTAACAACTTATTTAGTATACAAATATTTAGAAGGATATGGTCTAACTATCTCTTTACAAAATGCATTTAAAAAAGAAAATCCTACAACAAATATATAAATCATTCTCATAACACATCATTCTCACAATACAAGTCACATGCAATATTAAAATGTAATCAAACAATAAATAAACCAATAGTTTAAAACTTAAATCTACTAGAAAAATAAATTAAGAATATTAGAAAGTCATCCACTAGAACTGATGATGCTACTGAGGAAAAAAAAAAAAAAGAAACATACTGAGGGAAAAAAAAACACAAGAAACAAACTTATACCACAAGACTGTTAAGGATACAGAGAAATCATGCCTATCTTCTTTCCTTGTATATGGGTGTTTCTATATTTGATTTACCCTAGTCTCCCTCTATACATTGTATATATATGGCTGTGTAATTTCTTCGTGTAACAAAGAGAATCACATTACTTTTACATAGACAAAGAAAATTCCAGATGTGGCCCAATAGACAAAGAAAATTCAAGATGTGGCCCAACATTTCAATAATTATTCGATGGCCTAAAACATGATTTTTCTTCGCCGTATACAAAGGGCCGACTCTTAACATTAGGGAAAGCAAAAACCGGCCCAGAAAAAATAATTAAAACCAAAAATGTATTGTAGTGAAGTGAACTAGATTCAAGAGTACAAAGCAAATCTAGTGGGTTTCACATGGGACCATATTTGATCGGTTCAGTTCAGTCAGACAGATGGTGGGTTCTGGTGTATGTTTTGTGAGTCTCTGTCGGCTTTTAGTAAGTAAAAAAATTAATACGAATATTATTTCATCCCTGAAGATAAGATCCTGACCGTCGGTCTAAATTTCTTTTGAGGTTAAGAGCCCAAAGAACAATAAAAGCCCAGAAGAGAAAAGAAAACTAGAAAAGAGATAGGTTTGGAAGAAGAGGTGTCTGAGTTGGGAGAAGATTCTGGAGTGTCGTGGAGAGATACGAAGATCTAAAGTTTCGAGGCTTGATCTGATGAAATCTTTTCTTATTGAAACTTCAGAGTCGGAAAGTGTTGATATTTACTTTTCCTTGAGGGGTATTCCAAAATTTATTTGTGAGATTACTAGTTTATAAATAAGCCTCTGTATCTCTTCATCAATGGCGACTCTGCAATCACAATTATGTCGAAAAAACATTGCTTGAGGATGAAATCGCTGCCCCATGAAGTTGTAGAGGAAATCCTGGAGAGACTTCCGGTGAAATCTCTGCTGAGATTCAGGACTGTATCGAAGCAATGGAAATCAACGATGGAATCGCGATTCTTTCACGAAAGACAGTTGGACCAGCGTCAGCAATCCGGAGATCCAGATGTTGCCATGGTCTGCGTAGATCCCGATCTATGTACGCTGGTGTTGGGTTCATCATCATCACTCGAGGTCCCTACTCCATGGCAGAAGGAGAACGCAGCTTACTCTGTTTCCCCTAGTGTCTGTGACGGTCTCGTTTGTCTCCACGATCCCTGGCATTCCGCTTTTATCTTCAATCCCAGCACTAGATGGTATCGGGCTCTTCCTCTCTGCGGATTACAACTCCTCGAGGTCGAGTTAGGAAACGATTACTACAAGCTTCACCACGAAATAACTATTCTTGGGTTCGGTAAAGACAAAATCACGGGCACGTACAAGCCCGTCTGGTTATACGACTCTGCAGAAATAGGCCTAGAAAACGCTACTACATGCGAAGTTTTCGACTTTAGCACCAACGCTTGGAGGTATGTCACTCCCTCTGCTCCTTATCGGATTGTTGGTTTAACCGGTCCTGTGTATGTAGATGGGTCGCTTCATTGGTTCACAGCGTGCCAAGACACCAAAGTTGTATCTTTCGATCTCCACACCGAATCTTTTCAAGTCATCGCCAAAGCTCCCTTTGCCAATGCACCGGTTTACGAGATCGTCATGTGCAACCTCGACAACCGCTTGTGCGTATCCC
Source organism: Turritis glabra (assembly GCA_900406565.1). Classification (NCBI taxonomy): domain Eukaryota; kingdom Viridiplantae; phylum Streptophyta; class Magnoliopsida; order Brassicales; family Brassicaceae; genus Turritis; species Turritis glabra. Next base: position 26,713 of record OVBN01000085.1, on the reverse strand, counting down.
TGAAGAAGTGCTCCAACCAAGTGATATGGTCTTTCAATTCGGGCAACAAGACATGGGACAAACTGTGTTCCATTGATCTGGATGCAACTTCCTTGTGGTTTGATATCCCAACACTAGTAATGGCCCTCTCGCCCCTGGCACTTTTGGATGGGGAGGATAAGAAGAAAAAGAAGAAGAAGTTGCTGTTTCATGATCGTGTCTCACATCGATCACTCATGACATATGATCTTGAAACCAAAACATATGATACTGCTTTCTCTGCCGAATCCATCAGATATCCTGTTTGTTATTTCCCGAGTTTGTTCTCTGTTTTGTAAAATTTGATTATTTTCGTCAGTGCCTTTAATGCTTCTTCCATCTTCAACTGTTTCTCTCTCCAAGTTTGCAACTCTTGTATATAAGGTTATGGTCCAGAGTCTTGTGTTCCCAGGATTGCTTTTGCTTTGTTTTGTTTCTAGTTTATCTCACTCGGTTGGATATGATGGCGTTTTCTTCCTTGCTACCCTTTGAATGATTACCGTATTTTCTTGAATTATTTATTAGTTAAACTCTCTCTGTAAGAGTGAGTGGGGTTTGTCTTTTTGGTTGTGTTGTTGTAGCCAATCGTTTTTTAGAATGATGTGACGATGCGCATGGATTGTATATAAATCATGAAGCTTGCTAGGTCATCTTTCAAGGCGCAAAGGTGCATACATGATTCTCATTCTCTGACTACTTCTTTAGTTTTTTGCATTTCGATCCTTGAACAGTTTAAGGATCAAACACGCTATAATATTTCTCCTTGTGCAATGTCATCAATTTGACGCTTCATTAGTCTCATCCTCATAATGTTTATCTTCATTATCTTAACTGCATTCAATATCTTGACGCTTCATTGAGGAGCACCGAATTCTCCAGTATCTTGGGGTTTGATGTTTATAATTATTGAAATTAAACTTGATTTTGGGTTAAGCTTAATCATGGGTTTATAAATAGTTCATAACGAACTGAGAATGATAATTGTGGATGTTGATACTTGCAAATGATATTTTTTGTTCTTAATTTAGAGAATTAGGTGAAGGAAAATCTTCGTTATAAAAGAAAGACCCAATTTATGAGAAATGATTAACCTCGAACTATAACACTACAAAAGAGTGAGGTTGATATATATTATGCTAAATACAAATTAGTAATTCAATTTGATTCGATCTATCTCTATATTTCTCTAAATTCTGAATATTGTTTGCTCTCAATGAATCTTTTTCCTTCTTTTGTACTCATTAACTTGAAATCAAATGTGTACTAAGATTCAGGTAGACTAGTTTGCGAAGATGCTAAAATGTGTACTTAATTATTTTTGTTGGCTTCAATGTTGTGTTTAGGCTTAGTTTAGTTGAAAACCATTGGTTATATTGATTAACTAATGACACTTTTGTGAAGAATTTGTGATATGGTTTCTTAGTAAAGAGAGTATGTTAGTGATTTCTCAGTTGTTTGACATGGGTTTGTATGTAAATTGTAATATATGTTGGTGAAAATTAACAAATGTAGCTAGAAACGAGATGTAGTGTGGACACACAGAGAAAAAGATCATTGTTTAGTATGGATAAGGAAAGAGAAACCAGATAAAGTCATGCACAAAACCTACAGAGATCTTCTAAATCCAAAAGTAAGAATTGATTTTTTCTTTGCTATTGGTAATTTGCCACCCTTCTTCTTATATGGGATGATACTTTTCGTTATTTGATAGTTCTCTGTAGAGTGGAAACTTTTGGTCTATTGGAGGAAAAAAGTCTTAAACCATGTTTCAAAGGTTGCTCTAGTTCTCATATCCAAGGTACGTTCTTACTACCTCATAATGGGATCACTAGGCATGAATATTCGAACTAAATCTGGTCCGAAAAACTTGAACTGAATGGACTTCGGATCTTTAAAAATATATGTTCGGATCTTTATCTCATGTAACACTCTGATTTCAGGGAATATGCTAGTGCATAAAGAGAGCTTAAGAGAATTCATTTAGCTATCTATGTTATCAAAATACACATATCTTTTCGGTCAAACATCCTCAGAGAATTTTAGAATTAAGCGTGTTTAGGTTTGAGCAATTTCAGGATGAATGACCTACTTGGAAGTGAATTGTAAGGTTGACGATAAAAACACGGGAAAAGATCATGTGGTAAAGTTGGTAAACAAGTTTTTAAATCTTCTGAAAATAGCAAACCGACCGTCGGACAGTCCACATGCCATGAGAGGATAGTGGAGGTGATTGTAACACCATGATTTCTGGGAATATTGTGGTGCATGAGAAGAGCTTATAAGAATTGATTTGGCTACCTATGTCACCAAAAGTGCACTTATCTTTTCGGTCAAACATCATTAAAACTTAAAAGTTAAGCATGTTTAGGCTGGAGCAATTTCAAGATGTGTGACATATTGGGAAGTGATTTTCGGTACCGTGCAAGTGAGAACAAAACACATGGAAAGATCATGTAGTAATTTGTAGGGTCGGTAAACAAACCTTTAAAGCCTCTGAAAGTAGCGAACCGACCGTCGAACAGGATGGATCCACTGGCCAAGAGAGTACGTAGAGCCACTAAAAGTGACGGTCGGGACGTTACAGTTCGGGTTCGAATCCGATATTATCCGAGATCCGAAAGTATTTTTTCATACCTGAAACCATGTTCAAAAATTCGCTAGGCGCTAGTCGAGCGCTCGACTTAGGCCTAGCGTCTAGCCGAAAAATTAGATTTAAATGGGAGATTAATCGAGGACTAGTTTTAGGGCTATTATAATGTTATAAAAAATATTAATATATTATAATTAAATTTTTATATAATATTATTTTTCAAAATTACAGTAAACACATGAAAACGTATTTAAAGACTAAATTATATGATTTTCATTAAAATTTTGAACATAAATTATTGTAAAACATCACAAACTCTCTATCTAAATGTCTGAATAACAAAAAAAAATTGTTTTATACTTGCAATATAAAAATAATCGGGATATGCAAGATTAGGCGGAGAGTATATCAAACTAGACGGAAAGTATTCGGATGACTGATTTTTCAAGAGATTAGTCGTTAATCATAGCGGATATGGTGGGCCTAACAACTAGGCGGGGAGTAATCAGAGGTAGGCAAAAATTTTTAGGAACAAAACTTGAACCTATATACACATTATGTATTTTATATATAAATAGGTGAGCTGATCCCGATGAAACAGCTTGATCTAGTGGTCCGTGATACACTTTTAACTCGTAATCTATGGGTTCGACTCAGTAATCCGCGTTTTGAGTATTTTTCGAGTAGTTTGAATAGATTTGGGTATTTTGTGTATTTTTGAGTAGTTTGGGTAGATTCAAATAAAAAGTAGTCGAATTGGAACCGGATATATATTTGGTATTTTTCGGTTCTCCATGGAAAGATCAGAATCAATATGAACTCTAAGGTACCGAACCGAACCCGTTCCAAATTTTTAAAATATCCGAATAAGACCTAAATCTCTAATACCAAAAAATCTGAATCCGAAAGACCCGATCCAAATATCCGAAGGCCCAGACCTAGAGATCACAATCAAGCTTTCCTTTTTATATACATGCTTCTTGGTTTCTCATATATGGGTTCTTTAATCACAGTTTATATGTATGTATGTTAAATGTTTCTTGTAGTTTTAACGAATCTGTTATAGAATGTATGATAATAATTTGCAAAACTCTATATTTATTTTGTTTATGCTCAATTCTCTGTTCATAGCTGAAAGGAGACACTATCTATTGGAGGATTATAAGTAGAGAATGTGTTGTCAGGAGTTTAGAAATGGTTGAGAGGTCAAGATTTATGGACCATTATTCTATAATTTTATACAAATTAAAGAAGTTTTGATACATGATTCATTTTTGCAGACAAAACAATGTATCATTTTACATGTGAGTGAAGTTGGTGGGAATTCATCAATCATCAAGCAATTCCAGTGATCCGGTTAATAATTATATATGACATTTTCTTGCATTATATTCTTACATAGATATTATAATTTTGTACATGTTTTCACGCAAAGATTTCAGTAGCTAAAGTTTAGAGTTTTGAAGATGTGAATATGTTTGCAATGTTGTTGGATTGTCTATATATATTTGATGTAAACGTATTTATCATTTGATTAATATAATATTTTATGGTCTTATTGTTTCAAAGTTTTAGTTAATTACAAATTTTATTTATATTTTGAGACATAATTATTAAAACAAAGGGCAATCAAAATATGGAATTTACTGTATCTAGCAATCCGACGTAAACATAAAGATAAAACTTAACGTCATTTTAAAAACTGAAAAGAAAAGAAAAATCAACGGAATCTAGAAATTTTAGACGTTAAATTTAACGTTATTTTAAAAATTAAAATAAAAAATATAAGCGTCATTTTTTATTAAAATTGATGTTATAATATTTAATTCAGTTTTAAACTGATATTAGACTCGATAAAAATCAACGTTAAATAACGATAAATCAATTGTTAAATTATGTTTTACTATTATTATAGACAAAAATCTAGAAACTATCATATGAAAACATGTGCCTAGATTCTTTACAGGGATTGTCTCATTACATTCGTTGGTTATTATGAGTGATTATATATTTATATGAAATTTAATCAACGACAATCTTTACTGACTAGTGATTATTATTAATTTCGTTTCTTATTCCTGTGAGATTAATAATATCTTGAAGAAAAAAATATCATTCTGTTGGCGAAATTCGTACTTGAACGGGCCCGATTCGGTGAATGTGGGGATATAAGAATCAATTTACGATCGGACGGTCAAAAGTTAATCAAAAGGCTTATAAATTACTGGCCGTTAGATTGTGAAAACAACAGATGCTACTAGATTCATTGTGAAGCTGGCAAAATCTGATCGGTCAGGTCTTACGTGTCACAATTTGTCAAGCCTTGGTTTTACACGTGTACTATAGACGACATCCAATATCTGAGGACATCGAATGTAAAATGCCATTATTATATTTTTGTAATAAAAATCGACTTGTTACGTCGGTCTAACTATTTCCAAAATATTAGTATATTAGTAGGTATCTAGAGACAATAGGTATTTAATATCTTGACAAATTGTTTGGTGAACTTTTTTTTTGTTGTTAAATTGGTGAACTTATTTACTTATGTTCGTCAATCGTCACTATGATATATAATGGTTGGATAAAATCGTAAACAAATTTATTTATTCATTGTAAGTATTTTTTTATGATTATACATCTGTTTAGTAAATAGTATGTTATTTTATTTGATACAATTTTACATGATTTTAAAATTATACGTAATAAAATACTATTGATTTATGATTTTACCACTATATGTTTTACATATATTTTGATTCTCTATATGATAATCTAGCAAGATGATTCTATATTTATTGAAAAACATCTAAAGTCAATTTTTTTTTTCTCTATGCTAAGTATGTTCGAACAGTTGAAAAAAGTAGGTTCAACCACAAAAAAAAATGTTCTTCTTCTTGGTAACAAGTCTTGCAAATTTTCTAATATTTAATTTGAAAAGAAGAAATTTTCATAAATGACAACTGAGTCTAAGTCTAGGGGCGATGGATTCCCGGGAAATGCCCGGCAAAGAGGAGTGGTTGATGAAATAAACAAACCTCGTTCAAAAGAGCACTTTTGCTATTTTAAAAATTATGACTATAGTTCTTTATATTAATTAGTTGCTTAGGTGAAATCTAGAAGCACACATTATTGGAAATGACATGATCACCATGTTGAATTTTTGACAGACTGATACACAAAAGTTACTCACGAGCCTGTTTAAAAGTTTGTATGATTCAAATAAAAGGAAAAAAAAGAAACTTATTAAGAAAACATCAATTCCATAATTATTAATTAGACCCAAAGAATTTATAACGTAAGCTTATTATTTTCTTATAGTATCAGTTAGTACTTAGCTTTCTCTGTTACGAGTATCAACCACTAAATAATGTTATATATATATATGAATGTATAGTACATTAAACGAGAATGTAAAAAAAGAAAAAAACGAGGATGTAAAGTATGAACAATTTAAATTCAGGTAAGTCGTATAAGTGTAGACAGGAATATGTTTGTTATTTACACATCTATAATGATTGGACTCTGTAATACTATAAGTATAACTAATTTATAGTATATATTAATCTCACGAAAAATCAATTATCATCGACACTAGTAATAGTGAGATCGGTTCTACGGAATCAAGCAAACAATTCGAAGCAATGGCAAGGAAGAGTAAATACGTACTCGGTACTTCAAGATATGGGGCCTATACCATATGGGTTTGGGCGGTGAGTCGACGTCATGTAGTGAGAAAAGTGGAAAAGACAAGAGAGGAGAGAATAATTTAAAACGAATTTGTGAAAGAAAGAAAAAGTGAAAAAGATAGAGAGGCCGACGTAAGGGAAGCGATATATTTAGTATTATGTTGTTTTGAGTTCGAATAATGACACACTATTACCACCATAAGCAATATTTTGACACGCTATTAGTAAAAAAATTAACGTCACTTAGTACAGATAGTAATATTTCTTAATTTAGTGCATTAGTTATTTTGGTCGTCTTTAGAATACTGGTTTGTTTGTTAACATTTCCATTACATCCTGTTAAAGCTTTACGTCGAATATGTGACCAAACAGTAAAATTTGGCAAAACAAATATAATTACAAGTATATGTAGTATGAATCATTTATTTTTTAGTACAAATCATAAAAATTGGTAATGCAATTTCTTTTCACATCCATTATATTGAAACAATAAAAAGACGATAACAATATATTTATTTATAGAATTTTGGTAAAAATAACCTTAAAAACTTTAATTAAGTGAGTAACCAATTTAACCATCATTTTATGTTTTATGTTTTATGTTTTATGTTATTCTCTGTATTTTCTATATAATGACAATTTTACCCATGATATATGGTCAACAACAGTTGTGCACTATCTCTTAAGCGTATTCTCTCCCTCTCTCTTTTACATATGCACACATATTTTGTTTTACTCTCCTCTCCTCTCCTCTCCTCTCTCTCTTTTCTTTATCATTCTCTTTTTCTTTTTCCCTTTTCATTTATATTTTGTACTAAAATTTCTTGACACAAATTGTTTAGATTTCAAAATCTCAATTACAAAACATAGACTTTTTTGTATATGTTGTGATTTGAAAATTTGAAAACGAACAATTTCAATTAAAAAACTAATATATAATTAAAATGATTAAGTTTTTCATACTATATAGAACATAATAACACTTTAATCTATTTTTTTAAAAAATTATTATTTTTAAGTTTTAAATTTATATATATTCCATATTTAAATATTAAATTATAATTAAAAATATATAAACAATTTATATGTTGTATCTTTTTGTTCCAGTGTTTAATTCGATTGCTTGGTTGCTTATATTATATTTTTTAGGATATAACAATTTTTTATTTAATATACGTTTAACTCGGTTGTTTAGATTATTTATTTTTTATATATTAAGGTATATCATTTATTCATTTGGCTTGTATTTAACTTGATCGCTTAGATTGCATATATTATATCTTTTAGAATATAATGTACATTTATTCGGTATGCCACTCCGCTGCCATTACTATCACCACCATCACAACCACCCTTAGTTATTCAAATAGTTAATTAAGTATACTTATTAAAAACATTTTGTTCCATATCATTTTATATTTTTCTATACACTTTCAACATTTCATTTGAAAATATACATCATTTTCAAGTTCAGAATTTATTTATACTGCTTTTACATATATAATTTGGGTTTGGATCCAGATTTTTAGATTTATGATTTAATATTTTGAAGTTAAAGTTGATTTATGTATGCGTTGCATATGTACTATCCTTTAAGATATTATGTTTTTATGTAGTTGTTTAATTTGACATTTTGGATTTCCTATGTTATATCTCTTAAAATATAGCGTTATTATTCAATGTGCGTTTAACACAAATTTCTCAAAAAATTGATAAATTTTTTATAGTAAAAACTCTTTGTTCAATTCCATTTTATTGTACTCTATACTATTTTATTTTGTGTAATTCTACTTAGACATAGAAATTGTACTTTTAACCACTTTTTATTTCTTCGTAAGTTTATGTTCGTTTTAAAAAATTTAAATCATAATACATGTAGAAAAATATATAATTTTTTTATAGAAGAATTATGAACTTTAATCATTTTTAAAACAAAAATTGTGAGTTACAACTAAAAAGGGATAAAGGAAAAAAATAAAAATCAGAGCTTCTCTCCTGCCATCTCAACCTTGAACACCAATGATAGAGCTTCTTACTGCTCAGCTGAAATTTTTTCATCTTTGGAGCTGTAGCACTAATTTAGTCTTTTTCTCTATCTCTTATGTTACGTTCTTATTTTTTAAAAAACATTTGGTGATATATTCTTAATTTAACATTAGATTTTGATTATACAGCAAATTCACCCTTTATTTATTATACTTTTATGATAATGTTCATAAAAAACCTGTAAGTAATAAAATATATTTTTACCACTTTTTGTATCACTAGAAATTATATTTGTCCCCAATCGAATCCATTTATTTGAATTGAAATTGAAGGGGGAATTAATTATATAAATTTTTGGAATTAGATATTATATTTATATAATTAGGTAGGTTTTAGTTCAGAGATTGAAACACAAACAAGTGGGCTTCGGTAACATCGGAGCCTTGCGCAAGTGTACGATGTCAACTTGTTAAAATATTTGCTTCCACGTATTCCTTAGCTCGTGTAAGGTGTATCACACTCCAAGACCCTCTTACAATATTTTCTCCCCATCATTAAATTATTATTTTATTTTATAGAGTTTAACGAATTTGAACATGGAAACTCTTTTTTTTTTTGGTTGCAATTGCTAGTCTGCCGATACTTGTAAAAAATTCATTTATAGGTAATTTACACCGCACGTTCAAAAATGTAGGTTAACCACTTGGAATTAATATATCAAAATCTCTATCCACAAATATTTACTTGAGTGATATACACACACACGCATATAACTTATTTGTTTGACAGAAATTGAAATAAATGACATTTTGCGGTGTAACCAACCATTGGGTCGGTGAACTGACTCGGGTGTTAATGGTGTGGACTTTAAGTTCGTTCGAGGACGTTGTAACGTACCAAATATTCTTTATATATATATATATATATATCACTATTTTAAGAAGAGTGTACTTATAAAATTAAACATGCAAACTTTTAAAATAATGAAATGACTTTTTCGTTTCTCATGTGTGGATCGATCACATAATTTGTTGAATCAAAATTTACAAACAAGACATGCATGTTGCCATTTGCCGAGTATATTAACAAAAAAAAAAAAAAAAATTCCAACTATATATAACAGTAGTTTGTAATTAGCTCAACACGCCATGTTTCTTTTCCACCATATAGCTGTGATCTTAATATTCAATTCCATATTATATATATTTACTTTTTTTTTGTAAAAATCGTTGTTATTCTTGTGTTCATGAGATTTGATTTCGATAAATTCTAGTACATCGATTTAAAGTCCAACCTTAAATGTCTTTTTAAAGATGCAAAATATGCACTCCAGTTCAAAACGGTTTGTGAGTTTATGACTAAGAATCGAAAAATCTTTGAGAATACAACATTTGTTTCATAAAACCTTTAGAACATCTGTCAACGAATACGCTAGAAATCTATTTCCACAACAACTACAAATAATAAAAACAAAAATTATTCATTTACCAAAAACCGTTTTGTAATATTTTCTAGTTATTTTGTTCAAACTCAAAAATAATGTATAATATCGAGTTCGATTGATAATATAAAATTATATACACTTTTTAATGATAAAATAGAACGATAAACTATTACAAAATAATATAAAAATATAAAAAAATAGTATACGAAAACTGTTAACAAAATTGAAAATAATAATTTTAATAATATTTTTATATCGTTTTTAAGAATGGAAAGTATCAAAACAGTACATCACATTCCATTCAAAACCATCATTCATTACCAAGTTTATAAAAATACAGTTCAATTGATTCTTCTTTGTTGTTTTCGATTCCATAAGGTCCACACTAATATTAGAGATTTTACGTACGATAAATATCAAAATCACAACGAGTGATCACACACCTATTATACATTAAAAAACACCGACATCATCACACCCTCACAAAGCAGCTCCCTCAAAGTCTTCGCATAAACGTCACCCACCACGGAAATTTATAAAGTAGACAATACGACAAGTTTTTAAAAGAAAAATGAAGTAAAAATGTTTATTTACCATTTGTCGAGTGATAAGAAGAAGAGAGACACAACTAGTAGTAATGTATAAAGAGTGGTGTAGTGATTACGGTAACGCTTATTCCAAAAACCCCACACGCTTAGGGGGTCCACCTCTCTCCCCGAATCCCCATGATTTTCTTTAACGTCTCTCGAGTGCTGGTGGGACCCTTGTTTTGTGGAACAGTGATGGAGTTTATTTATTTGCTTTCACACCCCTTATATTTCTTGTAATTTCAGTATTACCGCTACTTTGTTGCTTCCTTCTTGTTTTGTAACCTTAAAACATTTTTTTTTTTTGAATTACCTTAGAAAAGTTATTTCTCTTTGGACGGATGTGATCACTTGTTTACTGTAGCTCCACTCTTACTCTAACAGTGTTTAATCAGAATTAATGATTTATCTAATTATAGCTGTATATTTATTTACAATAAAAATTAGCTTAGTAGAAATTGATATTTGTAAATTTTTAGTTGGATCCACCTACTATTTTAAAAAGTCTGATAAGCAAGAAAACTATTATAAAAGATTAATTTGTTAGATAGTCAAATTTAGTATTTTATTTATAAAACAGTATAACTAAAATCGTAAATAAATATATATATTGATTTCACGCGTTTAAACAATTTAGTAATATCATATAAATATCGTATTATCGGATACAATATTATATTATTTAAACTTTCAAAATATTATTTACAAAAATATCACTGCATTATTTTCTAAAAAAATTAAATTAATTGACTATCTAATACATTTATCCCAAAATTTATTGTAAAAACTGCAGAAAATTTTGACAGTAATTACCAATCTCACATAATATTTCAAGCTTTTGCAACCTTTACATGTATAATTGTATTGAAAACTCAAAGTGAGTAATTTTTCTTTAATAATGTTATCTAAGTAAAAGTTAATAATTGAACTAGAAAGCAAAATTTGGAAAAGTGATTTAGGAGTTTTATTGGTTTATTGAATTGTAAATCCATACAAGATTTGAAATTTTTTACTGATTTTAAAATCAAAGATATATAAATTTTGAAATAATAAATTTGAATTTTTCTATTTTTCATATTTAAATCCATTTAAAACATATTGTAGATTTTAAAATTCAAAAACGAATAACATATAATTTTAATTAATATTTATAAATTATAAAATTAATAATACATAATTTTGATAAAAAAATAAAAATTAATGTTTGAATTATTAAAATTCATAAAATATTAATAAAGTCATGAAAAAATTCATTTTCTTAAAGCACTCTCAATTATTCCTTATGTGTCAAATAAAAAGTAATTATTTCTGTAAAAGAAAATAACAAAAGTGGTTTTCGATTTCTTGTACTTTCAAAAATAGCAGAAAAAGTTCACAAAAGCCAATAGATTCTCCTCTCTCAAAATTCGCCCCTTGTTTCTTATTTTCTCTCTCTTAAGCCCCAAAAAACAAAAAGATCTTTTGCTATAAAAATCCCACTTCACACTTTCTTCACATCAACAAAACCTCTCTTTCTCTCGGTTTCTCTCTTCGAAAGCCAAAAAAAAAATAAAAAAAATGGAGGTTTCATCGAGAAAGCCTTGTTTCATTGAAGAAGAAGAAGATGATAATTTGGCTTCTTCTTTGTCAGAGATGGAAGCTGGGTTTTCTGGTAATAATCGTGCGAATAACCAGATCGGCGTCGTTTCAAGCCGTTTCTCTTACGCTAGATCGAACAGTCTCAGGAACACTTATAATAATAACTACCCTCAGAGTTATTATTACAACCAATACTCTGTCTCGTCTCCGAGATCTGTTGTTTCTGGAAGATTTCATGATTTCAGATTCGATAACCAACAGCCTCATTTCTTGGATTCGTGTTTCCTCTGTAAGAAACCACTTGGTGATAACAGAGACATCTATATGTACAGGTAACTTTTAAGAACTACTACTTCAGATCTGATTTTTCAAACTTTTTTCTTTTTTTAGTCGAAATTGTTAAAACTCATTATAAAGGATTGATTTTTCGTATACCCATTTCTTCAATCTTCTTAGAAGTCAATTTAACGATTCGTCGGTCTGATTTCAAAATCCTCTGTTTTGGTCGAAATTATGAGAACCTTGAAAAAGGATAGATTTTTGGGATACCCATTTCTTCAGTTTTGTTGATTTGATCAATTTTGTAATGATTCATGGGTCTGATTAAAAGTTTTGATTTTTGTGATTTCGCAGAGGAGATACACCGTTTTGCAGTGAAGAGTGTAGACAAGAACAGATAGAGAGAGATGAAGCTAAGGAGAAGAAACAGAATCTGTCTTATTCTGTTAAATCAGCTATGAGGAGGAAAGAACAGAGAAGCTCTTCTTCTTCTTCTCCAACTAGATCTCGTGATTATGCTTTTCACAATGGAACTGTTGCTGCTGCTTAATTAAAAAATCCGACTTTGGGAATTATATAATAATTAATTAGGTTAAGAAAAGAAGAAAAATAAGCTATATTGTCTCTAACGCTTTGAAGCTGGTTTTTGGATTCTCTTTCGATCTTGAGATCTTTTTTTTACTTTGGCTTCATGTCTTGGGAAAAAGAGGAAGCTAAAGATCCTTCAATTTGCTTTTCTTTCTTTTTTTTTTTTGTAAGAAAAAAAAAAAAAGAGTTTCTTGACTTGAAATTTTGGGAGTATGAGAAGAGAAATTGTAAATGCCTATGTGAATTATAATAGTCCATGGCATGCTTTGAGTAAATTTTCTTGTTTTTTTTTCGATCTGTTAATTATATCGTTCGAGGAATATACAGATGTAAAATCAAATCATATGTTAAACTATGAGATAACTATACGAGAAAAACTATAAGAATGAAGTCCTTTTTATTTTTGGCTAGGTAAGTTCTTTTCTTTAATGACGTTTTTGTGATTTGATATAAGATCGAGTAATAGTATTGCATTTGATTCTTTTTGTGGCAAGTTTGGTGACTTGCGAAAAGTGGAAGATAAAGGTATAAATATATTTTTCCTTCAAATGCTTTAGGTAGTACAGTTTTCTTTTTCTTCACGAAATGGTAGTACAATATTTTCCAAAATAAATAATTTAGTTATCTTTTTGACATGAGCAGTCGACCAGAAAATCGTATAAAACAAATAATTTGCATATATCCAATAACACGAGGTTTTGTTTTTACCCATGTAAGAGTGATCGACTTCAATGATTCTCATTCACCGTATTAAATTTCAATTATAAACACACAATAAGATACCGCTTTCTCTCACAATAAAGCAACAAATTGCATAAACCATAATCTTTATTTATATATAAATCTGCAAAAAACTTCTAAACTCAAAATCATCCTCCAACACTAACCCCTCCTCTCAAACTTTGTTTCACAGGTTTTGCAACTTGTCTCCTGTTTACCTGACTACTTTCCTTAGTCGTAGCCATCGGATAATCTTCATTATCGGATTCTTCGATAATCTTTTTCAATTTTTCCACTACAACTTCCATCGCGGGTCGCTCTTTATCATTCTTTTTCAGACAAAGATCTGCCAATTTAGCCAAACTCCTAGCTCCAGCAGCTGGATAATTGTTTCGTAGCCGAGGGTCAACGATCATGCTGAAACGTTGACTATCAGCAGGATACTCTTTGACACAATCCAATAGCCTTTGTTCAGCTGCTGGCTTGTTCCTCTCAATGGTTCGACGTCCGGTTATGATCTCGTAGAGCACAACACCGAAGCTATAGACATCACTCTTTAAGCGAAGATGACCGGTTTGCACGTATTCCGGAGCTGCATAGCCGTGGGTACCAACTCTCTGTACAGAGAACGAAGAAGAAGACATGTTAATGAACTTTGTAATAGATTCATCACCTTATACTACGAGTGAGCTTATATGTGCATACATGTCAAACAAAACCGAAATTGTTAAACCACAACCGAATTGAACCAATTTATAAACCAATTGTTTTTACTAATTTAAAATACGAAAAACCAAAGACATAGCTAAATACACACCACTAAAACAACAACATAATTAACCGAGAAGTTCTCAATACTTACCGCGGTTGTGACATGAGTATTGTCGCCCTCAGGTCCTTCTCTGGCAAGCCCAAAGTCCGATAATTTCGGACAGAATTCATCGTTTAAGAGCACATTAGACGATTTGAAATCTCTATATATAACCTGCAACCAAATAAACAAGACATGATCATCCAATATATTCATTAAACACATATCGCGACAAATTGGCGAAACTCAAACCTATATTTCATCCCCAAAAGATCACAACACGGTTCACAGAATGTCTCAATCCTAGTCTACTAATCATGGCTCTATGTCGACATTTACATATAACTTAATGTTTAACATGGTGTCTGTACTAAAATATCAAGAACAATCAAAAGGGTCTGTCTAAAACCAGATTTCCTCTAATGGGTTTAAAATATTACCTTAAGTTCATGTAAATAAGCCAATCCTTCAGCTGCACCAAGCATGACCTCGAGTCTTTTTTTCCACGGTAATGTGCGTGATCCACGGGTGAAGAGATGGTCCTCTAAACTTCGATTCGACATGTACTCATAAACCAAAAGCCTCTCGATCCCGGTCTCGCCATCCGCTGAGCAATAACCTATGAGTTTCACAACGTTCTGATGGTTCACTACCCCTAGAAACTGAACCTCTGCTAGCCATTGCTTGTGACCCTAATACACCATTAAGAAACAGAGAAGGGAAAATTCAAAACTTTGTAGGAAAAATTCAGAATTGACATTAAAGAAACAAAGTGACTAAGTTTACTTAATGAATGCATCCCTTGACTCATACCTACTTTTCTATTTGACAATTCTAAATCTTTATTTCACGATCATGAAAATTCTTCAATTCTACTTTTAAACAAGTGACAAAATTTGAATTTTCTTCATAATTGCATCAATCTAATCTTCTATTTCACGATTCCAAGCAGTTTTGTTATGGACTGTTTTTCCGGAATTTACTTCAATCTTAGCATCAAGCTAACTTTAAAGTATCTCTTAGCTTCAATTTATTGCTTAATTATCTCCTAATGATTAGATTAGCCAAAAAAACAGCGAGAAGACAAGAAAGTGATTATTTTGTTTTTTAACCTGTAAACCTTGTCGATTGAGTTTCTTAATGGCGACGACAAGTGGAGGATCAGAATCTCCATTTGTCAGAATCTTTCCTTTATAAACACTACCGAATCCACCTTCACCGATCTTAAGCTTTCTGCTAAACCCATAAGTAGCTCTACTCAGTTCATCGTAAGTGAAAACCCTAAGATTTTGTTCTCTCTCCGTATACAAATCTCTGATACTTCTTGGAGAAGGCAACGATCTCGGCGTCTGGAGATTAAACGACGACGTTTCACTCCGATTCGTCAGTTCCGGAGCTGAGTTTTGTAACAATTCTTTACCTTTCCTTCTGTTCTTTTTGTTGTTGTCTTTCTGCTGATTTCTGGATTTGGGTTTCTTTGATTTGAACAAGAACAGACAATTCATGTCTTGAAAGAGAGACAAGAATTTAAAAGATTGAAACTTTCTGAAGAGAATTTTGATGGAAAGCTCAAAAGAGAATTAAAAAAAAAAAAGAATTACTTTTGTTAAACCCAAAAATGTACCAAAAACTTCCTTTTATGGGTTTCTCAATGGAACAAAGAAATTTGAAGAGAGAAATAACGGGTTTTTTTTTTTCTTTTAAGTTGGGTTAGATTGAGTAATGAATTGTGGAAGAAGAGTATGAACACAGATCTATTTAACTACCTCAGGAGAAAGAGATTTTCCTGGAAAATTTAGGAGAGAGATGACAACATTAAACGCCAGAGATTTGAGTAGTATAAACAAAGGGGAACTCTCTCTTTTTCTCTCTCCTTTTCTTTGTTGAGAAAAATGAATTCTTTAGGTGGAAAACGACACAAAACGTTACGCCATTCCTTAAAAGATAAGGAGGAAAGAAGAGAAGAAATCGCGTTTTAACAAGAAAGAAAACAGAAGAAATCGCGTCCGTACGGATCACACGTAGAAAAGTATGTGTGAAAGAAGAGAGAGATTGATTAATGGAATGGACAAAGGGGACAATGGAGACAATGGGCAAAGACTTTTTGATACTCATACAATTCTAGGCTCTGTATTAAAGTTTTATTTATACTGATTTTTTCTTTTTTTGGTAGTTTTATTTAAACTGATATGGTGGAATTTTTGAATGAATTTAAGAGCCTAACAGAAACTGATAGATTTAAGTATGTAATTTAACATGAAAATATTGTAGTGACCAAGAACATTGATGAAAAGATAAAAATATTTAGTTATAAGTATATATATATATATATTTTTTTTATTTAGATTCTTTAACCATTCTAATTAAATATTATATATTGACAAATAAGTATTGTATTTTCATTAATCAAACAAATAGTTTAAAAATTAACTATTTTTCTATTTTCTGTCGCGTAGAGTCTGTTCGGCAATCAATCGCCAGCGATACCTTAATTTGGAAATTAAGCATCAAAATCCAACGATAGTTTTAATCTATAAACGATAAAACAGGCGAAGACGGAGTCCTGGTTCACCTGGCGTTTAACGCCGATACCACATCCATCACTATTTATACCGTCGCGTCTTTTTATTTGTCGCTCGTTCTTAAATCTAGTGACACTAATTAAAAAATACAGTACTTTTTTGAGTCGCTAAACACAGTCGATGCGTTTCAGAAACGAACATGGCTATAATCAACAATTTTTTTTATATATCTTGAATACATATGAAACTTTTTCATCTCTATTTTTGTTTATTTCATATTATGTTTGATTCTTATAAATATTTATTCCTTTGGTGCTTTAAATATATTTTAAATCAAATATTTGTGTAGATTAAACTAAAAATAATGATATTATGTGTAAGTCGTGGTAAATTAAAAAACCTATATAAATGATGATGTGAATTCATGAAAAGAAGAAAAATTAACTTAAATTAACTTAAAAGAAGAATAATTTTTAATACCTTAAAGTCAGTTAAGCGAGTAAAATTACCTTCTCTGTCCTATTTTATGTTATAAGTTTTTTTTTTTTTGGTAAAAACACACATATTAAGAAATTTATTTTTCTTTACAAAAATATCATTTAATATTTTAATTAAAATAATTCTACCAATCATAAAAAATACTACAAAATATAAATATTTACAAAGTATTAAATGCATTTAAATTTTGTATATAAATTTGTATAACATCTAATAAAATGAAACAAACAAAAAATCTAAAACATTTTATAAACTGGGAGAAAATGAGTATATAATAGTAATATATATCCGGCTAATATCTTCTAAGTTGTAACATCTTTTGACTAACATTTTCAGTTTGGGATAAGTTCGGTTTACATTTCATATCTTCGTAAAATTAGAATGGGTTGCAAGAATTGTTTTCTTTATTATATAATCAGTCTTTCGTTAATGATGATTTATAGATTTCAATAAAAGTGAAAACAAAAAATCAAGAAATGCAATGAAAATTACAGAGGCATATTAAGCTTCGATCATTTAATTTAAACACACTTGCCAGTTCCTTTCCATTTTTGTAAGCACAAAGCGGAACACGAGCCAACACCACAATCTGTTTCTGCTAAAATTTTATGACACATTTTGTGTTGTCCTTGAATCTCATTCACCATCAATCCTGTGGAAAATAATATTTATAACACAAAGTTATCAATTTTTATGGTAGTAAAACTACAAGATTTTATAATAGAATTAGAGAGGTAAAAAAAAAACCCCAGAATAAGGATGATGTAGACAACAAGAAAGGTGGATTTAGTAATCTTTTATGATAATTGGAGTTTTCAAAATACAAAAAAAAATAAGAATAGTGTAGTGTATACTGAAATATCTCACACACACACACACACACACACATATATATTTAGATACATGCATATATTATCAAATTGATATTTTCCATATATGTATATATTTTACTTAAAAACATATTTATATATTATAAATATGTTTTTAAGTAAAATATATACACAAGGGGAAATATCAATTTGATATAAACCTGGTCAAGTTTAGGCAAAAAAATCTAGTCAAATAATATAAAATAGAATATGTTTTTAGATATTTAATGATGAGTTTTTGTAAGTAATAAAAATCTAGTCATGTTTAGTTTTTACTTTCTATACCTCATAAAATAAGTATATCCAATTTCTCCTAAAAAAACTAAAAAGTAATTCAGTTAAATATAATCACTGATATTTTACAATAGATTTTAAATATAATAAATTTTAATGGAATAAAACATATGATTTGTTTTTGTCAACATATATTAAATTAATTAAAATGGTTCAGAAATCCATATTACAAGTACCAAAGACATATGATATATAATAACTAGTCAAATAAGTAAAAATATTAGTTAGTGAAATTACAAACAAGTAAAGATAATTATTTCATTTTTACCTCTTTATCAAAATAATATTTTGATTTTTTTCTGGTTTTTATTTAAAATATTTTATGCTCTTTTTATTGGTATAATGGTTTTGATTCTTTTTTATTATTATGGAACAATATTTAAAAAATCAGATATAGAATGATAAAATCCAATATGTAATATATGTCAAAATTGTAATGTAGTCAATTGTATAGTTTATCTCAGATTATAACTGAAATATCTATAAAGTTGAAATTTATAATCTCGATATTTATTTATCTTAATATTACATTTGATTATTTTGAAACTTACCATCTCTATTATTTTTTATAGGTTTACAAATAATTGTATATTAAAATAATATATAATTTGTTATAATTTATGAATTTTTAAAATTATAACCAATTAAGATAAATTGTGCACACACAAAAATAAAACCAATCAAGATAAGCAGTGTGAAACTGTGAATGATGATTTGGGAAAAAGGAGAAAGTTACCTTTAGATATAAAAAGAAAATTCACCAAGAACCAAATCAAGTTAGGCATTCATAAACTTCATCCATTTTGAAAAAAAAACTAAAGTAAAACATATATAAATTAATATTGTTGAGACTATGATATTTTATTAATTTATCAAAAATATTAATTTATCGATATATTAATTAAATCGAAAATCTAATTTAGAATTAAAAAATATATTTATTTATCGATGTATTAATTTATCGAATATTAATTTATAAAGATTATACTGTATGAGGTAAATATCTCATTTCATCCTTTCTAGTTATGTTATATTTCTTATTCTCTTGTGATTGTATATTGTATAAGATATTTTCATATCTTCTGTCTTCTGATACACATCTCGTGTATCATATTGTGAATTTGTGATCAGTCATAGAGAAAATTAAGTCTTTCTCGCTCGCCCATTTTATTAATTGCTTTGGCTTTGTCCCATTCCCACACTGCAAAGTGCAAACTCATTTTGAATGTGTTTTTTCTTATACACACTTCGTTTTCTCGTTTCATAATATTGGTCTACATTTTTATTAATTATTGTAATACTATTATTAATTCAAGTTCAGACTTACAATATATTACTATTACTTTAATATTGGTTAATATATTATTATTGCATATGAATTGTACTTGAATATTAGGAGAGTACCACATACGTGTGAATATTTTTTTTCTGAGTTATTTTTCACAAACTGATATTTCATAAATAAAGAAAAACTACAATTAACAAAAATATAAAATTTGAAAGGGTATACAATATATGAACTGCCAAGTGAAATTCTTTTTCTTTCCCACATTATAATTGCTACAACTGCTATCTGCGGTATGGCGTTTTTTATGCGAAAGAAAATTATTGAACAATGTATAAAAATCTAAAGTTGCAACATTAGACGTATTAGTCTCTCTTTTTTGTTTTGTTTCTTCCCTATATATAATCCTACAACCTCAACAGTAATATCGATAAAACATAGTAATAAATAAATATCTTCAGCTCAATCGTTTCATGCTTTTCTTCGATACGCACATCTTACAATTAATACTACTCGATCGATCGTCAGCAGTTTTATTTGTTTTTCTTCTGTGTTTTTTTTTAATATATAAGGGATGTCTAGATCTTACGGTTTCGAATCGTTTGATAATGTTGAAAATGTTTGACACAAGTCTCGTCTCGTCTGAAGCTGTAAAGAATACTACTAAAAGCGTGTGATTATAGTCAATACTTGCATTTATTGGATTGAGTCAATTGGTCTATATAAGTATAATATAAAAATTGATTAACAAGAAAGTAGGTCAATAATTCAGATGGTTAACCACAACAACATAATTTTAATGATTCCGGATACTCTTAACACACCAACCATTTCTCTCTATCGTCTACACATTTCTTGTGTATTTAATTATTTAAATGAAATATATGAGAAATATCCATTAAAGTTCGACTTACAAAATTATACTAACGATGCGTACGTTTGCTATTGTTTTAGTTTATACAATATTGAATGGCCAAATCACGTTTCCACTTCCGAGAAAATGAATCTACTCAATTATTGAAACTCTCTTTTCCTTTTTTTTTTTTCTCTTTTTATTCCACATTGTAACAACATTAACATTCGAAAGCATAATTACGAGACTTTATTTTTTCCATATAAGCTCCTCAATTCCAGATTAGTTTTCCTTAAAAGAACTTGTAGGGATGAATTTATTTTGCTGTAAAAACAAAAAAAATTCAGACAAACGATAATTTCACTAGACCGTAAATTTTTAGTAAATACTTAAAAATTTTATTGCTATTTCCATAAATAACATGTTTTTAATATAAATTAGCCCACTAACATCGTACCATCAATCTAAAGCATCAGATCAGATAAATCGCAACGGAGAACAAAGTCACGTTCTCGGTGACTGTGGGTCAACAGGATCCGGGTCGGGTTGCGTATAGAGAATCAGGTATAGAGAATCGGGTAAAGCTTAGTAATGGGCTGAATTTAAAAAACAAAAAAAGAGAAGAGTAATGGGCCGTACAGGCCCAGGTAAAAATGTAAGCTAATATAAGGGGTCGTTAGAGGTTACTTACGAAAACAGAGTTCAACGTTTATAGTTTTCGCTAACTTCATCTTCAAGCTTGCGTACTCTCTTCTCCCTCTTGCTTGTTCTTCATATTACTTCAAAGTACATATATAATCTGTAATAGAGAGTGAGAGAGAGAGAGAGAGAGACTAGCCAATTGATTCAAGCTGTAAAACCTTTGATTAGTAGAGGAGTTTGCGAGTCACCATGATCAAGGGGAACTCGTTCATTGGTGATGTTCTTGAGTGAGTTTCGATCTGTTCTTGTCGAAAAACCAGATGATTAAAATTTCAATGTCTTTCATAGCCAATAGACAAAGTGAAATTATTTTCTTTAGATTATCAGCTTATCAGTCTTCTCTTTCGGTCCCAAAGAATACAAACTACGATATATTGGAACCCAAAGTATAGACAAAGAGGACATGTATATAGTATAACATATCAAAAGTATTATTACAATTTAGAAGAAAACAAGTAACAGAGTTTTAAATATCACAACTTGAAAGAGCAAAAGAGAGTTTTTATTATTACAACTTGGAAGACTAAAAGACAAGGGAAAAATAGAAAATGCATCTCCAATGAGCCAACGGTGATCATCTGCTGCTTCGGTGGGTTGTTGGTGCGGTGGATGGAAGCAAACCTTGAGAAGGCCTGATTCCCGCACGACGAAGCTGCATCTCAGCTT
Organism: Turritis glabra; assembly: GCA_900406565.1. Taxonomy (NCBI): domain Eukaryota; kingdom Viridiplantae; phylum Streptophyta; class Magnoliopsida; order Brassicales; family Brassicaceae; genus Turritis; species Turritis glabra. The sequence goes on along the minus strand of OVBN01000085.1, from coordinate 4,734 downwards.
GTTCAATATTAATCCACAATTCACGCTCATTAGAAGTCGCTTTTTCCAAATCTGCTTTTGTCATGCTTAAGGCGAACCAAGGCAGCTTGGTTCACGGGTACCATGTCTGACTGGAACGATCGCTCTCTGATCGGGATAATGTTGATCAGGATGATGATCACTTGGGCCAAACGGAAGCGAACCTTGAAACTGCTCTGCCTCTCTTCCTCTCTTCCTCTCTTCCTCTCTATATACTCTTTTTGCACCTAAGCGAAAATAATAACTCCTTTGGCTTTGGCACGTGGTCCTTTTCCGTTATTAATCCAAAAGCAGAAACAACACTTCTACATTATCCTTATCGGATCCAACAAGTGCGCAACCTGCCATTTCTGCTTGACCTAGCTGAAACCCGAGCTTACGACCCGAAAACCCATATGATCCGAACCCACCAACTCACAATTCTTTTCTAAATATTTCATAAATAAAAAAGTAAAATGCAAATATCTAATAGGTTTTCATACTTTTTGTATGTTTAAAGTCATTTACAACCACACAAATATAGCCGATTGGAAAAGAAAAAAAAAAATCAAAGAGGGGAAGAAAGGGGGCACTCATGGTGATCCTCTTTTCTCCATTATTTAATTACTTGTTTCATTGGAACAAACTAGTTCTTCCAATCAAACATATATAGCCCGTCTTGGTAAATGTTGTGTATAGATGGGGATAATCTAGTAGAGATTCAGAAAATAAATTTATATGATATGTGATTAAAGGCTCTGAGCCCAGAGATCAAATCTGAGATAGAGATAAAATGAAAAGATTACAAAACGTAGGAAAGATGCAGTTTCAAGTTTAACAAACTCATCAAAAGGATTTTCGTTTTTCTTTCTTCTAACCAAGCTTTTTGCTTGCTTCTAATGTGTATGTGCCTGAAGACAAATAAAGACATGAATGCTCTCTTCACCTATCGTGATTACAATGCTTTTTTTTTTTTTTCTGTTTACACACACGTCTCTTCTTTTCTCTTTTCCAATCCAAAGCCATGATCTTGATTCTTGGGTCTTTTGTCTTTAAACTTCCTTCACGGCTTGTGTAATTTGAACCCAAACACTCTTTGAACATAGTTTTGTGTTGCCTTTGGTGGCTTGAGATGCCCATAAGTCATCAAGAACAGATGTGGAAACGTTGTCCCAAAGTAAGCTCCATCAATGTCTGTTCATCATTTTAAGGAAGAACAACAAAAAAAAAGTAACACCTGCAAGATCTCTACAAACATCAAAAATTCATTGCTTTATGCAATAAGAATCACACATCAGAGTTTCCAGAACTGCATTTATAAATATGTAAAAGCAAGAAGTGAAAGTGTGGAAAAAGGATACTGCCTTGATACTTCGATCGTGGGTAATAAATGTCTTCGCATTTAGGGCAATATATCTTCACCGTGCTAGATCGAGGTAAATCGGATTGACCAACCGGAAGACAAGGTTGGCCACAGCAATAAACTCTTGGGCATCTTCCAAAGTCATAGTTTTTATACTTGTCTAACTGCAAAACCAAATAGAATCAAGCGGTGCATCTTTTATAGAATATTTAAGATATGCAAATGGGTAGAAAGATTTGTTTACCATTGCAGCCAACCCTTTGCTTGTCAATATGTAACGAGCATGAATCAGTCCATAAAGCATCTCAGCAGCTGACTCGATCAATTCATTCTGTTCCTCTGTAAACATCTCTCCTGTTACCGACCCAATCCAGATCAAACATTCAAGACACTTAATTGTAAAAGCGAACCCATATTGGTTTCACTACTATCCCTTATATGCAGATTCTGTCCCTAGGCTAGACCGCAAAAACTAAAACTGAGTGACATAAAAAACATATAACAAACTTACCATGAGAAGATTCAACATCCAAAATCAAATCAAGAGCGTACTCGTAGTACGGAACTAAACTGCTGAGTCCACACAAGTTAAAGTCATCTTGAATGTAATCATCATCAACTTCACAAAAGAACTCGTTCCCTCGTAGATTACAGAACCAAGATATCCATGAAGTGTCCTCTCCATCAGAACCACTAACATCTGATTCCTCACTGTCTGTATCTGATTCATCTATTCCCAACAATAAAACCCACAAAACAATTCATCAGTCACATCAAAAAAATTCCAGAGACTAATAAATGCATTTGCTTAATTCATCTCATGTAATGAGTACAATTCAATATCTCTACAATATCCCCAAATCAGGAAACATAGGTCTAAATTCCCAAATGCAGATGCGAAAAAAGGCAAAACGAAACTAACCATCAGAAACATTATTGTTCTTAGAGAGAGAAGCAGAACGCGAATCTCTATGGCTGTTGTCATGCGACTGCTGCTTCCCCATCAAAACGGAGTTCGTCGACGCCACCGTAACGGTTCCTTTGCCCTTACCGTTAACTGAACGAGACGTTGACGGAGAAGGCCGTTCGAGAGCATCGTTGATCCGTTTACGATCCACAACCTCAGGTCTCGAATTCACCGTTCCTCTTTCTCTATACATGATTCTAAAATACCTAATAAATCTTTTATCTATTACAGCTATTGTACACCTTTCACCGGCGACACGCCGGTGAGAGATTGAGAAATCGGCGGCGATAACCCTTGAGCTCTAGGGTTTTGCGTTTTGTTCGAATCTTTTTGTTTCTCTCGCGTTTCGCAAACTAGTCTCTGTTTGGTACACAGGGAGAAAGAGATTCTTATTTTTAAAATTTTTGGTTTTTAAGAAAAAATAAATAAAAAGAAGAAAAAAGAGAGGGGTAAAATGGGAAATAGATAATTAATATAGCGGTTCCCAGAGACGAGGGAGTGGAGCGGTGAATCGGTAAGCCACTAGAGAAGAAAGTGAGTACAGTAGTGGGAGAGATGGGTCGAACCAACCACTAACTTCTGGTTTGACACGTGGCAGTTTACTTCTGAACTATCTATCTCCTACGTGCCCACGTTACTTTTTACTTTTATATTATAATTATGAGATAAAATTATGATTCTATTATCTGGGTGCTGGGGTTTAATTTGTTTTTCTTTTTAGAAAAGAATTAGTATATCGTATATGGTACTTCTATCCACTTTATTCAAACATGATGATTCGACCAGTTGATGAAGTCGACCAGTTTTAGTTGATGTTCTTGCAAACTTATTCGGTTAAAAAACTGAAAGGTAAGATTAGTGTTAAATTTTTTATAGTGAAAACTCTATAAATTAATTTTGCAGTAAAAAAAGGTTCATTTCGTGAAACAATCAATTCCCACACCAAATTGTTTTAAATGAAAAACTAAAAGTGTTCGTAGTTTTGTCTTTTTAAAAAGATTGTGTAGCATGACGTATTATTATTTAAATATTTAGATTTATAATTTTTTTTTCAGCTAATTATAATTATAATTATAATCTTATATATATGTCACGTAGTTTCTAAATATAATCTTATATATATGTCACGTAGTTTCTAAATAAAAAGAAGTTACTTCATACTGTATTAATTATGACAATTTATATGAGGAGAAATGTCACGTAGTTTTAATTTGAGTAAAACATATAAAAAAGCTATCTGTTGAGAAAATGGTAAAAAGTTAAAAGAAACCTAAAGTGAAGAAAATATGGGCTGATGAATTCAGTTAAAGCCCAACACAATAAAACGAGACCACCGTCTTTAATCTATTTCACAACGGTCACTAGTACCGCTGCTTACTTTTGTGGTTGATTCTCATAATTTCAAATCTCTTCTCTAGAGCGACACCCAAGTTTCTCCGAACTCCGAAGACCATCAATCATCATCACCGCCAGGTTTTTTCATTTGCTCTTCTTTCAATTTTTTTAGGGTTTTTTTTGTCGATTTTATATTCAAAACCCTCTTTTTGTGTGTGTGTGTGTGTGTTTTCTTTTAGATTTCGAACCTCCCTTTTCCAGATTCACAACTTCGATTTTTATTTTTTTCTTTTTGATTTCACAATCGCGTTTCTCTTATAAGATTTTACGTTTGTTGTTTCTGCAAATAAAAAAAACCATCTTTGAGTTCTGTGTTTTCTGATTTTTGAGGGGTTTTTACGCTCGTGATTCAGATTCGAAAACTTCCTTTTCAGATTCAGAATTTCAATTAATTTCTTTATTTCGAAAAACTAAAAAAAAGCCCTCTTTTGTTTTAGGGTTTCTAATTTCAATGTTGTAATTATTCTCTTCAAAGATTTTACCCTTTGTTGTTACAAATTAGGGTTTTTGACTGTTTGAAATCAAAACCCTTCTTTTAGATCCGCGATTTCTTTCGTCTAAAGGTTTCTTATTTCACGATTGTGTTTTGAAAAATTTGAAAGATTTCGAATTTGTTTTGTTTAAAGTTTTCTGTTTTTTCTTCAAACCCAAAAGAAAGGGACGGCACATTATATGATTGTGTTCTGTCCGGTTTCTAACTTGGGGAAATTGTCCCGATGTTGCCTAAGTAAGACAAGCAAGATGTGATTGACACTGTAAGACTTGTCAAATTATGTTCAAAGATTGCGATTATCTTCTATATATTGCAGGCTGGGCAGCATTATATATAAACTTCAAGTTTCTGCAAAGATCTTGCCTTCATTAATGCTTTTCTAATGATGATCTCCTGTCCTGACAAGGATAAATTCATTGTTCTGCTTTAAAAACTCAATGATCTGCATATTGATGGGGATAAATTGTCTTTTATAAGACTTGTCTGATGATGTCCGATTGGGGAACTCAGTTGTATGGA